>CM050510.1:123056830-123496830 GCA_027563665.1 Antrozous pallidus
TCCCCAGTCCCTCGGGGTGTGGGCAGTGTCCGGGCCTCTGCGGCTCTGCCCACGAGCGCCGTGCAGGGAACAGAGGCCCCGGGACCCAGGTAGCAGCCGTGTCAGCTTGCGCTCAGGGCTAGAAGTTCTATTTGCTAGAGGTTTCCTTGAATTTATCCCTAAGCCACTTGGCTCTCCTGATAGTCTGGGGCGCTGGTCAGCAAACTCATGAGTCAACAGAGCGGCCAGCCGTGGCTTACGAGCCGCAGTTTGCCGACCACTGGTGTAGGGTGAGCCACAGGGTAGCTGGGATGGGTCAGTCGGTAGGGTCCTCCTTGGATATGCCGCGTGGGTGGGATTTGGTTTGAGTCTGTAACGGACGAACGTAAAGAAGTGCCTGCTCCCCCAGGCCCCCCTCCAGGACATCGGGGTGCGGCCCCTGCTGTCGGCACCCGCTCTCCGGGCCCAAGTCTTACCCATCCCGCAGGCAGCCGCTGCCCCAGGGGCGGCTCAGCTGATTGCGGGGCTCCCGCGCACCCCGTGGCGGGAGGGAGCCCCTCCCCACACGCACAGAAACCGCAGCTGGAAAAGTGACACCCCCCCCCCCACCGCCTTTGACGGGGCGTGGGGCCCCAGACAGGCGCTCCTTGTCAGCCGTGGCATTTGAGGGTCCGCGGAGGCGCAGGCTCGCCTGGCGGGGCCCGGCCAGGAGTCTGAGCTGTCGGTAATTGCTTCCGGCGAGCCCCCCGGAGCGGCTGCGGGGAGATCGAAGCGCCGGTGGGGACAGGCCGGGCCTGGCGGCCACGCGCTCATGGACGGGGGTCGGCGTGAGAAACGGCCTCATCGGAGCCGCGAGGGGCGCGGGGGCACAAGCACCGCAGGAGGTCGATGAGAAATGTTTACTATATGATACCGATTTGCGGGGTGTCTCTCCCTGATAATAATGTTATTTTTGGCCGGGGGGGGCGGGGGGGTTTTGACAGTCGGCTACAGTCGCAATACAAGCAGCGTGTCCCCGCGAGGCTACGTCCCCAGCAGTACTCCCCAGCAGTCCAATTACAACACAGTGAGCACTAGCATGAATGGATATGGAAGTGGCGCCATGGCCAATCTAGGGGTCCCTGGCTCGCCTGGATTTCTTAATGGCTCCTCCGCTAACTCTCCCTACGGCAGTAAGTGTCTGTTTTTGTCACGCGTCATCGCCCAGATTCATTTTCACCCAAAAAGTCCAGTGTGTGCGTGGCTTGGATGTTCTGTGGTGTGAGCTACTGGACACGAGGAAGGGTGGCTGTGGAGGCTGGGCGCCCCCCCCTTCCCCGGTGACAGGCAACTGACCTCCATCGGGCCCCAAACCCAAACCCGAACCCGATCGATCGGACGACGCGGGGCCGCCCCTTTGGCGCCGGGCCCGACGCGGCCTTTGCCCGCTGTCCGGAGAGGGGCCGCCGTGCCCGGCCCCCGCTGTCCCCGGCGGCCCGCGAGTCTGTGTCGCGTCCGCGCGGCGCCGTGCGTCTGACCGTGTTTGCTTTGTTGCAGTAGTGCCGTCCAGCCCCACCATGGCAGCCTCTTCGGTCACCCTCCCTTCAAACTGTAGCAGTGCCCACGGCATTTTCTCATTCTCACCTGCCAATGTCATCTCCGCAGTGAAACAAAAGAGCGCCTTTGCGCCCGTGGTCCGGCCCCAAGCCTCTCCTCCTCCCTCCTGCACCAGCGCCAACGGGAACGGACTCCAAGGTGAGGGCGGGGCGCGCCTGGGCCGGGCGGGGCGGGACTGTCCCCCAGGCCTCCCGAGGGCAGGCTGCAGGAGCTCCGGCCCTGCCTCTGGCACGTCCTCGGAGTCCTTGCAGCCACCGTTGCATGCTCCGGACGGTGCCCCTCGAGGCGCCCCGACCCCAGCCCCGTACGCAGAGGTGACACCCAGGTTCCTCAGCCTCCCAACACAGCCTGTGTCTTCCAGGTGCCACTCAGGAAGGGCGCCCCGTGGGGAGGCAGGCCCGCAGGCCCGGGGGCAGGTCTGCGTTCAGGCCTTTTCTGTGCACAGGCCTTCAGGGCCTCGGCTGCCAGAGCCGGCACAGGCCCCGCCAGGCACAGGGCCCGCCGGGAGCTGCCGCGGCCGCAGCCTCCGCATTCAGAGGCAGCGGAGTAGCCCCAGCGCCCCGTGGGGGGTCAGCGTGCCTCCTGCAGAGCCCACCTCCCAGGCCAGAGCCCCCGAGGGCCGTGGGCCTGGGCGTGCCGGGCGGAGTGGCTTCTCGGGGTCTCCTCCAGAGATTCAAGGAGAAGGGCTGGGACGCACCAAGCAGGCCCCCAGCGCCCGCCTAGGGCCGGGTCCCCGGGCGGTGGCCTGTGCTACGTGTGGCAGGCGGGGGCCACTTGGCACCCCGAGGCCCCGGGCGCGGAGATTCAGGGCCATCCATCCTCTGGCCTCTTTCAGACACCTTTGGTCTCTGCTCCTCCCGGTGAAATCCAATCCAGTAACTCCTTTAAACACACGAACCCCTTCCACCAGTATTTACTGAGCGCCTACTATGTGCCAGGCTCTCTGCTGGGTGCTGAGGACGTCCCCGTGGAGAAGACTAACTGGCCCTTTTGTGAAGTCGGTGGCATATTTCACTTTGATGAACTAATGCTCAAAAAAGGACCTGGAAAGGTATCAGTGATTCGCAATCGTTGTCTTCGCAACACCCGTCCGTGCGCGAGAGGGGCGGCCAGGCCGGCCCAGGCACTGCCGCTCGGCCGGCCCCCGCACTGCCCGCCGCCCGCGGGGCGGGCCCCTTGCGAGGTGGTGTCGCGTGAGCCCCGCGGAACGCACGCGGGGCTTCCGAACCATAACGTTGTAACGGTGAGTCGGAGATAAATTAATATAGTTGGAATTAATGAGCTGGGAAATTGAAGCTCGCATCCCTACACGAGCAAACGTATTAATATGGGATACGTAAATTAACGAGAGCCATCGGCGTGACAAAAATTAAACAACACGAACGTTGAGAGATTCTCAGGGACGCCCGTGCCAGGAGGCCACCGGAAGGCGCCCGCTGCAGCCCTGGGCCTCTCTGCCCGTCTCCCCTCTCCTTCCGAGAGGAGAGAAAGGGCTCCCCGAGGCCACGCCGGGCCCTGGGCCACGACTCACCTTTACGATGCCCGGCAGTCGGCGGAGGGGAGACTGAGGCGTGTCCAGGCTTCACCTAGGAAGAGAGAGAGCAGGCTGGTCCATCTGCTCCATACAAGCCGCTGTGGTGTGCACAGCCCCGCCTGCCCGCACGGAGAGGCCAGGGACCCCCCCCCCCCGCCTTCCACAGGAGCGCATGAGCAGGGCCTGTCCCCATGTGCACCCCCAGCCCCTGAAGTAGGCGCCCCCACACCTTAACCAAGCCCACGGCTGGTTAACGGAGAGCTATGCAGACCCAAGGTCACGGAGGAATAAAGCAGCCTTCCCCCACCCCCCCGCCCCGCCCCCCCTGTAACCCTCTCCTCCCTCTCCCCCCTCTCTTGCAGCTATGTCTGGGCTGGTAGTCCCGCCGATGTGAGGGACCTCTGTTTACCTTCCGCAGCACCCAGCATCCCGGGACGGACTTCAGGGGCCACGTTCGGTGTACTGAGACACGCCGGCGGAGACCGCATCTTCAAGCACGTCAGCGGCAGTCGAGATGCTCCGAGAGACGTTGTTTAAAGATTTTATTTAAACTGTTAAGACCCGACACGCCGACAGCCTACGTCTTCACGAACAATTCCATTCGGACTGCCCGGACTTTTCTCACCGTCCCGCGTCTCCCGGTCCCGGGGGACGGGGAGGACAAAGCGACGCCGATTTTGTACAGAGCTCCCGCCCCCGTCTTGGCCGTGTCTCGTACTTGCTGTGTGTGGGGAGAAACGTTGTGAATGCACCGTTCCGATGCTCATGAAACACGATGGGGAATGCCTGCGGCCATGCTCCCGTCCTCATCCTTAAGAGTCACAATGGTCGTGTATCTCTATAATGTGAAATATTTTTCTGTGGGGGCCGAGGCGGCCTGGGAGCCGTCGACCCGGAAGAGAGGAGGACTGTACGCTTCGAATCGGGGGTGGCCGGGAGGGAGGGAGGGCTTACCATTGCTTACCTTCATCTTAATGAAATGAAACTTTGTAACTTATTGTAGTTAGAAATTGTAACTTTGATATTGAATTCTCTTGCCTTCGACAAGCACACTGACAGAGGGGAAAAAAAAATGCTACTGTCTGTTGGTTTAAAATATTCTCCCACTGCTAGAGCTTCCTGTTTAAGCAAACGTGATCTGCGACATTTTTCCACTTTTGCTAGTACTGTATACGATTGCATTCTTAGGCTACTGTGAGGTCCCTGTTTCTTGTACCAGAAATTGTCCTTTTGACTTCTAGGTCCTTCTCCCCTAATGTGTTTTGTATGTGGTTATAAAATTGTAGACTTTTGTGATTTTGCCAAAGTTGTAGCTAAATATTTATACACTTGTCTTGAATTTTTTTCAGATCCACTTAACTATTTAGAGAGGGAAAAAAAAACAAACACCCCCCTCCCCCATCAAGTTTTATTCCTTATGTGTCCTATAAGGAATAAAATGGTCTCATCTACCACTTTTCCATGAGCACTTACTTGCAGTTGCTGAGGGACTTTATTTTGTAACATACCAATTATAAATATTGTATTTATCGTTGACGTTTTGTACATTGCTTTCCCCGCCAGTTGCTTTTTTCCCTTTTTTCTCGTCCGCGTCGACTCTGGGCCGTGGCCCGCCGGTGTTTGGCGACGCTGGGGAGAGCAGGAAGCCAACACCGTCTCTCTCGTCTGTTTCGTTAAAATGCATCCGTGTCCTTGCATTTCATTTGTACTTAAAACATAATTTGCTATTATTCAGACTTTCCATCCATTTTTTTTTATTTTGAGGAAAAGTCATTGTTTATTTTTATATTATTTTTAAGTTATCTGAACAAATACTTTTGAGGAAAAAAAAAAGTCTGTTGTATAGTCAAACACAGCGGGGCCGCCGGCTGTGACAGGTCCTGGTAGTGTCTGTGCATGTGGGACAGCCGCGCGGACGGGACGCCGTTCGGGGCTGTGTCCTTATTTTATTATTAACTTTTTTTGGGTAGAATGTAAAAAAGTCATTTTAGCTGCCACCCATTTTGCCACATAGCTGAACTGTGTTTACTGGAAAAAATCAGAGGCCTAAAGTTTAAAATAAAATTTACTTCTGATGTTTTAATTAAAATGTCTGCCACACGAACTTCTCTGATGCCTTAAAAGTGGACTTCTTTAAAGATCCTCTGTGCTGAGTTACCGCAGGCGCACTCCGCAATGGCTAACTGGTCTCATCCGGAAAGGGACAGTCTCTCTCTCTCTCTCTCTCTCTCTCTCTCTGTCTCTCTCTCTCATCTCTCTCTCTGTCTCTCTGTCTCCTCTCTCTCTCTGTCTCCTCCTCTCTCCTCTCTCCTCCCTCTCTCTGTGTCTCTGTCTCTCTCCTCTCTCTGTCTCATCTCTCTCTCTGTCTCTCTGTCTCTCTCCTCTCTCTGTCTCCTCTCTCTCTCCTCTCTCCTCTCTCCTCCCTCTCTCTGTGTCTCTCTCCTCTCTCTCTCCTCTCTCCCTCTCTCTCTCCCTCTCTCTCTCTCTCTCTCTCTCTCTGTCTGTCTCTCTCACACACACGCACACACACTCAAGCACAAACCGGCCGGGTCCCTTGCTGCATCCGATTCTGCTGCCTCCGGCCGCCTCCCAGGCTCACCTTGGGTCCCAGCGGTTTGGGGGAGGCACCGTGGCCCGTTTCCTGTTGGAACCCTCTTTCTGGGGTGGTCAGGCCCTGCCGCACTGTCTGTCCTTTTCAAACCGGAGTCCCCTCCCCACCCTGTGCCCGTGAGTGCCAAACCCTCGGCGAGACCCAGGGGTCCCGGCTCTCCCGCTCGCGTTGGGCGTCTGCGGGCATTCTGCCAACGGCAGCAGGCATCCCTGAGAACGGAAAGGAGGCCTTTTTAAAACCACGACACAGCAAAGCCATGCAGCACTCGGAAAGCTGTCCGTTGGCGGGCCTCCGGAAACAGCGTCCCCGCTGTCGGCGGCCCCCGCGGGCCCCGTGACGACGGACAAGGCTAGGCTGCGTGGAGGGGCCTAGGAAGGGACTTTGGAAAGAAATCGCCTCCGTTTTCTTTGGGTTCAGTCGGGGTTTGGGCTCAGCACGAGCTCCGCGCCCCCGTCAGAGCGCCCGCCCGGCCCTCCCCCGCCCCGGGTGCGTGTTCAGTCCGTTAGCCAGCAGCCCCGTCGCTCTCCTGTCCCCACTCGGGCGTTCCCTCAGCGGCACTGTGACTGTGGGAGACCCTACAGTGAGAGTGTTACCTGCCCATGTTTTCAGATATTTAACTGTATGAAAATGTTCATTTCACACAATATTTAATTAAAGTATTTCTCGTCTGTGAGTTTCACTCTGGGTGACGTCATGTCTTGGTTACTGAGACGCCCACCGGGAGGCACGCGTGCAGGTGACCCCGGGGGGGGTGTCGTCTGCGTACCTGGGGCTCCTGAGCGTTGTCTCGGCCGACACGGAGGACTCGGGAGCACCTTCCACACGGGACCCCTGCGGAGAGAGGCTGTGCGTTCCCGAGAGGGTTCTGGTCCCAGCTGTCCGTGTCACACAGCGTCTGCGGTGCCGGTCCGCTCGGGCCAGTGCCGCGGAGGGACACGGGGGCTCCCAGGCATTCACGGCTCCCCCCGCCCCCCCCCCCCCCGTGGCCCCTCTGCTTCTGAACGGTGGGGTTTGGCCCGCAGAGCAGATGCTCCTGGCGTCCCCGACCCGTGCTCCACTGGCCAGGATCAGCTTTGGGGGAGAGTGGGGTGGGCTGGGGGCGGGGCGCAGGGCGGGCAGACTGCAGGGCGCCAGAGGCAGGTGCCAGCCAAGGTCTGACCTGAGGTCTGACGTGAGGGCACGGTGGCACTGTGGACTCCAGGCCGTGACAGGCCCCGCCACTGCCCGGCCACTGCCCCGCCACTGCCCCGCCACTGCCCCGGCCACTGCTCCCGCCACCGGCCCCGCCACTGCCCGGCCACTGCCCCCGCCACTGCCCCGCCACTGCCCCGGCCACTGCTCCCGCCACCGGCCCCGCCACCGCCCCCGCCACCGGCCCCGCCACCGGCCCCGCCACTGCCCCCGCCACCGGCCCCGCCACCGCCCCCGCCACCGGCCCCGCCACTGCCCCCGCCACTGCCCCGCCACTGCCCCCGCCACCGCCCCCGCCACCGCCCCCGCCACTGCCCCGCCACTGCCCCCGCCACCGCCCCCGCCACTGCCCGGCCACCGCCCCCGCCACTGCCCCGCCACCGCCCCCGCCACCGCCCCCGCCACTGCCCCGCCACTGCCCCCGCCACCGCCCCCGCCACCGCCCCCGCCACCGCCCCCGCCACCGGCCCCGCCACTGCCCCCGCCACTGCCCCCGCCACTGCCCCGCCACTGCCCCCGCCACCGCCCCCGCCACTGCCCCCGCCACTGCCCCCGCCACCGGCCCCGCCACTGCCCCCGCCACCGGCCCCGCCACCGCCCCCGCCACTGCCCGGCCACCGCCCCCGCCACCGGCCCCACCACTGCCCCCGCCACTGCCCCCGCCACCGCCCCCGCCACTGCCCGGCCACCGCCCCCGCCACCGCCCCCGCCACTGCCCGGCCACTGCCCCCGCCACCGCCCCCGCCACTGCCCCCGCCACTGCCCCCGCCACCGGCCCCGCCACTGCCCCCGCCACCGCCCCCGCCACCGCCCCCGCCACTGCCCGGCCACTGCCCCCGCCACCGGCCCCGCCACTGCCCCCGCCACCGGCCCCGCCACCGCCCCCGCCACTGCCCGGCCACTGCCCCCGCCACCGGCCCCGCCACTGCCCCGCCACTGCCCCCGCCACCGGCCCCGCCACCGCCCCCGCCACTGCCCGGCCACTGCCCCGCCACTGCCCCGGCCACTGCGGGCTACACGTGGGTGCAGCCAAAGGCGCCCACGGTCAGGAGAGCTGCCGAGGTCCTAATCTGCACACCCCTTTCCCCTGATGCCAGCTCCAGCGAGCTCTCGGCACCCCGTTCCGTGTCGCTCGGCGTCTTCCATCTCCTCCTCAATGAGAGGCGGGTTTGCGTGTTTTGGCTGGCAGCTCTCACACATGCACACACGTGTGATCCAAATTAGTGCTCGCAAATGTCCCCTTAATTACTTGTTCTGCTGAGCAAAACAGGAAACAATTACTCAAAACAGAAAGAAACTCGCGCCTCCCTCCTCCTCCTGCCAGTGCCAGGCGGGCTCCTTTGACTGCGTTTGTTTCCGCCTTAAAGAGGCGGCAAAGGAAGGGGCTCCGGGCACAAAGCTGCGCCTGCCCACGCCCCTCCCCCAGGCTCCGTCCCAAGATGCGGGCGGGGGGGGGGGTAGGGGGGGAAGGGGGGTCTGAGGACGCAGTTCACTGCCTCCCTGCTCTTGGGCCGGAACCCAGCCCGGGCGGGGGGCCAGGGCCCTGCGTCCCGGGGAGCCAGGGGCGGCCGCAGGCGTGCGCTCCGAGCCAGAGGGGAGCAGGGCCCTCCCTGGGAGAGCGGGCCGGGCATTGTCAGCCGCCTCTTAAGGCCTTTCAGGCTCTTAAAGATTATTCAAAGCACTCGAAACGGGCTTCAATCTAATGCCTCATTTCATTGCATTAAACAGCCCCGTTAATAAAGAATCGATATATTCAAAGGGCAAGGTTATCTTTTGTCTATACGGGGTGGTGTCATTCTGCACCTTTGATAGTTCAGATGCTGAAAAAGACCTCATGAAATCCATACTCATCAGGCGGGTCACCGCGAGCTGCGGGCAGAGGCGCCCCCTCGGAACCACTCCAGCCTTATCGCCACGCCGACGGGGCCGCGGGGAAATGTCAATTTCTCATCGAGACAAGAGGCTGCGCCGATCGGCCCTCGCAGAGAAGACACGCCATTAAGAGCAGGCGGCCGGGCGGCGGGGCAGCCGTTTGGAGCCCCCAAGTCCCCCCCTCCCCCCAAGAAGACCCCCACCCCTCCGATGATAAGAAGAGTCATTGGTAACTGAAGTGTCAATACGCCCAAGAGCGGCCTCTGAAAGCGCGTCCTTGTGTGGGGCGCCCCCGCCGATGCCGGCCGATAAGGGCGCAGCTGCCGGGGACACGGGCTGGCCCTCACAATTAACGCCCTGAATAAATCACACAAAGGGGCCGCCGCCGCCGCCGCCCAGAGACAATCCCCCGCGTTACCCTTCAAGGGCTCTTTTATGTGGGAATAAGGTTGCTTTTAATGAAATTTAAACTCATCAGAGGAAATCAAAAACCTCCAATCAGATTACAAATTGATTTTTCTGGTCGTTTGTCATTTCCCAGTGTGGGGCGGCGGGTTTCCCAGGAGTGGCGTGCACGCAGCCCCGGCCGGGCCCGGGGACACACGGGACAGCTCCTGACCCCTGCACACGCAGGCCGGTTCTGACGCTGGCCCGCTCCCGGCGGGGGGGAGGTTCTGGCGAAGGGAACCCACGACCGGAGTGGGTGCCGCCAGTCAGCTCCGAGGCCAGCCGAGGCCCCACCTGGGGGCACCGCGGTCCTTGGGGGAACTGGCTGATGTCCAGGCGCAGCCAGGCCCACCGACAGCCAGCGGACGCTCAGTCCCGGGCCTGTGTAAGTCGGGGTTCGTGCGATCGCCCCGAGTCTGCTCTGAGCCACACCCACAGAGAGCCACCAGGAGTCACACAGAGCCACACGGAGCGCCGAGGAGTGCCACGGAGCCACACAGCCACGTGGAGCCACGCACTGGGCACTCACGCTCCCTGGGACACCCCCAGCCAAGCTCAGAAGGACACAGGGCCAATTCCTACCCAGCCATGCACGTCCCTTCGCAAAGCCTGCCCTGCCGGCCAGGCGGTCCCGGGACTGGCCGCGTGCGCCCCCCAAATGCTGGAGCGTCTAAGGCCAGCAGCCACCCAGGGTCCTCCCCACGTATCCCAAGGGCCGGGGCTTCCCCCCCATCCACCCCTACGTCGGAGGCACTGGCCCAGCTGAAGGGCCCACGGAGCATCTGGCCGAGTGTGAGGGGGTCTGTCCCTCCCGGAAAGACGGGGCCGGGGCCGGAAGCCAGCGTCATTCCTGACTGGAGGCCGCCGAGACCACTTGTGGGAAACGGTCTCTAACGTGAGGCCAGTCTCCCACGTGTCTGCGTGCAGCCACAGGCGCCGTCCTCGCCCGCCCGCAGTCCGTCCTCCGGGGAGTGCCACGGAGCCACACGGAGCTGAGCTGGCCCCTCTCTCGGGTGACAAGACTGCCGTCTGGAGAGGGGATGGCCAGCCACGGTCAGAGGGCGGGAAGGACCGGGCCGGTGCCGGGGAAGTGCCCAGTCGCACCCCCGGGCCTGTGCACCGAGGCAGGTCGCAGACCTTTGGGAATTCAGAGACACACCCTGGGGATGGAGCAAGGACCACGCTCCCTGGGACGCCCCCAGCAAGCCCTGGAGGACACAGGCCACCCCGGGCTCAGGGGCCTGACGCAGCTCGGCCGCCTGCACAGGCTGTGGTGGAAGCCGCAGCCCAGGGGCCCGTCTTCGGGACACAGCCAAGGTCAGCGGCTCACTGCCCCAGGGCCTGCCCTCCACACCGATGAGCCGCCCCCCACTCTCCCACCAGGTGCCGTTGGGGTCTAGCAGCCGGTGGGGCGCAGGCAGGGCAACAGGCTGAGGGGAGGAGCTGTGCGCAGGGGGAGGGACGGCCAGCTGCAGGCCCGGATGGAGGCAGCACTGTAGCGGGGGTTGGAGGGCTGAGCCGGCCAGGGCTCAGGAAAGCTTCTGCTACCGCCTGGCTGGGGCGGGGAGAGGGGGGCACGGGGTGCGGGCAGGGGAAAGAGAGCGACGAGGACTGAGTCAGAAGAGGCCACAAGGGAGTCGGAGAGACCGAGGGTCAGGAGGGAGCGTGGCGGGCCCCCTGCTGCCCAGCCAGACCACTCCCGCCACTGCACCCAGGGGGCCAGGCACAGCTCGCTCCCCTGCCAGGCCATGCGGTCTCCAGCTAAGATCAGACCTGATGTTTCTAACGAGCTTTTGGCCGCCTCCCCGCGCCATTGCTTTGGGGGCCAAGGCGGGCCGGCGCCCCAAGAAAGAGAATCCGCAACAATGACAACAAGGGGTCCTGATACACAGTGAGCTTCTGCCCATCAGTGACAGGACAGGCACCCTGAAGGGAGATGGGCAAATTCACAGGCAGCGTGCGGGGACAGGGGACCCAGGGGCTCAGCAGACTTAAATGCGTATCAGATAGAGACAACGAGGTAGGACTCATCTTTCCCTCATTTCATCAGAAAACATCTTCCGTAAAAGCTCGCATCAGTCCTGCCGATGCGAGACGGCCTGCTCCCGGCTCTCTGTGCGCAGAAGGTGTAAGTGGCGCAGCCCTCCCAGGAGCCGGCCTGACGTTGTCGCAGACAGAGACTTACCTGTGTCCCTGCCCACCCACCACGTCCGCTCCGGGAATCCATCTCAAGGAGATGATGGGAGCTTGGGCGAGAGGGTGAGAACAAGACCGCTCGCTGCTGCTGAAACTGGTGTGGCTCAGTGGATAGAGCGTCGGCCTGCAGACTGAAAGGTCCCAGGTTCGATTCTGGTCAAGGGCATGTGCCTTGGCTGCGGGCACATCCCCAGTGGGGGCCGTGCAGGAGGCAGCTGATCGATGTTTCTCTCTCATCGATGTTTCTGACTTTCTATCCCTCTCCCTTCCTCTCTGTAAATAACCAATAATATATAGACTGCTTGCTGCTGGGCATTCACCTAAAAGACCACAAAGAACCCCAATGTCCGAGACCAGGAATAATTAACTGAATTATTACAACGGAATCGCATCTGTTCCACGAAGACCTACATGTTAGCGAGTGACAACTATAAAACGCTTAAACCCGTCTGCGTGGCTTCAGACTGGGGCGCACACTGGCGACTGTGTGTGAAACGGTGGACATGCCGAAAGCAGGAGCCACAAGGGGAAAATGAGCTCGATGCCATCAAAAGTACAAACACCTCTGCTCCCAGCGACTCCCAAGGAAGTGAGCAGACAGCCCCCCAGACGGGAGAACCCTCCGGAAGCGCATGAATCCACCGGACACAGACTGGGGCGGCACTACACGAAGACCACGTACGGGTAACGAAAGGGCAAACGACTCCATTTAAAATCGGGGAGACGGTGTGAATAGACAGTTCTTCGAAGAAGACAGGTCCATGGCCCACATGCACATGGAAAGACGCTCAGCCTCATGGGCCACCAGGGAAAGGCAGTCAAGGCCACCGTGAGCTAGCACGTCACACCCACTGGTTTGGCTACAATGTCAATGTCAGACACCACCGCGTGTGGGCGCGGCTCTGGGCAGGGCAGGGGGTGGGGCTGGGCACGCCACACCTTGGGGCTCCGCTCAGCCCGTCCTTCTCTTTCTGAAGGCATCGCTTCTTTGGCGTGGGGGACAGACCGCGCCACGCCAAGTGTCTGTGGGGGCGAGCCCTGTGGGGGACTTCCCCGCCCAGTGTGGGGGGCCGCTCCGAGTTCACAGTGGGGGTTGAGGGTGGAGGAGTGAGAAGGCCGGGGGGCCCTGGGTCCCCTGGGCTTGCTCTGCCCGGAAGCTCTGGGGAGTGAGGGGGCCTGTGGCCGCGGTGGAGCAGGTGGGCCTGAGCGGCCGTTTCTCAGAACCTCCCCAATCGGAACGGACCTGCTGTCAGCCTCGGCGTGAGCTCTGGCGAAGGCCGTTTCCTGGACGCGCAGACCCTGCCCTCCCACTTTTTTTTTTTTTTTAGTTGAACAAGAATCAATATTTAAGATTATGCAATGTCCATGCCAGCCCGAGGACAAGGCCGGGTAATTTACAATGCAAGGCATCCATTCTTTCTGAGAGGGGAAGGGAAAATCAAGATTTAAGCTTTTCATCCTGGGCTGCACTTGCTCCTCCGTTCCTAATGGCGCCCGGCGGAAATCAGCCATCCATTCTGCTCGGTGTGAGCGCCCGCACTTGGCAGAGACTCGGACCCGGCCGCGGGGCGGGCGCCCCTGCCCGCCAGCACCGCCCGTGGGCACGCGGGCCGCCCGGCCTGAGCCCTCAGAACCTGCCCTTGGAGTCTCTGCCCACGCCCAGCGGAGAAAGCCTTTTTATCGTCAGCGACTAATGGCTCTCGTGCCCGTGATGTAACGTGGGGATGAAATATTTATAGAGGCTCGTCCCCAGCACCGCTCGGCGGCCCTCCGCGCCGCAGCCGGGCCCGCTCGCTCGCACCGGGTCAGGGGCCGGAGGTCAGCGCGGGCGGCAGCATCTGCTGTCCCAGCGCCGCCCTATTCGGGGGCGGGGCCGGCTCCTTTGTCTCCAGTTCCTGCGACCACTGCCTCTGCCGCCGAGACGGGACGCGCCGGGGGACCCGCCGGGACCGGCCTGGACACTGTCCAGCTCAGGGTGTCCCTGGAGGAAGCAGGGCGCCACCCTTTCCCGCCACCCCGAGTGAAGGCGGGAAGAGAAGGGGTTTGAAGGAAGAGCAGCCTTTCAACACTCCCCGGGGCAGCGGGACCCGGGGTCCTGGTGGGGGCCCCGGTGAGGTGTCCCATCTGCCCTCCCGCGGGGTCCCTGAGCTCCTGAGATGAGCCAGGATCTGTGTGGACGGGGAGGCGCTGCTGACGTGCGGAGACTATTCGTGTTCCCACACCCAGGGGGCAGGGACGGATGCCTCTCTGAGCTCTGGGGTCGCCTGACCCCTGTCCCCCCTCACAACTAGCTGGGGTCAGGTGGCCCCGTCCCCCCTCCCAACCAGCCGGGGTCAGGTGACCACTGTCCTCCCTCCCAACCAGCCGGGGTCAGGTGACCACTGCCCTCCCTCCCAACCAGCCGGGGTCAGGTGACCACTGTCCTCCCTCCCAACCAGTGGGGGTCAGGTGACCACTGTCCTCCCTCCCAACCAGCCGGGGTCAGGTGACCACTGTCCTCCCTCCCAACCAGCCGGGGTCAGGTGACCACTGTCCTCCCTCCCAACCAGTGGGGGTCAGGTGACCACTGTCCTCCCTCCCAACCAGCCGGGGTCAGGTGACCCCTGTCCCCCCTCCCAACCAGCCGGGGTCAGGTGACTACTGTCTTCCCAATCAGACGGGGTCACTTGACCACTGTCCTCCCTCCCAACCAGCCGGGGTCACCTGACCACTGTCTTCCCTCCCAACCAGCCTGGGTCAGGTGACTACTGTTGTCCCTTAGAACCAGCCAGGGTCAGGTGACCCCTGTCCCCCCTCCCAACCAGCCGGGGTCACCTGACCACTGTCCTCCCTCCCAACCAGCCTGGGTCAGGTGACTACTGTTGTCCCTTAGAACCAGCCGGGGTCAGGTGACCCCTGTCCCCCCTCCCAACCAGCCGGGGTGCCCACCCAGGGAAGAGGGGCATCGAGGGCTGGAGGTGGACGGGCTGGCGTCCCCGCGATCATGACATGGCCCTGCCCGAGCCTGCAGGGCCCTCTCGTCGGGCTGCCTGTCAGCCGGGGAACGACAGGGGTCCGAGACGGGTCTCGAGGCCCTGTCTCCTGACGGGCACGTCGACGAGGGACACTGACCGCCGCCTCAGGGAGACAGCGCCGAGCCGCCCGAGGACCGGCGCCCCGAGGCCCCGCGGGGGCTCCGGACTGCGGCCATGGCGACGAACACGCGCTGATTCTGTCGGAGGCCTCCGCGCCCCGCGCCCCGAGAGCGCGCTCATTGGAAAGGCCAACCAGACTGAGGACGCCCAAGGAGGAGAGCGACTCCCGGGTACGGGCACCCAGCGCTGCTGGCCAACGGGGAGAGACAACAGGCACCCCGTCCCCCGACACTGAAGGAAGACACCGCCCCTCTCCGCTCAGGAGCCGCACCGCTGGCCAGTGAGGCCGCACTGCTTCCCTCCCGCAGCGCCGCCCCCCCCCCCCCCCCCCCGCCCAGCTGTGATGCCACCAGGCCGCTCCCCAGAACACAGACCGTTTCCTGACAACTTGCTACTTGGAAACCCTCAAGTGTGCAGGGAAGCCAGCAGAACAGAGCCGCACAGAGAAGCCCCCTCGCTCCGCCCAGCCTGGCGGAAGGCGGCGGCCAGCACCAGCCCCCTCTGGAGCCCCGCCTGCGTGTGTGTCCCTCACCTGCTGGGGGGGGGACAGCACATAGCCCGCTTCCCATGCAGACACTCGGTGTGAGCGCCCAGAGCGACCTGGCAGTGGTCACCCGAGCTCCTGTCGTGTCCACGGACCCGGGTCAGGTGACCACTGTCCTCCCTCTCAACCAGCTGGGGACAGGTGACCCCATCCTCCCTCTCAACCAGCTGGGGACAGGTGACCACTGTCCTCCCTCTCAACCAGCCGGGGTCAGGTGACCCCATCCTCCCTCACAACCAGCTGGGGTCAGGTGACCACTGTCCTCCCTCTCAACCAGCTGGGGTCAGGTGACCACTGTCCTCCCTCTCAACCAGCAGGGTCAGGTGACCCCATCCTCCCTCTCAACCAGCAGGGTCAGGTGACCCCATCCTCCCTCACAACCAGCTGGGGTCAGGTGACCACTGTCCTCCCTCTCAACCAGCAGGGTCAGGTGACCCCATCCTCCCTCACAACCAGCTGGGGTCAGGTGACCACTGTCCTCCCTCTCAACCAGCAGGGTCAGGTGACCCCATCCTCCCTCACAACCAGCTGGGGTCAGGTGACCACTGTCCTCCCTCCCTCCCAAGCCCTCCCTGTGACCAGGGTCCAGCCCAGAGCAGCAGCCAGCTCGCCGCCCGGTCTCCTGAGCCACCTGGAACGTTCTGCTGGCCTTTGTCTTTCCGACATTGACGCTTCAGAAGGAAATTCCAGGACTTCTCAGCAGTTTCCGCCCTGGCCTGTTGGGCTAGAACCGTGGTCGGCAAACTGTGGCTCGCGAGTGTGGCTCTTCCACAAAATACCACGGCCTGGGCGAGTCTACTTTGAAGAAGTGGCATTAGAAGTTTAAGTTTAAAAAATCTGGCTCTCCAAAGAAATGTCGATCATTGTACTGTTAATATTTGGCTTTGTTGACTCATGAGTTTGCCGATCACTGGGCTAGAAGAACCCGCAGACATGGGGAGACCTGGCCTCCCCCTCCAGCGTGGGTGTTACCCTGACGGTGTCCCCCAAAACTGAAGGGGTTCGGCCCTGGCTGCCCAACGTGGGTGTGGGGAGGGCAGAGGTGCCCAGCTCTCTGGAGGGGCCCCTTTGAGCCACCAGCTGCCTGGCTCACAGACTCACGGTGCAGGTGGTGCTCTCTGGGGGGGGGGGGGTGTGCCAGTGTCTGTGAGGCCCATGGAATCCTGGGGTGCTCAGCGAACTGACTCCAGCCTGGAAAGCACCCTAGAATCACTGATGAGCAAGAAAGCTGAGGAGCTCGTTACGTGTTCAACCGAGAGTGACCTTGACCAAGACTGGCATTCAGAGTCCGTGGCTCTGACCCTGGGACTGCTCTCCATGGAGCCCCGTGGCACCTGCAGAACCAGGAGGGGACCCGGAAAGCCCCGGGGAGCAGGGCGGCCTCCAGAAACAGCTCTGGCGTTGGTAACAGCAGAAAGGAGAGCGTGGGGAGCCGAAACCGGTGTGGCTCAGTGGGGAGAGCATCGGCTGCAGACTGAGAAGGGTCCTGGTATGATTCCGGTCAAGGGCATGTACCTTGCTTGCAGGCACATCCCTAATAGAGGGTGTGCAGGAGGCAGCTGATTGATGTTTCTCTCTCATCGATGTTTCTAACCCTTCATCCCTCTCCTTTCCTCTCTGTAAAAAATCAATAAAATATATTAAAAAAAGAGCGAGCGTGGGGTGTTGGGAAGCGAAACAAGGGAGAGGCCCTTGTACAACGGGGGGCAGGGACACGCAGGCCAGAGCCGCCCTCCGGATGCTCAGCCCCGGGGCCTGTGCTGAGGGGGGGGGGGGCAGAGCTCTCCCGGGGTGAGAAATGGTCACAGACCGGGGCGTGACGCCTCAACGCGACGTGACCTCTCAGACCGGATTCCAGAGCAGAGCAAGGACACTCGTGGAAGAGCAGCTGACACCCCCATGAAGACTGGGGTTCAGTTCGCAGTGCTGACCGCGGCTGCTGTCTGTTTCCCGCTCGGCCCGCCGTGACCTGAGAGGTGAGTGTCCCCGGGAGCTGGGCCGAGGGCACGTGGGAACACTTTGCATCATCCTGTGGCTCTTTGTAAGTCTGAAATGACATCAAACCCAAAAGCTGCAGCCACAGGAGGCAGGAGTGGAGGTCCCCCCCCCCGCCCCCGGGGCACCGGAGCCACGTGGCTCAGCCGCTCCTCCAGGCCCTTGTTCCTTCTGCTTCTAGAAGTTATTCCAGGAGCTCAGCCCTTAAACCTCTTTCCAAAGATCCTGAAGCTGCTTAACACCCGAGCGTAAATCCCCCGCCGCTTAGGGAACGCTCGGCGCTGAGGAGGGATCGGGAGCCACACGCTCCGGGCCGGGGCGCGGACGCAGGGACGCTGCGGGGATGTGGGAAGAACTCCCACGGCTCATCGAAACGACAAAAGGAGCCAAAGGCCCAGACCCGGGAAGACAGAGAAACAGCCAGGACCGCCCCCCCCCCCCCCCCGAACAGTGTGCGCCCTGGGGTCACCCAGGAAACGCGAAATGAAACCGCCCGACTTCACCCCACGCCCACGAGGGGGGGAATGGAAGAGAGGGGCAGCCCGAAATGCCGCACACACCGCGGGCGGGTGTGTACAGCGGAGGTGTCCTCGCAGGTGCGTGGACCTCCTCTTGGCATAAACGCCAAGCCCTGCCCACAGAGACGAGAACAAGGAGGTGACAGCAGCAGCTGAAAGCCAGAAACGCCGGTGTCCACCGACACAAAACCAGCGGCAGTGGCACATTCCTGCCGGGGATGGTGAGCGGCGACGGAGCATGAACTCGAGTGCCGGCAGCGGCACAACGAAAGCTCCGAACCCGCCGCCCGCGTGTGAGAGGCCCGGCCCCGAGGGTCCGTGTGAGTCCACTCACAGGCAGCTCGCCCGGAATGGCCACGGCCACAGCCACGGCCACAGCCACGGCGGCGGAGCTGGGCCCCCGGGTGCAGGTTCCCGGAGTGATGTTCTTAGTATGTAAACATTAAAAAAATATACATTTATTGATTTTTTACAGAGAGGAAGGGAGAGGGATAGAGAGCTAGAAACATCGATGAGAGAGAAACATCGAGCAGCTGCCTCCTGCACCCCCCCCCCCACTGGGGATGTGCCTGCAACCAATTACATGCCCTTGACCGGAATCGAACCCGGGACCTTTCAGTCCGCAGGCGGACGCTCTATACACTGAGACACACCGGTTTTGGCTGTTGAAACATTTTTAAATTGTGGTGAAATAGGCGTCACAATCGCCCCTTTCACTGCCCCGTTCATGGCACGAGGCCATTTGCTGTTGTGCCACCCTCCCCCTCCTGCATCTGCCCTTTCGTCTTGTTTCCATCCACCGCGCGTGGACACGGGGGGCCGACCCGCCTTCCGGCTACCAGGAGTGCTGCGGCGCGAACACGGGGTGCGGGCTTCTGCGAAAGTTCTGTGTCCTGATCGGGGGGTTCGGGGCACATTTCAGACCCATGAGATGGTACCCTTAAAAGCTGAGCACCACCTGTCCATCCTCTACCCCATGCCCCCTCCACCCCATGCCCCCGCCACCTGCGGGCCCCCCTGGGGGTGTGGAGGGACACGCCTCCCTCTTTCCCACCAGGTCATCTTCCCGGGGAACGCCAGGATTTCTGGGAGATCCCGGGGCTGGGCTCAAGCTTCTCACAGACCTCAGGCCTTTGTCTGGCTCCCCCCAGGTCTTCGGTCATTGCTGAGCCCGGGGGCGGGGGGGAGAGGGGAGGCGGGCTGCTCCCCTAGAGTGGCATGCCCATGAGTGGCGGGCACGGGCACAGCGTGGACCGCCCCCCCCCCCTCCCCGTTCCCCACGAGGACAGCACAGGCGCTCCCAGCCCCGGGGGCCGCGCCCGCACACACACATTCTCCAGCACACCAGCGGCAGAGCTGAAAAGGGCTGAGGGCCCTGGGCTCCCCCGAACACGGGCCTGAACTGCATTAATAAAGAGAAACAGTAGGATTCGTGGCAAAAATAATAAAGCAGCCACTCGCTGGAGAGGAGGAGCCGAAAGCTCTCTCTGGGGGACCCATGCCCACTCCTGAGGTAATTCTTTCCTGAAAGAAGCTTGATCGGCCCTCAAAAATAATTACAGCCGCGCACGCTTCCGTGAAGACAACTGGACAGGAGGCCTGCAGGTGAGCGGCTCCCAGCCCGGGCGCCTGTCTGCGGGCCTGGTCTCCGTGCGGGCTGCGCTCTCCCCGCCTCCACCTCCGCCTCCTGCAAGCCCCGTGGGCATCAGCCGTGCACGCCCTGGCCGTGGGCAAGTCCCAGTGTCCTTTGCAACCGAACTGCGGCGTGACGTCAGAAAGGGCAGCAGAACCCCTGAGTGCACCCCGGTGCTCCCCCCTCCCACCCCGGGCCGGCCTGGCTCCCCGGGGCAGGTGGAGAGGAACTCGGGCCTACAAAGAGCAGCTGCCCAGCCTGCAGCCCCTGGAGGCCCCCTGGGGGGACCTGCCCCAGTGGAGTCCACGGCCAGGCGGGTCACGAACCCTGATGGGCTCCGGAGCTGGCGGAGCCGAGAAAGGCTGGTCCGTGGCCCAGCACACCACTGCCTCCTTCTCACCCTGGGGCTCTGGAGCTCCCTGCCTGGGGTCAAGGGTCAAAGCCTCTTGCCACCCAGGACCAACTGGGAGGGGCCTTCACACACCCACCCGAACAGGCTGCGGGGGGCAGGGGGTGCGGAGGTGGCCTGGGCTGTCCTCGGGTCCTGCGAGCACCTTTAATTCTCAGAGTTGGCTTCCAAAGCTCCTCTCCTCCTCCATGCACTGAGCTTTATGGAGGGTCACTGGATACAGAGCACACACCGGCCCGGCCAGTTCCTTAAAGGACTGCTGCGTGTGGCCGTGGACACGTTCGCGTCTTGTCGGTGTGACCCTGTGTACACGAAACACTGCTGTCGACGCCACCAGACGCTGTTCTTCGTGCCGAGCCCGTCGGGGCCATGGCCTGTGGCACCGCAGCCATCGAGGGTGTGTCTGGAAAAGCAGGGTCTGTGTAAACCCCAAGGAGGCCATCTCAGGGAAAAACAAAAGGAAAATGACTCAGTGTCACGGGGGGAGAGGGGCTACGTGTTATTACGGTGAGCCCTTTCCTGAGGCTGCCAACAGGAACCGAGGGCGCCCTTTCGAACCCACCAATTTCCCAGGAAGAGCCGGAGGAGCCCCTGGCTGAAGCCGGAGTCCGGGCCCTCGCCACACACTGCGGAGGGCAGATGCCGCCAAGGCAAGCGCAGGGCTGGACAGAGAGTGGACGGGGATGTCCTCTCCAGAACTTCCACCCAGCAAGTGACGGACGCAGCCTGGGTTCCCAACTTTCCTGGGCCTGACTGGCTGGGGGGGGGGGGGGGGGCCTGGAGGATGCACTGATGTGTCAGCGGGTCCGCTGTTTCAGCATCACCTCGGAAGCTGTCTGCCTTCCGCACCATCGTCTCGCTCCCCCGCCGGGGCGCGGAGCACCTGCGTTGGCCACGCCATTCAACCAACGCAGGGGACACAGCCTCCCGCCTCCGAGCGACGCGTGTTAGGAAAACAGCACAAGTGTCTCCCCAATCCTTCCCAGACACCATCCCGGGTCAGAGGTTCCTGGCAAAGGAGAGGGTGCCGTGTGGCTGTTCACCAACAAAGGGAGACCCGAAGGGACAAAAGCTCAACCACCGTGACCCTCAGCTCAGCTCACCGGATAAAGGCAGTGACTCTGAACACGAAATACAAGTATTTTCAGGAAACACATCATTTTAAGTTTTGTACTTAATGTCGGACTTACTAAAACGTTCTCTCTTACATTCTTTTCTTTTTTTAAAAAAATTATTTTATTGGTTTTTTTAACAGAGAGGAAGGGAGAGGGATAGAAAGTAAAAAAACATCAATGAGAGAGAAACATCGATCAGCTGCCTCCTGTACACCTCCTACTGGGGATGTGCCCGCAGCCAAGGTACATGCCCCTGACTGGAATAGAACCTGGGACCCTTCAGTCCGCAGGCTGACACACTATCCACTGAGCCACACCGGTTTTGGCCATTATTTCCTTTTGATATGCTAAATGAAAACCTAACATTGTATTATGAAGAATTTAAAACATGGACCAAGTCAACAAAATAGCATAATGAGCCCGTACCCCTCTAACCCAGCTTCCCTACCCATCCAGTCCTGCCATCCTGGCTTCATTTAGGCTCCTCCCCAATTATCCCCTTCCTCCAGGGAAAACTTACATACTTTAAAATGTACCAATCTTAACTACACGTGTTTGCTAAATAAAAGATACACTCCCTTAGCCTACAGCCCCGTCAAGACATAGATTTTTTTTCCCGTCATCCAGAAAGTTCCCTCATGCTACTTCCTAGATAACCCTCACACTCCTCCAGGCAGCCGGCCCTCTGAACGCTTTCACTACAGAGAAAGTCTGCATCTTCTGGAACGTCATAGAAATGAAATCACGGTGTTCGTACTTCTTTACTCAGCGTGCCTAGGAGAGTCCCACGCGCAGCGGCATAAACAGGCATTGCTTTGGATCGCTGAGTAGTATTTCATTGTGTGACTAGCCCACACATTGTTTATCCAGTCCTCTGCTGGGTGCCATTTGGGCGATTTCCAATATCGGGTTATTAGGAACACAACCACTAACGCCTTCCAGCTTTGTCCTTTTGAAGGTTGTTTTGGCTCCTCTAGAGTCTTTGCATGTCCATGGAGTTTTAAAAGTCTTGCTACGTTTTATTAAATCTTGTGGGGATTATGTTTGGGGATTGCTTTGCAATTTGAGATAAATTTACAGGGAGATGCAATGTTCCAGCCCGTGAACATCGCATCTCTCTCCATTCATTCTGGTCTTCTTTAATTTGCCTACGAAATATTTTATAGTTCTCAGTATAGAGAGTTTGATCATCACTCATGAGATCTCGTTCTAAATCTATTTTGCTTTTTGATTGAATTACAAACAGTGCTGCTTTTGAGTTTTCCACTTGCTTCTGTTTGCTCTGTGACATACAGAAACGCTACTGTTTAGTTTTTCCTTTTTCAGATTGGCCTTGCCACACTCCCTTTATTGGTTATCCTGTCCTTCCTTGTTGACTCATTGAGATTTTCTATGCACGCGGTCAAGCTTCCTTTCTTTCCCAGCATCGACATGAATTGCTTCGCTTGCTCTGCTGCACGGTGGTCCCAGAGGTGCCCGCAGAGCAGAGAGGTGAGAGCAGACACTGAGGAGTGTCCCACAGGCTCCTCATCTTAGGGGAGAAGTATTTCAACGTTCAGTGTTTGTGAACTGTGGGCTTTTCACTGGTGCCTTTCCTTGGGTGAAAGGATACTTCCTTTTTAGTCCTGGTTTGCTGAGAGTTGTTTTAATGAACAAGGGTTGAGTTTTTTAAATGCTTTTTTTTTTTTTGCATCTATTGAGATGATTTCCTTTATTTTCTTTGTGTGTTCTGTTAAGTGGCAGGTTATATGGTTTGGTTTCTGAACACGAAAACCAGCCTTGCATTCCTGCGATACACCTACTTGATCCCTGCTTTTCTTCACTAGCGTTTTGTGAAAGGTTTTTTTTGGCATCCATGTTCATAAAAGAATGGTTTAGAGCAGTGGTCAGCTCCTTGAGTGTGGCTCTTCCACAAAATACCCCGGCCTGGGCCAGTCTATGTTGAAGAAGTGGTGTTAGAAGAAGTTGAAGTTAAATAAATGTGACTCTCCAAAGAAATTTCAATTGTTGTCCTATTGATATTTGGCTCTGTGGACTAATGAGTATGCCGACCACTGCTCTACCCCAAGCACTCTGCTTCCAGAATCTGTACCCCACCTGCAGAATTGCAAGATGCTAGATGAGCAAATTCCAGATCTGCCTCAACCGGCTCCATCTTCACAGCGTCTCTGTGATTTGATTACTGACGGTCCTTTTCTTCACAATCTGCTCCTTAGAGCAAACCCCACGGAGCAGGGGCGTCACCTGTCCTGCCCCAGTTACACCCCGAGATCCCAGAACAGTGCCTGGTTCAGGGCAAACAAGCAAATCCTTGTTGGAGGAACAGACAGATCCACTGATGCTAAGATGGCCACTGCTGGATGGGGCAGACTGGTGGTCCCTTTGGAAGGATCCAGTTCAGTCCTGTGGGGATGGACACGCTGGTCCGGAGGCCTGGCTCCGGCTCCCCACTGACGGAAGCTACGGGTCTCGGCGAATGTGAAGCCCACGGTGCAGGCCGCCTACGGCGATGTGGCCGCGACCGTCCCCCTGGGCAGCCCTGGGGCCTGAGGACGCGTCCGAGTCGGTGAGGCGCCGCGGACGGGGGAGGTGCGGCTCTGAGTTTAGTCCAGAGGGAAGGCTGGTCTGCGACCCCGTGTTCCGTGGAGAGGACCACGCCATCGGGCTCAGGTGTGACTCTGTTAATCAGGGAGTCTTTGGTCATTGGAAACTGTTTTAAAGGGGTTGATAATGCATTTTTAAAAGATTGCCCCACACCGAGGTATCTATCTGCGCTATTCAGGAGAAAACCAGCCTTTCTGTGTTTGGCGTATCAGTTAACGCCGTGGTCGGCAAACTGTGGCTCTCGAGCCACATACGGCTCTTTGGCCCCTCGAGTGTGGCTCTTTCACAAAATACCACGGCCTGGGCAAGTCTATTTTGAACAAGTGGAGTTAGAAGAAGTTTAAGAAATGTGGCTCTCAAAAGAAATTTCAATCGTTGTCCCACTGTTGATATTTGGCTCTGTGGACTCATGAGTTTGCCGACCCCTGGGTTCCCATACAGACAGAACTTGCTCATGGAAGTTATTAATACACACTAACAGGTGCGTCAACTCCTTCGGGACACAAGTCCAAAGGAGACAGAAATCTGGAGATCTCCTATTTGATGCTGAAACTTGATGACAAATTTACTTCCAGGTGTGGGGCTTCCCGACTGCAGCAGGTGCGGGGGTACCCACCGGCAGGTGCCTCACACACCGAGGACGAGGGTGTGGGGGGTTGGGGGAGCGGAGCTAGGCTGATGCTGAGTTCGAGGTGCGGATGGCGGCTTTTAAATTTGCATCCTGGTCCCTGTGGGTCAGCTGACTTCCCATCTGCTAATCTCTCCATCTGCTGAGTGCCCGCCTCTGCCATTCCCCTGCTCCCCTCCTCGCCCTTCACCTGAACGTGACCCAGTCCAGTCTTCCTATGGGGACACGCACGTGGCCCCTCCCTCTGACCGCAGGCGGCTTTCCCGGCTTTGGAGCCCCGTCAGAGAGAACTGGTGTGTGCGGGGATCACGTCCCTGGGGCCCCCCCGGCTGCCCTGGGACAGGAGGCCCGCCCAGGGAGGTCTGTCAGTCTGTCTGTCACACGCCCACTGCGTGGCGACAGGGGCTGCTGGGTGACAACGGGCGGCCAGGGAGGGCATCGCCTAGCAGCCGGGGCGAGAGGCACCGGAGACGGGGGCTGTGGCCGCAAGAAGCCAGCAGGGAGCCCAGGCGCAGGCCTAGGCCAGGTCCAGGCCCACACGCAGCCACTCGTCACCTCCCAGGCCCGTGGTCAGCAAACTGCGGCCCTCGAGCCACTTCCGGCTCTTTGGCCCCTTGAGTGTGGCTCTTCCAGGAAATACCACGGCCTGAGCGAGTCTATTTTGTAGACGTGGTGTTAGAAGTTTAAAAAATTTGGCTCTCCCAAGAAATGCCATTTGGCTCTGTGGACAAATGAGTTTGCCGACCGCTGCCCCAGACCAATCCTCCTCATGGGGACGTGCGCTCTGGCCTCGGCTCTGGTGCCAGGCGGGTCCCGGAGCCTCAGCACCGGCACGCTGTCCCCTGCGCGTCTGTGCGGGCCGCACGGGGCCCCGGCACGGTGCGTGTGAGCTCACGCGCGCACGCACTCGGCCAGGGCGGATCACCTGCTCCGAGACCAGCCCCCGCTTTCACTTTCAAACCCGAGAACCCTGAGCGCCAGCTGCTCGCCCCCGGGGTCCCCAAGCTCAGCCTGACCAAGAGGCGGCTCTGGTGCGGCCAGCTGTCCCCGGGGACAGTTACCGGGAACAGAGGACGCGGCCCCAAAGAGCGGATTGTTTGATGCTTAAAATCAGGTGCCAACCACGTGGCCGCTTGATTGATGGCGGCGAGTAAGGGCGCTCCGGGCCTCGGGGAGCGCGCCTCGCGGAGAGCCGGGATGAATAAAAGATAGGAGCGTGGCAAGCACAGGGCGAGGACAGCGCACACGCAGCACATCACGCATTATGGAGGCCCATCAACAGGCACGCCGAGCTGGCGGCCCGGCCCGGCGGCGCGGGTCCGTGGGAACGGGACACGCACGGCCTCTTGCCGTGGTCCCTCCTCCCGGTAGCCCAGGAGTTGGAAGACCTGAGCAGACTCACTCCTCCGGCCTCCTCCCTGCTCAATGACAAGGGCCTAGTGCCGGCTCGCTCGCCCCCGGCGCCCCCCCCCCCCCCCCGGGCCCTGGGCGCCTCTCCACGCAGAGAGCCGTGTCAACAGAAATGTGCGAGTGACATTTCTCTCTCTCTCTCAATCACAGGCGGGCCTTTCCCTGCCGGCGGGAGATGCATATTGTGCTCCGGAGGCGCCCTGAGCCGGGGTCAGGGGGAACTCATTGTCCTCCTGCTTCAGAACAAGAACACCGACAGCTGCGCGATCCGCGGCAAACACTCCGAGTGGCGAGCGGCGGGGACTCGGCGTGAGGGGCAGGGAGGGCGGGGAGCCGGAGGGCAGGGCCCGGGGGAGGGAGGTGGGACAGGGGACAGAGGGGTGCGGAGGGATTCACGAGGGCTAACCCAGAGGCCTGGGCTTGCCCGGGGAGGTTTCGGTGGATGTTCCGTATGAATATTTGGCAAATATCTACAAGACAACATCAGCTGTGCCCACTGCAGATGGGAGGCCCAGCAGGGCCAGTGGTGGCCCGGGGCGTGGGGTGGCTGTGGGTTCCAGTGGGGGGGGGGGGCAAGGAGGAGCCTGTCCCCAGGGCCACAGAGCCACTCACCGGTCAGTTTGAGTCAGCAAGTGGAGCTGGGGTGGGGGTCAACCGCACAGAGATGCGGGGAACAGAGGCCTGCGGGGTGCCGGCCCCCCGCAGAAGGGCCAGCCTTTAAAGTCAGTGTGGGAGCAAATCAAAGGCAGATCTGACACTGGCGGGAGAGGCCCTTCTCCGGAGCAGAGGCTGCTCATGGCAAAGGAAACGTGGCGACAGGGGCTGCTGGGTGACAAAAGGACTACAAATGAGGGAGAGATTCTGAGGGAGATCCTGTCCCCTCAGCAGAGAGACGTGAAGTCCCACTCGGCTTCTCCTTCCCCACCCGTGGTACAGGATGAGGCTGCGTGTGTGTGCATGCATGTGTGAAGAGGGAGAGGCTGCATGTGTATGCATGTGTGAAGAGGGAGAGGCTGTGTGTGTGTGTGCGTGTCATGTATGAGGAAGGAAAGGTTGAGTGTGTGTATGTGTGAAACGGGAAAGGATGAGTGTGTGTATGTGTGAAGAGGGAGAGGCTGTGTGTGTGTGTGCGTGTCATGTATGAGGAAGGAAAGGTTGAGTGTGTGTATGTGTGAAACGGGAAAGGATGAGTGTGTGTATGTGTGAAGAGGGAGAGGCTGTGTGTGTGTACATGTGTGAAGAGGGAGAGGCTGTGTGTGTGCATGTATGAGAAGAGGGAAAGGATGAGTGTGTGTATGTGTGAAATGGGAAAGGTTGAGTGTGTGTATGTGTGAAGAGGGAGAGGCTGAGTTTGTGTGTGTGCATATGGAAGATGCAGAGTCTGAGTATGTGTGTGCATGTGTATGTGTCCACATGTGTATGTATGCACATGTGTGTGCACAGATGTTCCTGTGTGTGCATGTGTACAAAGCTCCACATGTGAGTGTGCACAGGTGTGTGTGTGTGTGTGTGTGTGTGTGTGTGTGTGTGCAGGTCCCAGTGCATTTTCGCTGTCCTGGTCAGAAGCTGTCAGAGGGTGAACGGAGAGCCACCTGTCTGGGGACTTGGCTTCTGCCGTGTGTGGTGCACCCCTGGGGTGTGAGGGGACCAGCACTTCCCAAAGCCCCATGCGGCTCTGCCTTTGCCCTGCCCCTGGCAATGAGTTCACCCCCCCACCCCCCCACCCCCCCACCCCCACTCTCTCCCTTCCGCCTGCACCCTCTCGCCGTGGCCAGAGCCAGAGCAGTGAGCATGTGATTCCAATTTGAAATTAAAAGTCATGTCTGAATCACAGAACGGCATTCTCATTTCCTAATACCCCGCTTTTTACTACTTTGCATTCAACTGTGAAAAGTCTTTTAAAACTCGGAACAGCAGTAAAACTTGAATGAATTTTTGACCCATTATTGCATAGCGGGTGCGCCTTCCAAGTCGGAGCGGCTGCCAAGTCCTCCCCACCTAATATTTCCACTATAATTGTGCCACTTGAGAAATTTACGTGCCTCAAAATATGGCATGAATCTTACGCTTATTGCAGTATCATTAGCGGCAACATTTAGGCAACATCTGTGTGCTATAGAACTAATTGAAGTAGCAGAAGTGGCAGCTGTAAATCCGCAGGAAGATGGCAGTTTGCACCCAGCACTGCTGAGCTAGCTGCTAACTGTCAGCCTGTTCCCGCAATCTGCTCGCGAGGGCCGCGGCACAGGCGCGCGGTGTCCAAAAAAATACCGCGCCGGGGCTAATGATCCCATTAACCACTTTGCCGCACCAATTTGGCTGTTTTTCCAGCTTCCTGGTTGAATTCCATTATACATGTCTCCGCTCCTGTAAAAAGTCCAGCAGGAGACGCGTCTGACTTGAAGCGACTTACCTGGGCCGAGATGCGTGCGGCCGGCCGGACCGAACGGAGGATTAACGTCTTTGGTTAATCATTCCGCTCCCCCACCGCCAGCTCCTTTCCATCGCTTCGAAATTTTTATCACACACGTCTCTGTAAAAAAAAAAAAAAAAAAAAAAAATAACTTGAACATCCCCGGTAATGTTGATATTTAAAGCAATGGCATTTTCTTCCCACGGACATAACATTTGCAATAATCGATACAGGATGGCAACCGTAATTTATTACCGGGAGGGGGTGCGAAGAGACGGTAGGAGCGGACCGGGACATGCCGGCCGTGTGCGAGGGACCAGGGGGTTCTGGTTGTTTGGGGCGGGGGGTGGGGGAGCTGGGGAGCCTCTGGGGTGAGCCCCCAAGTTCACACATCACGGCTGATGGGTAGAGGCGGCCACACGCTGGGGCAGAGCCACGGGGCATCGCTGTGATTTTCTCTGGCACCGGATGAGGCCGGAGAAAACAGCACTGATTCTCCAGCTCGGAGAGCAAGCCAGCAGGAGCCAGCATTCCCCGAGGCCCCTCGTTTTGGGGGAGAAACGTGGGCATCGGAGCTGATGCTTTTATTCGGAATATTCCCTCCAGCGGGCACCACCATCGAGGCGTCCTCCAGGCCGGCCCGTCTTTGTGTGTTTCTGTCCAGCAGGGCGTGGAGGCTTCTCCCGCACCGCCTGGCCCGGCGACAGTAATGCGGCCAGCGTCCTTCGAGGCACGCGAGGGTGCTGGGAACACGCAGAGGGAGACCCCTGCAATCTACCCGCGCGGTGTGTTTGCCAACAGCCCGACTTCATTAGGAAATTGGCACGTCCGCCCGCTGCCTGTGACACGCCGTTAACTGCGGACATTTGCGGTCTTAATGCTCAAGGACTCGGGGACCGACGGATGAGGGGGGGGGGACCGGGGCCTGCTGACCCCTGCGTCCGGGGAGGTGGGGGGCCGCCGCCGCTCCGTATTGGAAATCAATAGCCACGTGTCCGCGGCAAGGTCGGAGGTCTGCAGAATGAACTCCTGGCCCTGCACGCCGAACCCTTGTTCCCCGGTTTCTTTCCTAACAACAGCCCGTTTGGGGGGGACCCGGGGAGAGGCCGCTCGGGAGGCGCAGGGCGAGAACCCAGCGGCCAGGGTCCCCCGCCCGCTCGGGCCGCCAGGGAAGGATGCGGAACGCCCCATCCGCCTGCGGTCCGCTCTTGTGTTTCTGTTTTAACGACGTCTCCTGCGGCGGCCGAGCTTTAACCCGTGCACGGGGGGATGAAGCGGGTTTGGACACCCGCCATCCCCGACGTATCACAAGGAGGCAGCTTCGTGGTGACTCGGGTGCTGTCCCTGCTCCCGGGATTTCGTTTGAACTGAGGGGTGGCCCCCAGGCCTGCGCGTCAGGCTCGCTCCCTCGGGTCACTCCGGAAGGCACCCGTAAGCCCGGCCCCGACACGGAGCCTGCACACCTAGGCCCCCGTCGTAGCTAGAGGGGTTCCAGCTACTGATACGTTTATTTCCCAGAATGCTGAGGGATTCACGCTTATTCGTTTGTTCAAGGGAACAGAATCCCAACACAGAACAGCCTGAAGGAGCAGGTCCTTAATCTGTCATTTCCAGAGCAAACACAGCCAGTGAGCAGAGCGGGCCTGTACCCCGTATGCCACCCTACCAGCGGCACGCTGCCTGCGGGAGGACCGGGCCTCGGGGGACGGGCGGCTGAAGAGGCGGAGCGGCGGGACGGCCCCGCAGAGAGCTGGGGGCCGCGTGTCCGATCCCGGGCGGGCGGCAGTGTCTGCGAGTTTGGCCGCCGTGGGGATCCGGGACCCGCCAGCTCGTCTCTGATGCCTGGGGCTCGGCTGGTCCCGCCTTGCTGTGACAGGTGCAGAGCCATCTCAGGGGCCACTGGGAAAGGCTGGCTCCCTGGTCATGTTGCTCTTCCCGTGTGGACAGGTTTTGTCACGTGACATTGACAAGCTGATGTTTGCTAATATCACCACCAAGTTCCTCAGAAAGGTCTTTAAGGATCCAGAAGCTGTATCGCTACAGTGGCAGATACGAGTTTATTTTATTTTATTTTATTTTTTTTTAGTGCTAGGGCTAGGCTTAGGGTTAGGGTTAGGGTTAGGCCTAGGATTAGGGTTAGGGCTACGGTTAGGGTTAGGGTTGGGCTAGGGTTAGGGTTAGGGTTAGTTTTAGGGTTACAGTTAGGGTTAGGGTTAGGTTTAGGTTTAGGGCTATGGTTAGGGTTAGGGTTAGATTTAGGGTTTGGCTGAGTTAGGGTTAGGGCTAGTTAGGGTTAGGGTTGGGCTATGGTTAGGGTTAGGGTTAGGGTTAGATTTAGGGTTTAGCTGAGTTAGGGTTAGGGCTAGTTAGGGTTAGGGTTGGGCTATGGTTAGGGTTAGGGTTAGGGTTAGATTTAGGGTTTGGCTGAGTTAGGGTTAGGGCTAGTTAGGGTTAGGGTTGGGCTATGGTTAGGGTTAGGGTTAGGGTTAGATTTAGGGTTTGGCTGAGTTAGGTTAGGTTAGGGTTAGGGCTAGTTAGGGTTAGGGTTGGGCTATGGTTAGGGTTAAGTTTAGGGCTTCGGTTAGGGTTAGATTTAGGGTTTGGCTGAGTTAGGGTTAGGTTTAGGGTTAGGGTTAGGTTTAGGGCTAGGGTTAGGGTTAGATTTAGGGTTTGGCTGAGTTAGGGTTAGGTTTAGGGTTAGGGCTAGTTAGGGTTATGGTCGGGCTAGGGTTAGGGTTAGGGTTAGATTTAGGGTTTGGCTGAGTTAGAGTTAGGTTTAGGTTTAGGGCTAGTTAGGGTTAGGGTTGGGCTAGGGTTAGGGTTAGGTTTAGGGCTACAGTTAGGGTTAGGGTTTGGCTGAGTTAGGTTTAGGGTTAGGGTTAGGGTTAGGGTTAGGGTTGGGCTAGGGTTAGGGTGGTTAGGGTTAGGGTTAGGGCTACAGTTAGGGTTAGGCCTAGGTTAGGGGTAGGATCCCGAGTTTTTAAAAATCCTAATTTTTGTTCAAAAACACAAATTTTTATCCTCAGGAACAGAAGGGCCAGGTTCGCTCCCTCCACTTGGAGGAAACACGCAGCGAACACAAGTCGACTCGCCCTTGTCGGCCGCTGTCCCAGTGGGAAGCCTGACCAAGTCGGTGGCCATCGGATGGCCCGGCTCCCGGCACGCATGGTCCCTTCTGACTCTCCCTCGGCTCCCGCCCAGATTCCCTCCAGCCCCAGGCCCTCCTGGCTCGCGGGCGAGTGATGCCTTGGAACCTCTGCTCTGGGCCCGGTATTGAGGACGTTGGGCTGTGGTGTTTTTTGGGGGATGGTCGCTCAGACACCCCGCTCCAGGTCTTGCTAGGCTCCGAGTCTGAAAACTCATGGCCAAACCTTGTCCCCAAACTCAAGGCCTGAAGGCCGGGGACCCCATTGCCAAAGCCCTGGTGGAGCCGCGCATCTGCTCAGATATCTGGTCCCCGAGAGGGGCTGCGAGTGCCCTGGGACAGTGACGGTGGGCAAGCACGGCTGAGAGGATGGGACTCCTGTCCGGGGGCAGCGGCAGAGCGGCTCAGGCAGCTCGACTGTGCGGGGTGCAGACGGGGGGTGGGCTCCTGCCCGCACGGGGCCAGGCCCTCCCTGCATGTGCCAGCCGCGGTGATGCTGCCATACGCTGCCCTCTCTGGCACCCGTGCTTGTAGTGGGTGCTCCCCGCCTGCTCAGCCAGGAGTAAGAACCCCCCTGGCATAAAACTAGCTCAAGGGGGTTAACACTGACCCTTTCTGGAGTCGCCACAGGGCCAAGAATCTGACCGGAAATAGGCACTCAGTTGACCCCCCAAATGTTTCAAATTATGGAAGACTCAACATATGAGAACGAGCTGTGAACTAGTATTGCAGGGGCTCCAGCGAACCTACAGCCCAGACCACGAACTGCAACAAGGCATGGCGGGGGGCTGGCCACCAAGGTTTCTGTGATAGCTGTTCTCAGGCCTCTGTGATAGGCTGATATGGGGCTGTACATGTGTGCATGTTTACTTAAAGCAACATACATCCTCCAGGCTGGAGAGTTTTATAAAATGGCGCTAAATACTCATTAGTCAACAGAGCCAAATATCAACAGTGCAATGATTGAAATTTCTTTTGAGAGCCGAAAACCGACTTCTGTGCACGGGCCACAAAGTTTCAATCGCACTGTATGTGTATGCCCGCACGTGGTATTTTGTGGAAGAGCCACACTCAAGGGGCCAAAGAGCCGCATGTGGCTCGCGATTTGCAGTTGACCGACCCCTGCCCTGTGGCATCTCCTGCGACTTCCTCTGATTGCTCATCTGGAGTCATTGGTGCCACGGCACAGAGCCCACTCACCGCTGTTGCTGCGCCACGCTCCGCCACGCTCCCCACCACTGCCCGAGGACCGGACTGCTGTCTTCCAGGTGGACGCTGGGATGGAAGGCGCTGCTCTGGCCCTGCGGTGCTGCGCATGTGCCCAGAGCTTCCGGTTGGAGGGGAGGTGCCTCGGAGGGGAGAGGGGAGGAAGCTGGTCAGAAGCCGAGGACTGTCTGTGCTTCAGGGAAACACACCCGAGTGTCCACAGTCCCCGCACACAGACTACGTGTGCTTCTCAGTAGTATTATTATAGACGTGGCCCCTCAAAGTCCTGGCCCGTCAACCAGAGTCGGTTTGAAGTGCGCACGGCCTCGAGTGGGCTGTTCTAGACTCGATTCTAGAACCATCAGGACCGGCACCAGTGCCCAGGGCTCTCGGCACAGACCCTGCGCTGAGGGCCAGGCCTGAAGTCTAGGCCTCGTGACTTAGACCCTGGGAGACGTGGGGCACAAGGGTTGTTTTTTTTTTAAATATATTTTATTGATGTTTCACAGAGAGGAAGGGAGAGGGATAGAAAGTCAGAAACATCGATGAGAGAGAAACATCGATCAGCTGCCTCCTGCACACTCCCTACTGGGGATGTGTCCGCAACCAAGGTACATGCTCTTGACCGGAATCGAACCTGGGACCTTTCAGTCCGCAGGCTGATGCTCTATCCACTGAGCCAAACCGGTTTCAGCAAGGGTTGGGGGTTTTGACGAAGGACGGAAAGGCTGGCTTTTGTCGGCGATGCTACATACTTACTAAGATGCTCTCTGGAGATGCCCAGGAAACAGGAGTTTTCACCGCAGAGTTGTGGGCACCCCGTCTGGGGAGCAGGGACCCCGGCGGCCGGATGAGACCAGCCACTGTCCCACGGCGCTGGCTCAGGCCGGGCACGCTGGAGGGGGAGCCGGGAGGGCCCCAGGCCGGTCAGGGTTCGCTGGCTCTTCACTCCTGGCGGGCCCTGGAGCTTTGTTGTGTGGTCGGGAACATACTCATGTTCTTAGAAGTTCAAGACAACTCTTTTCAGGGGTGTCTTCTTGGAGTTGGGGTATCTACGGTGGACCCAAAAGCTCAGCCACCAAACACACGCGCAGGCCATGTTTTCCGAAGCCGAGGCCACGCAGCCGCTCGCCGTCAGTGGCCACAGCGCTCCCGGCGCCGGGCTCCCTGGTGTTTGGCCCGGACTAGGCACTGCGAGCCGGAGGCTGTTTCTCGTGGCGAGGAGCTGCCAGGCGCGCCTCAGATAGGCACCGTCTTGGTCTGAAACGGAAACACTGCCACCTCGGTCCGGAGAGAGATTAATGATTTGCTGACGCCTCCGCACGCCCTTCGGAAGCCGGCCCCAACCAGCACAGTCGTCCTGTTTCCCAGGGCGCCCGGGGACCCGCCCCCGTGGTGGTCGAGTGGCCGGGGAGCTGGGGCCGGGCATCTCTTCTGAGCCAGTGCCCAAGACAGGAAGTTCCCATCGGTCCTCTGTCAGCCGGATGGTCAGGGCTGAGCCAGTGCCCGAGACAGGAAGTTCCCATCGGTCCTCTGTCAGCCGGATGGTCAGGGCTGCCTCGAGCTCTGTCCGCCCCCGGGGGACAGACAGGCAGCCCCGTGAGCTCCCTCTCAGGGCAGGAAGCTGAGGCTCACACAGCCGTGCGGGCCGACCCCACCAGCACTGAAAGCCTCATCAGGCTGCCCATAGCTCCACTCCATAGCTACCCCCCATCAGGCTGCCCATAGCTACACCCCATCAGGCTGCCCATAGCTACCCCCCATCAGGATGCCCATAGCTACACCCCATAGCTACCCCCCATCAGGATGCCCACAGCTCCACTCCATAGCTAACCCCCATCAGGATGCCCATAGCTCCACTCCATCAGGCTGCCCATAGCTCCACTCCATAGCTAACCCCCATCAGGCTGCCCATAGCTACACCCCATCAGGCTGCCCATAGCTCCACCCCATCAGGATGCCCATAGCTCCACTCCATAGCTACCCCCTATCAGGATGCCCATAGCTACCCCCCATCAGGCTGCCCATAGCTCCACTCCATAGCTAACCCCCATCAGGCTGCCCATAACTACACCCCATCAGGCTGCCCATAGCTCCACCCCATCAGGATGCCCATAGCTCCACCCCATAGCTAACCCCCATCAGGATGCCCATAGCTCCACCCCATCAGGATGCCCATAGCTCCACTCCATAGCTAACCCCCATCAGGCTGCCCATAGCTCCACTCCATAGCTAACCCCCATCAGGCTGCCCATAGCTACCCCCCATCAGGATGCCCATAGCTCCACTCCATAGCTACCCCCCATCAGGATGCCCATAGCTCCACTCCATAGCTACCCCCCATCAGGATGCCTAGCCTCCCACTCCATAGCAAACCCCCCATCAGGATGCCATAGCTCCACTCCATAGCTAACCCCCCCAATCAGGATGCCCATAGCTCCACCCAGACTAGCTACCCCATCAGGCTGCCCATAGCTACCCCCCATCAGGCTGCCCATAGCTCCAGCTCCATAGCTACCCCCATCAGGCTGCCCATTAGCTACCCCCCATCAGGATGCCAATAGCTCACTCCATAGCTACCCCCCATCAGGCTGCCCATAGCTCCACTACATAGCTATAACCCCCATCAGGCTGCCCATAGCTCACCCCATCAGGATACCCATAGCTCCACTCCATAGGCTACCCCCCATCAGGGATGCCCCATAGCTACCCCCCATCAGGCTGCCCATAGCTCCACTCCATAGCTAACACCCCCATTCAGGCTGCCCATACGCCACCCATCTGATAGCCAAGCCTCCACCCCTCAGGCATACATAGCTCCACTCCACAAGCTACCCCCCATCAGGCTGCCCATAGCTACACCCCATCAGGATGCCCATAGCTCCACCCCATCAGGCTGCCCACAGCTACACGGCTCCCGGCCCCGCCCAGACCGGCCTGCAGGTGCCAACCCAGGGATGACTAGGCCACCTCAGCCCATGTCTGTTTCCCTGGGGCCCCTTCCCCTGGTCCTGGGCAGCCCAGCAGTTCCCTCGTCTCCGTCCCGGTCCCTTCATCGGGCCAAGGTGCCCAGGATTCGCGTCCAGCAGCCTGGCCTGTGGGACAGCCCGCCTCGCTCACGCCGCCACCTCAGACGACTCCTGGATGCGCCAGGCCTGTGGCTCTACTATCGATGCCGCCAACGTGCCAATACCAGGAGGACCGGCCAATTATGCCCACGTCTGAGTTTCTTACATGTCAGTGTTTTACACTAATTAGTTAGTCCTGCTAGCTCTAAGGATTAGTACCTTCTCGAGCAAGGCACAGCGACATTCAGAGACTTACCCAATTATGTAAAATTCGGGGGCGCAGAGATGAGATGGACGTGGGACGAGGCGGCAGGCTTCCTGCTCCAGGCTGGGCCTCGCTGCCGGGCCAAGGCGCCAACCTCCACATGCTCCGAGGGTCTCCAGGGAACAAGGAACCGGGGACACAGGCCTGACTGGACAGAGGCCTAGGGGAGGCCCATCCTGCCCTCGGGGCTGCCTCCTCATGGGCGGGAGAGAGGGGAGGAGAGGGGGCGGGAGAGGAGAGAGAGAAAGGAGGAGAGGGGGTAGGAGAGAGGAGGAGAGAGGGTGGGAGAGAGGAGGAGAGGGGGCGGGAGAGAAGGAGGGGGAGAAAGGAGGAGAGGGGGTAGGAGATAGGGAGGAGAAGGGGCTTGAGAGAGGGAGGAGGGGGGTAGGAGTGAGGGAGGAGAGAGGGTGGGAGAGGAGAGAAAGGAGGAGAGGGGGTAAGAGAGAGGGAGGAGAGGGGTGGGAGAGAGGGCTGTGAGGGGGTGGGAGAGAAGGAGAGAGAGGAGAAGAGGGGGTGGAGGGGGACCTGAGGCACCCCGGGAAGCTCAGCAACAGCAGCCCCCATCCGTCCGCCCGAAGATGTGTTCATCTACATCTGAGACCAATTTGCTGGAAACTGAGAAACCTGTCACATTGCTTCCTGGCACGGAAGTCAGATGTTTGCATGGAAAAGTACCGACAGCTACATACCTCTCGGCGTTGTAATATTTAGCCGTGTCATTTTACATCTCAAAGAAAAGGCCCTTTAAGTAAACGCATGTTCTCCGAGCACAGGAGGTGGCCCGGCCTGGAGCCGAGCCGGAGCCGGCCGGCTGCTCTTGGGGGGCGGGCGGGCAGCGGCTCCGCGGGCTCTGCAAACTGCCCGGCCGGTGCCAATCCTCCCGCCCGACCTGCTGCCTCCGGCCGGGCCGCCCCGAAACCAACACCCGCTCGCCGTGCCCCGGGGGCTGCGCTGCTTTGCTCTCTGGGGTGACAGGCAGCCAGGCCGGGCCAGGCACGGGGAGCGAGTCGCCGGGGTGGGACAGCATCCAACCCCCTCCCCGCCCAGAGGAAGGGAGGGGCTGACGCTCCGGTCAGATGCGCAGACACCGGCTTCTCCCAGGGAAGCTCTAGAGCTAAACCCGTACCACGTGCAACTGGATTTGGTCATTGAACCTATAGTTCATTCCAACAAAATGACTTGTTTTGGGGTGGAATGCACCTTCACTTTAAAAGAATATATATATATTTATTGGTTTTGTACAGAGAGGGAGGAAGAGGGATAGAGAGTCAGAAACATCGATGAGACAGAAACATCGGTCAGTTGCCTCCTGCACACCCCCCACTGGGGATGTGCCCGCAGCCAAGGTACATGCCCTTGACCAGAATCGAACCTGGGACCTTTCAGTCCGCAGGCTGACGCTCTATCCACTGAGCCACACCGGTTTCGGCTGTACCTTCACTTGTAAGCTGCCGCCGTCTCCTGTGCGGCAGTCGCTGCCCACTGTGCGGACTCGCTCTCTCACCACCCGGGGACAGGGTGTGGTCACTACTGGCCCGTCCTCACCGGCTGCTGGACGCCCCTGGTGCTGCCAGAGGGAGAACGGCCAGGCCAGCACCGTGCCCTGCGTGCTGGGCACCAGCGTGGACACTCGGCGGGCTTGAGCAATGGGAAACATGTCTTCCCGTTGGGGGAAATGTCAACGCTGTGAAGGTGTTTTCCTTCCCAGAGACACCCAGGCACAAGGACCGAGTGACCGTGGCCTGCTGTCGGTGGCCGCAGGCAGGGGACAGCCCCTCCCCTGTAGGCAGAGCCAGGCGCAGCTGGCACCTGGTGGAAGGTGAGCAGCGAGAGCCTGTCCACCCCGCTCAGTCTCCCCCAGCAGGTTTGTCATCCGCCGGCCCTGGAGGAAGTCCCCAAAGGCGGCCAGAGGTCACCTTTCCTTCTCGGAGCGCTCGGAGCTGCTCTCTGCTCACTGTGGGGTTTAGTGATGGGGACACTGGCCTGTCTGCAGTGAGGACACCCCGCCCCTTTTACATGTGGGGGTCTGAGCTTCAGGGAAGGTGGGCCACATGTGTGAGCTCTGTTCTCCCTCCTCTGCAGGCTCCCCCGAAACTGGGGGGAGTGGCTGGGAGGCACCCCCGGCTCAGAGCTGTCCCACAGGGCGGGGCTGACGCCTGCTGAGGGACCCGCATACCTGCTCCCACACAGGCTGCCAAAAGTCTCACATCTGCAGCCACTTCTCCTCGTAGCTATGGCAACCCCAACACGCAATGGCAATACTTTCTGCACAATATCACATGTTGCTCAATGTTTGGACACTGATGTTTTCTCCAGCTGGGTTTTTCTTAATTTAAGTCAACAAAGCAATCTGGAAGCGAACACGCTGCCTGTGTTTGGGAACCGCACAGAAGTGATAAGTGACATGTAGATCTACGGAAAACCGGCAGGGTGTGCGTGCCGTGGTGTGTGTGCGTGCGCGTGCGCGTGCGCTCACCTGCTGATGTGTGTGTACTGTGGTGTATGTGTGTGCTCATCTGGTGATGTGTGTGCACCGTGGTGTGTGTGTGTATGCATGTATTCTGTGATATGTGTGCCGTGGTGTGTGTGTGTGCGCGCGCGTGTGCGAGCGCACGTGTGTGCGTGTATTCTGTGGTGTGTGTGTGCGCGCTCATCTGGTGACGTGTGTGTACTGTGGTGTGTGTGTGTATGCATGTATTCTGTGATATGTGTGCAGTGGTGTGTGTGTGTGTGTGTGTGTGTGCGCGCACGCACACGTGTGTGCATGTATTCTGTGGTGTGTGCAGATGTGCTTTGGTGTGTGTGTGCACGCTCATCTGGTGATGTCTGTGTGTGCTGTGTGCACACATGCCGTGGTGTGTGTGTGCGTGCGTGCGCACGTGCTCATCTGGTGATGTGTGTGTGCACTATGGTGTGTGTGTGCGCACACGTGTGCATGTATTCTGTGGTGTGTGTGCGCATGTGTTTTGGTGTATGTATGTGTATGTGCTCATCTTCTGATGTCTGTGTGCGCACGTGCCGTGGTGTGTGTGCGTGGTGTGTGGCAGTGGCATGTGTGTGTGGGGTGTGTGTGGATGGATGACTCCACCCTGACAAACAAGGGAAGGAGAGGGACAAACTCCCAGCCCCAGTCCCTATGCCCAGGCCCCAGGCCCAATGCCTCGTCACGGAAAACCTCACACTCGGCAGAGAAGCCGCCCAGAGCTGCACGGGCCACTGGGCCCACAGGACCCACAGTGACACCAACACGCGTGTCAGCCCCCTGCAGCAGCCTCCCTCTTCTGCTCCCACAGGGTCAGACTCCATGACACTGACCACGTGGCAGCTCCGTCTTACGTCTTCAGACCACAGCGCCACTGCCACCTGAGTGTCCCGGCACCTCCGTCCACACATGGCACCGCCCGGAGACCCGCCAGGAACCCAGGGCCCAGCGGAAGTCAGGCGTTTCGGGGGGCCTCGAGGCTGCCCCCAGCACCCCCACCCCCGGCGCCCGGTGCTCAGGCTCGGCCCTGACCACTGTGCATGTGGCCCTCCTCAGCGGGAAGAACATTAACGAGCAGCTTTGAAGGCTCGCTAACGACGCCCTTTCATCACCCGGCGCCGGCGGGCTGGCTCCGCCTCCACGGGCACCTCGCTGCCCACGCACCGCCCGGCGCTGATGCAGGCCAGACGCCCTCCGTCTGTCGGCGGCTGGAGCCACGGGGCCAAGGACGCCGGGCGGCTGTCCTCAGTCACGGAGACACGCACCGGACCCTGCAGTTTTCCAGCTCCGGGCCTGGCTTTTAACTGCCACCCCCAATCCTTCAGTCAGTCAGACAGACAGACAGACAGACAGGGGCTGCGTGGCGGAGTTCTGCTTAAACCTCGACATCTTTCAAACTGATAACAGGTGAAGCTGCTGAACTTCAGCCCCCGGGACGCAAACTTGCCATCAGATGTCCACCAACAAGTGAGGGGAGGGGCAGCCCTGTATGGGCTGAGGAAGCCGAAGCGAGCCCTCCTCGAGGGCCCCTCGGCCCCGGCCAGCACCCCCGCCAGGACGGCCCCGTGGAAACACACGCCCGGCGACACCAAGGCCCCCCCGGCACCCCAGCGCTCGGAGGCCTCGGCGACAGATTCCGTTTCCTGGCTGGTCTTCAGGGAAAACCTCGTGACGGGAAAAAATTCCTTCCCATGCGTCCCCCATGCACCCCTCTATGTATCACTTTGGATCTCCCTACAACTGCTCCGAACCCAGACAGCGCTCAGATCTGTGGGCAGCTGGGCGCGGAAGGAGCGATTTTCACACGGAGCTCGCTCTGACACCCCGGCTATCCCAGAACTGGCTGGGGTTCGAGCTGGCACTGCTGCCTGTGGGCACAGCTGCGGGCACGCCGACAGCCGAGGTGGGGCATGCTGGGGCCGAGGCGGCGGGAGAGGAGGTGCCAGCAGGGCCTGGGGTCCTGGCAGGGCCATGAGGACGGCCACGGAGTCTGGGACGGCATCTCTGGGGACGTCACCGTGAGCTTCTCAGAGGAAGAACGGCACCCCCGGCCAGGTCTGCACCCGGACATCGCCGTGTTGAAGGGTGTAGCCGTGGAATGGCACCCTCATTCACGCATGGTTAAGAAACAGCCCTGGCCTGTTGCTCAGTGGTTAGAGTGTTGGCTCACAGACCCAAGGGTCCAGGTTCAATTCCCAGTCAAGGCCACGTGCCTGGGCTGCAGGCCCCATCTCAGCCCGGGTCAGGGTGTGTGTGCAGAAGACAATCGATCCATTTGTCTCTCACATCAATGTTTCTCTCTTCCTCTCTCTCTCTGTCTCTCTCCACAACCCCCCCCCCCCCGCCCCCCACACACACACCTGGCTGGGCTGCTGCCTGAGAGCCACACCCACCTCTTACACTCTGAAAATCAATGGAGAGAAAAAGTCATTGATGAGGATTAACCAAAAAGAGAAAAAAAGAGCGACAGTTTCTCTATAGACCCACCCACACTGGAGACGCCTGGCCACTCAGCGCAGGAGGTTCTGGGAACAAAGCGTGCAGAGCGGAGACCCCGGAGGAACATGTGCAGGAGCCACTGGCGTGAAATAGGACTGTGTCTCCGGCCGGCGATCGAGCCGCACAGGGCTGCTCCAACTACCCCTGCCGGCTCCGAGGCGGCCCGACCACACCTCCCCACGCAGTGACCTCCTGCCCGGTGGGTGCCCACCTCTTCCACACTGCCCACCGCCACCTGCGTCCGTGCCCGCAACCCCTCCTCCAGGCTCCCGGGCCGGCCCCGCGCAGCCAGGGCGCCCACTTCATTACGTGCGGTCCTGCAAAAACAAATATTGTTTCTGAATCTTTCATCATCTGCTCTTTGGAAACGGTGAGAACAGCCGCCCTGGCCGAGCCGAGCCGAGCCGCCGTGCGCAGCCAGCTGTGGCGCCGGCCGCCGGCGCCCGTGTCGGCGTTCAAAGTGCTCGGCGCAGGGAGGACGGGGGCCCGGCCCGGCGAGGGCACCGGCGGCCGCAGAACACAGCCTCCTCGTGTCGACATTCTCTCTGTTTGGGAAACGTTCTGTGTCGCTTTGTGCCGCTCCCTTTCCCCTGTGTTTGTAAGCCGGGCTGCGGAGCTGAGCGACAGCGGCTCCAGGCGACCGCGCCGGCTTTCATGTCCCTCTGCAGAGCCTGTCCTCGGAGCGGTACACGGGCCGCCGCGTGCGCCCGCCGCTGCCTTTGTCAGCTGCAACCTCGGGGCATGGATCAAGCCGTCTGACAGGCCCGCGCAGGCCCTGGGAGACAGGAAACAGAGTGCGGGGTGGTGCTGCGCCAAGGGCATGGCCCGGGCAGGCGGTGCCGGGCCCCGCAGAGTGTCCGGGTCACTGCGGGTGGCTTTGCGGGGTGCGTTCCTGGCTGCACGTGGCTGAGCTGCAGCTGGGGCTTGGCCCTCGCCTGCTGCAGGTGTGCGTGGCTGCTCGGCCCCGGGGTGGCCCAGGGCCCTTTCTCGGAACCACCCTGGGGCCCGGAGATCAGAGCAGGCGGGAGCCAGGCTGTCCGGCTCAGGGGTGGCCTCTGTGCAGGGCACACGGGCAGTGTGGCACATCTGGAGCATCGTCGGGGTCTGACGGTGTCACAGGGCGGCCTGCTCCCCGCTGGCAGCCCCGATGGCCGCCGTGCACACGGGACTGTCACAGCCCCTCGGAGAGTCCCATCTGCTGACCGCTCTCCAGCCTTTCTCGGGCAGCCGGGCCGGGCCTCGGACCACAGCCTAGCGCACTGCTATGGTGCCCTCTATTGGAAAGCACTAGAGAGAACCCACTCCGGCCGGCAAGGCTGGGCTGCTGCCTGAGAGCCACAGCTCCCTGCTGTCGGGGCCGAGGGCACAGGCCGAGGGGATGGCTGCGGTGGCCGCCTTTTCTCGGGAAACTCGGATTCCAACCACCTGCACCACCCCCTGATGCCAAGTGCACTCCAGGCCCCGACTGTCTTCCCAACCTGTGAAACAGGACTGGCCTCTGTCCCCACAGAGAGATGGACCGGCCTCTGTCCCCACAGAGAGATGGACCGGCCTCTGTCCCCACAGAGAGATGGACCGCCGTTGCCCCCTTATGAGTGAGATGTCGGACAAGCCACATGTCTCCGGTTCCGGAAGCCTGAGTGGGGCACGAAATGAGCCTGGTGCCCAACGCCGACAGGTCCGGCCCCAGGGGGGTGCTGCTCCGGGTGTCCACCCCCCACTGTGGGAAATGACTTCGCTCCCTCCAAAGCTCACGTCCCGAGAAGGGCCGGGATCAGAAGGGCACCCGTGGACCGATGCTCAGGCCACTTGGTCTTCGAAGGGGAAACCCCAGAACGGATCTAGCCGGCGGGGGACAGGGACAGAACCAATGGCGAAGGAAGGGCGAGGAGGCCCTAAGGCTGGTTCACCTCAGGCACCTGTTCTGCTGTGAGTGGATGTGAAATATACAATTCGCCCCAATAGGCACATCACGAGGCTACATGTTCACCCTGGTTTCTGGTGACAGATACAAGCCACTCACACGCCTCGGCTGCCCCTCACACTGTCACGGGAAGCCCTGGGGGAAACAGAGCTTCCGCGCCCGCGGGTGCAGCTGTGTCCCGTTATTTACCGCACGCACAGCCACCGGGGCCCCGCTTTCAGACACTGTTCACGACGAGCAAGACGCCGACGGGCACAGAGACCCGGACGCGCCACACAGATGGCGGGACAGGCTCCCGATGCCGGTCACCGGGGCTGACCCCCTGCCGGGGTGACCTCCGACTTCTCGCCTCGACCTGGGGCGCTGTGTGGAGGGGACCCAGGCCAGGAGCGGGGGGGGGGGGGGGGAGGCGGGGGGCGGCCTGTGAAGTCACATCCCTGTGTCAGGCGCCCTCCAGCCACAGCCTGAGCCACGCCGAGAGCGACCGAAGCCGCCAATGGTTCTGATAACCGGCTCCTCTCCACTCGCCCCGCACAGACCGAAAGCGGCTGCGTCTGGCACGACTTTGCTGGCAGCTGGGCAAACAGAGCTGGCACTCCTCCCCAGACACCCGTCCCGCCACCGTCCCTCCTCCCCGAGGCGCGGCTCCCACCCCGGGGAGGAGGGCAGGCCCACGCCCGGTGGTCAGTCTCACGGGGGTGGAGGGACAGGCCGCATGGGCCATGGCCTGGTGCCTGTGGTCCCAGGCCTGTAGCTGGCTCTGGGCGGCGCCCAGCTGTTGCCATGGACGCCAACGCTTCCCTCCCTGGGCGGTGGCCCTCCGGGTCCCGGTACCCCTCCCATCCCCGCCTGACACGCTAGGACCGGACAACACAGCGAGAAGGGGACTTGCTCTGCGGTAAAAGGTAAAAATGACAAAGGGAGGTGGACACAGGTCTCCAGGACAGGGCAGCTTTTTTAATGTGGGGGGGGGGCGTCCACACAGACCCCTCCGACGGCTGTTCTGTCGACGTGTCCCTCACACACTCACTCCGGCCGCAGACGCTCAGTCTCGGCCGCTGGGCTCGGCGCTGCTGCCGCCCTCAGGGCCCCGCACCAGGTTAGGGCCGGACGGGAGCCGCCTGCCCGGGCCGGGGTGCCCGCCAGGCTGCCCTCGTGGTCCAGAAGCCACTCCTTCACGGCCAGCCCCCCGGAGGAGTAGCTGCCCAGGGCACCGCTGCTGCAGATCACACGGTGGCACGGGACGAGGATGGGCACCTGGAAGACAGAGGCGGCCCGTCAGCCCGGGCTGCAGGCCGGGGCGGCCCCGGGGCCCCAGACGAGGCGCTGAGCCGTGACCTCGGTCTCAGCACTGCTCCCCAGCCTTTGGGGTCTCCACAGGCTCGGGGGAGGGACTGGGTGCCGTCCCCGAGGTGAACGTGCGGCCGCCTCTGGCCCATCGCTGAGCACCGAGACAGGGAGGGGGACTTAGTTTCGTTTGGCGAGAGGGCCCCAAAGTCAGTCACCAAATGTGAAACCACGTTCCACATCATGGGCGCTGCATGGCGGGCGTTCCCAGACCTCTGAGGGGTAACTCAGAGCTCCGCCGGGAGGCGCCCTCGAGCTCTGGCCTCCAGCCCTCGCTGCCCTGCCCTCTCTGTGCACTTACGACGGTGGCTGCCGGGGGGAGCAGGCCGCCCTGTGACGCGCTCAGACCCCGACGCTCCAGATGCCCCCACTGCCCCGGGCAGAGGCCACGCCCCGAGCAGGACAGCGTGGCTCCCTGACACGGGAGCCTCGCACTCTGATCGCGAGGTGCCCCTCCGTGAGCACACAGGGTGCCCCCTGCCAGGCCCTGGAGGTGAGGGTTCTGGGGCTCCAGGTCCTGCCCACTGCCCACCCCCTCGGCGGCAGCTCAGCAGCGAGAAGGTCTGCACCCCAACCCCCTCGCTCCGCCTCCGAAGCCAGCCCCCGACAGCTGAGTGTCTGTAGGCGGCCGAGCCCACCCGCTGGCTCTCCTCTCCCGGGATCGGCCCCTCTGCTCGCTGGGTGCCATTCCGGCCTCGGCATCTCCGGAGACCCCTCACCGAGCATGGAGCCCAGGGCAACACCCCCTCCCCTAAGCTCGCCGCACAAACCCACCTGCCCGAGGCTGGGCTCTGTGGGCCCCGAGCTGCCCCTGGCGCTGGGCGGGCCGCATGGGCCCCGTCCCCGTCCCGGACGTGGTGCTCAGAGGCCACCGGGAGCGTGCTCTGTGCCCACAACGGCACCCCTGCCATCCTGCGCTCCAGCAAGCAGGGCCGGCTGTCCTCTCCGTCTGATTCGGTCCCTCCCCGAGCCCAGTCACCCGGCTGGTTAGGGGCAAAGGAGGATTCCTGTCTGCAGGGTGGAGTCCGACCCTCACATCCCTCCCTGGGCCTGGGGGGACCTGGCCATTCCTGGCACAGAGCAGGAGTCCCCACTCCCACGAGAAGTCCGGGTTGCCATGGTAACATGCGGAGCATCGACCCGGGACTTCCTGTGGGTGCAGTTCCAGAGTGAGAAGCCCAGCGCTGCCCAGGCCTGCACTCCGCTCGCAGGCCCCCTGCCCGGAGGGAGCGGACGGCTAAGAACAGACAGTCGTTCGGACCTCGGGCTTTCATCCCCGGCCCGGGCCACAGGGACAGCTGCCCGAGGGCGGGGAGACCATAGGCCATGCAGGCTCCTGACTGGTGAGGAGGGAGGCATCTCATTCAGTTTGCTTCTGCCAACATGGGGGCTCCGGTTCAAGTCTCCTACCTGAGGGGTCTCACCTGGGAGCTCCGCTCTCCTCCCCGCCCCCACCCAGCTACGGCCGGTGGTCGACAAACTCATTGGCCAACAGAGCCAAACATCAACAGGACAACGACCGAAATTTCTTTGGAGAGCCACATTTTTCAAACTTAAAGCTTCTTCCAACGCCACTGCTTCAACACAGACTCGCCCAGGCCGCGGTGATTTGTGAGAGCCGCACGCAAGGCGCCAAAGAGGCGCATGTGCCTCACGAGCCGCGGTTTGCCGACCACGGGCTACGCGGTTGCCAACGCGTGTGACACGAACCCGGCGCCCCTGCTGCGTGTCACACGGGTGACAGGATGGCCGGCCGGGGGAGCAGTCGCTTGTAGCGAAGCCAGACCGGGCTGTGCGCACCTGCGACCACAAGAACGGGCGAGGGGCCCAACACTCTCACTCCCCTGGCGAGGGGGCCGCGGCTCCCGCTCCCGGGAAGGCTGGCGGGGGGCTCACGCTGTGAAGACAGTGGAACCCGCTCCGGCGCCCCGCATCCCTGCGGCCGCTGCACGGGAGCCGGGCCCGCCGGGCCGCGCCTGCGATGACGGCGCCGCCTAAAATGGAATTTCTGCCAACAACCAAGCGGCTCATCACACGGCAGCGGCCCCGGAACCGTCACGCTGTGCAACCTCACTCATCCCGCGTGCGACCCGTCGCTGACACGGCCGCTCTCGGACGCCGTACAACGAACGCCTGAACCCGGAGCTCTGTCTCCGACAGAGACCACGCGGAGGGGCCGGCGATCGATGGGGAATCCCTGTGATTCGGGGCCCGCCGCTGCTGCTGCTTCCTCCGGCCTCGCCTTTGTTCCCGGGGCGGCAGCCCACAGGGGAAGGGCTTGTTTTCACTCGCGGCCTCATCAATACCTCAATCCCGGTGAGCGAGTGACACGGAGAAGCTGTAATCAATAGCTCCCTGTGCGTTTTTTTCTTCTGGTCAAACGGTTCAGCCCCGCTGACAGCCCGACACTCAGAACATGATGCTAAATCTTTATCAGCCGCGCCCGGCGGCGGGCAGGGCGCGGCGCGGGGTCATTAGCGCTCGCGGCGGCGTGTGAATAAACTGGCTCCGCCGGGCGTTTTGTTTGGGGGGAGAAGGTGGGAGACTCTCCGGGCGCCGCATCGATCGCCTTTGAACTGCATTAAGCAAATTCCGTCTGCGGATGAGCCGTGCTGCTCCGTGTGTGTGTGTGTGTGTGGGGGTGGGGGGGGGCGGCCTCTCCCGTCCAGTCCACCAGGAAACGGGCCACCTCCGCGCTGGGGGGGCGGGGGGGGGGGGAGAGCCTTCCGGAAGGCTGCCGTCCGTCTTCCCCGGGCTGGTGAGTGCCTCGGGGAACGCTCTGGAAAGACCCAAGTGTCTAGGACGGGATGAAACGCCCGCCCAGCAGAAAGCACGCCTTCCCCCGGCAACGAAGGGAAGCGATGCCGAACGTGCCCGCACTCCCGCAAGCCACGTGCTTCCCACGTTCCCGGGCCGTGGCCGCCTGCCCCGGAGCGCTCGGCTGCTCCTTCAGCCCGAACGGAGGCGTGTCCAGGGGGCCAGTCCCCACGACACGGACACGCTGTCAGTGTGGGAGCGGCGGAGTCCAGCATCAGCGCCAAGGGAGGGACCCGGTCACGCGGGACGCCCACACCGGGCGTGTCCAGCCCCGGGCCAGCACCTCCTTCTCCTGTGGGTCAGTCACCTCTCGGATCCCTGGCCCGTTCTAAGGAGACTGTCATCCCTTTACAGGAACCCCGTGAGGACGGCCCAGCTCCCGTCACGCTGGGGCGCCACCCGCCACATGCACGGACACGCCTGGCCCAGCTCCGGTCCCGCAGCTGCTCCCGCCAGGTGGGCGAGGTGCCCAATGGGAGGGCCACAGAGGCTCCTGCCAGCCCCGGGGTCTCCGCCGGCTGGACGTGGGCAGGCGGCGGGAGGCCCACAGGGGCCTTGGCGGACACGGGAGCCGGAGGCCGGATGCTGTTTTCTGAGTCTCGGCGGCGGAGGCCGGGCCTGCAGAGACGGCCGTGGAGACTGGTCGCAGGGCAGGCGTCGCGCTGGCTGCACGACAATAAACGTTCCCGGACATCGCCACGGGCGGCTGCGGAGGCGCCACGGCGTCCTCCGCACGGGCGGGGGGGGGGGGGGCCCTCGTCTGCACCCGTCCGTCAGGGAGCCGGTTCCGCACCAGGTGGGGGCGCGGGCATGTGCACTGGGGCACCCGACCGGGCGTCGGGGCGGGGGACGGGGGAGCGGCTCACCACGGCCCGGGCAGCGGGACCTCCCGGAACAGGTGGGGCCGGTGAGGAGCAGCCGCAGAGGGCCCGTCTTCGGGGCGCGGGAAGTGGCCAAAAGCCCCACCAGCTGCCGACGCCCCTCTCGCCACAGGGTCCGGTGCCTTTTCATCAGAGCGACATCGAACCGGTCACAACCGGGAGAGGATGCGGCCTTCCGAAGGGGAGATACGTTTCAGCTTCATCGGCAAACGTAGCAACCATGTTCCCAAACTTGATTCGGAACCATGCCGTCCGCTCCATGAACACGCGCCTCTGCGGGGCCGGATGTACCCGACGGTAGGCCGGCCCAGCAATGACAGGTGCACACGGCACCCTCGTCCCTGAGAGCTCCGGACACGGGGACACGGGAAGCATGGGGGACACGGGAAGCATGGGGGACACGGGAAGCATGGGGGACATGGGAAACATGGGGGACACGGGAAGCACGGGGGACACGGGAAGCATAGGGGACACGGGAAACACGGGGGACACGGGAAACATGGGGGACACGGGAAGCATGGGGGACACGGGAAACATGGGGGACATGGGAAACATGGGGGACACGGGAAACATGGGGGACACGGGAAGCATGGGGGACACGGGAAACATGGGGGACACGGGAAGCATGGGGGACACGGGAAGCATGGGGGACACGGGAAACATGGGGGACACGGGAAGCATGGGGGACACGGAAAGCATGGGGGACACGGGAACCATGGGGGACACGGGAAACATGGGGGACACGGGAAGCATGGGGGACACGGGAAGCATGGGGGACATGGGAAGCATAGGGGACATGGAAACACGGGGGACACGGGAAGCATGGGGGACACGGGAAACATGGGGGACACGGGAAACATGGGGGACACGGGAAGCATGGGGGACACAGGAGACATGGGGGACACGGGAAACATGGGGGACACGGGAAGCATGGGGGACACGGGAAGCATGGGAGACACAGGAAACATGGGGGACATCACACGTTGCTCCAGACGACTCCGGTGTCTTCCGGTGGTGACGCCTCTGGCGGAGCAGACGGACGTGAGACAGTGTGGCCCTGGGGCCGCCGGAGACGCCTCTCGAAGAGCACCAGGCTCTGTGCGGGAGGCCCTGTGACCGCCCCCCCAGACGCCGGCCGCCCGGCCGCCACGCCCAGGGCAGGGGCAGCAGGCCGTCCCGGAGAGCCGGAGGAAAACAGTCTGAAAACACAGCAAAGCCACCCATTTTTCAGAAAGTGGGTGCGATTCAGTCATTTCCCGTCCGTGCCTCAGGCTTGCTGTCTGCTCTGCCCGATCGGACGGCGTTCTCCTGCCGAATCAGACTCCCGGGCTGCAGGGAGAGCCGCCGCCGCCGCCGGGACGGCGTGTCATCCCGTCCGGCAGGCCCTGAGGGAGGGCGCATTCCAGGGCCCGTCCAGTCGAGCGGGTCTCGGAGGGCTGAGCCGTCAGGCAGGCCGGGAGCCCATCCAGGCCCACGTCACGGCCCCGCCCTCCCTGTGCCGGCTTCCGTCCTGCTATTGGACGGCGCTGGCCCGCGTGTGGCCCGATGGGACCAGAGGTGTCCTCTGTCCTTCTGGCACGACGGGCACAGCCCCTCCGCCGCGGCCCCTCCTCCGGAGAGGACGGCCTCCCACGGTCTGTGAGCCTTGCCCTCGGCCAAACCGCCGTCAGACACCCAGGAGGGACAGGACAGGAAGGAACTGGGGGGCAGCCACACCAGATCCAGCCAGCAGCCCAGGTCAGAGTTCAGCCATCCCTAGTGGTCAGACCCGGGAGGGCTGGACCTCGTAACATGTGTCCTGGGGAGCCGGCTCCAGCCCAATGAACCTTCTAGAACGTGAGAAACTGGAGGGGGCCTTTCACTCTGCTTTGTCTCCTCCTGGAACCGCAACGGGGAGAGGCGGCTTACACGGGCACCCAGGATGCCCGCTGTTGAACGAAGGGAGGGGTGTCTGCTCGCCCCCTCGCCAGGCCCCGTCCCCGTGTGCGCCCTGTGGCGGGGCTCCGTGGTTCCCACACGCAGAAGAAGGGGCTTTCAGAGGCGCGTGGGATGCTTCATCACCACCTCCCTCACAACAGGGGACCCCAACCCCCGGGCGCTGCCCACGTCTCTTCCGATGTCCCCACCGCAAATGCTTCCTGTCCACCTCCCCCCCCCCCCTTAGCACAGGCCGCCGGGGAACACGCTCCCATCAGATGACACGGCCCCAGAGCGGTGCCCAGGCCCCCCACCATCCCCATCTCCGAGGTCACCCGGACTCACCGGATTGCTCCTCATCGCTCCGCCCACCGCCCGCGCGGCCTTGGGGTTGCCCGCCAGGGCCGCTAACTGCTGGTAGGAAACCACTTCTCCGAATTTCACGGCCTCCAGCAGCTTCCGCAGCGCCCGTCTGGTGAACGAGTCTGGAAGGAGAATGCGGGATGATGTGATTGGCACAATCGGCGCCCGCAGCTCCGATGAAAAACAGCTGCCGGTCCCCAAACGCAAACGCATCGGCGCGAACAGGTGCGACACCCCATTCAAACCCGGCCTGTGCGCGGGCGGGCTCCTGGCGCAAGGCATGTTGGAGAGGCAGGGCACAGAGGGGCTGGCTCCTCCCAGGGGTCCCAGATCACGCACCCCAGGGCTGCGGCCTCTTGCCGTCGGCCCCGTTCCTGCCCGACGCTCTCTCGGCCACAGGCCTCTGCGAATGAGCACGCGGTCCAGCTCTTGGCACAAAGGCCCAGAGGACTCATGGGCACTGCTGGTTCCTGTCCCACTGCAGCCAGGAGGAAAGAGAAGCCCCGCTGGCCGCCACATTCGGCAGCAAGCCGACTCAATGCCGCACCGCAGACCGCGGGCGGCAGTGACCTTGGCTGCAGGCACCTGTAGCGAGCAGGGCTGCGGGATAAAAGGACGTCATTCTTGCTTTGACCGCAGCTCCCCACGGGCTGAGGATGGACAGGTGAACACGAGAGCGCTCTCCCCTGACCGCTGGCATCAGAGCGTCTCTGGTGCGGAGTCTGCGGGAGGGAGGCGGGGGCCGAGAAGGAGGCCAGTCTGGGTGATGTCTGTTGTCTTCTGCAACAGGGGACACGGCTGGGAGGGCCGGACATGGGGAGCGGCGTCCCCACGGTGGGGCACGGAGCCCGCTGCGGCAGGAGGTCCCCATGGCACCCACGAAGCCGAGGATTCGCTGCCAGGAGCGGTGCCCCGACTGTGCCGGTGACGGCACTCGTTGTGCTCCGTGCCAAGCTGGCAAAGTGCAATTTGGTTCTTACAGGAAACACACCCTTACACGCACGCCAGATAATAAAAATCACTTCTTAGCGGAAGGGAGGGATAATCACGTCCCCGGGAAGAGTCTGTTTGGTCTTTATTATAACATTAAGCAAATTACACATCAGCATAATCCAGGTGATACGAGGAGAGGGTCATCGAAGAAATTAACTTTGTTGTTCATTAATTTACACGGATTAGGCGAGGGCAGAAGATAGCAAGTGTGCTCCAGTTTCTTGTGATATAATTTCCAACTGTACACCATTTGTGGCAGGAGGGTGACTTTGGGGTTAATCAGACTGATTTGTCCTTTTAATTGCTTTCTATTCAAAGAAAATTCATTAGATAATGTTCTCTTCAAAATTCATGAATCAATTTAACTGAAGAAACCACATTAACGGCTCGGGGTTCATTAGCACGGGCCGCTGTGTGGAGGGTTTCCTTCGGCAAACAGCCCTGTTGACGGCGACTTCTTCAGACGGGGGTCTGAATCCGACGGCTCGCCGTGGCGGCTGTGGCTGGCGTGGCCCTCCCTCGGAAAACAGGAGGACGAGAGGCCAGGGGGAGGCCATGGTCACCCGAGCGGAGAGTCGGGGGCAGCAGCCGTGGGAGCAGCGGGCAGCCCCGGGCAGGGCGAGGGCCGTGTGCCCGCCTCTGGCACGGGGTGGCCGGCTTCTGGGCGTGTGTTCTGGCTCGGGGGAGGGTGCACCCGGTTTCCCGGGAGAACGGCCCGGAACTGTGCGAACCGCGGGAGCAGGAGGAGAGGGGTGCGTGCCCAGTCTGCCGTGTGCAGCCAGCCCCGGGGGTGGGACGGTGGCTGAGGGTCATCCCGCACACCGAAAGGTTGAGGCTTCCATTCACAGTCAGGGCACACACCTAGGTTGTGGGTGCAATCCCTGGTAGAGGTAACCAATCAATGTTTGTTTGTTTCCTCTCTCTCTCTCTCTCTCTCTCTCTCTCTCTCCCCCCCTCCTCTCTCTCTCTCTCTCTCTCTCTCTCTCTCACTCTCTCTCTCTCTCTCTCTCTCTTCCTCGCTCTAACCATGACCTCCTCGGATTAAAAACAAACAAAAAGCCCTCGACAGCCCTGAGCGTCTGGGGCCGGCTCCTCTGCGGCGTCCTCAGAGCCAGCCCCGACGACTCCCCGCCACGGGGCGAGCGCCTTCTTTCCGGGTAGAAGCGTCCTGTCCCAAAACAAGGACGCAGCCACGTCAGAGCAGTTTTTCCAACGTGTCCGGCCACATGGTCAACGGCAGACCAGGTCCCACCCTGTACACCCGGGCGATTGTCCGGGAAAGAAGCTCCAAGAAGCACCGCTCAGCATCAAGCACATCTTCTGAGAGACGTACCTCAGACCCAGGGTCGCCCTGTCACGCTGCAGGGAGCAAGCGCGCTGATGCGTTTAGGCGGCTCTCCCGCTCGGGGCGGCTACTCCAACCTGCGCAGAGGCAGGTGCTGGCACAGCCCGTTCTAGAGGATGGGCCGGCACGTTCGGTAAGCACCCTCCTATGAGGGCGTAAAAGCTGCTCATAAAACTCACACCCAGACCCTTTTGTGAGGTTGAGGAGACCACCTAATCCTCCGGGTGGCCACGGGGGCGCCGTGAAATAGGGTTCTCTTCTCTCCCATGTGGCCCCCAGAGAGCGGAACCTGGGCTGTGTCAAGTGACACTCCTTCCCTCACCCGCTCCTCCTCCTCCTGTCTGGGGCCTCTTCTGAGGGCCGGCTTCGTGTCTGCTCTGTGGGATCAGGAGCACCTGACTCAGACGATGTGGCCGTTTTTATACGGTTTGGGGGCCTCTTAAAACACACCCTGGGTGACCACGCAGCCCTGCAAACATAGTTTCCTAAGCTCCCCCTCTACCCGATCGTATGTCATCAGCCAGGGGGTGGTGACAACATGGCCATGGAGAGATCTTGACCTGGGGCATGGACGCCATCGTTCACGTGAGCTCTTTCCAAGCCACGTGCGGGAATGGACGATGGGCAGCCTGCACTCACACATTCGGGCCGACCCAGCCTAGCGTGGCTCTGACAAGAGAGGCCTGCAGACACCACGTAGGAGAGGCCAGGGGTGCCAGCCAGGGGTGCCAGCCAGGGGTGCCAGGCAGACAGGAAACCTCTACTTACCTGGGAAGAGAGAACCAACAAATGCCAAGACTGAGATGACACAGAAGCTGGAATCCCCTGACAACGTTTGCCCCAGCTTTCTGAGGCACAACCGACAAGTAAAATTGTAGTCTATTAAAGTGACTTGTTATACATCATCTGACCACTTTAAAGTGTCTGGAAGAAAAATGCTGTGAGAAGGGAAGAGGCTTCTAAAACAAAACAAAAAAGATACGGCATTTCAAAGAAATGTAAGCTACAAAGAAGAGTCAAATGGGAATTTTAGCACCGAAAAATACAACCACCACAAGGTTAAAACTGCACTGCATGGGCTGAACAGCAGAATGGAGATGCCAGAGGGGAGAGTCAGTGAAACTGAAGACAGGTCAACAGGAATTATTCAATCTAAAAAACACAGAAGCGAATGTTAAAAGCAAATAAAAACCATCCCAATGAGCACTGAGGACATATGAGCCAACGCCAAAAGGTCTAACATTTAAATTATTAGAGTTCCAAAGAAGAGGAAAATGAGTGTGGTGTAGGAAAAAAATAGCAAAGATTTTCCAAAGTTGGCTAGAGGTATACAGCTACCGGTTTAAGAGGCCTAGCAGACTGCAAACAGGGCTCACCCAAAGAAATCCCATCCGAGACCTATCGAGATCAAGGTGCTGAGCTCCGAACACAAAGAAAAATACCCTAAACAACCAGAGGAAAATGCTGCGCTCTTGTTAGGGGAGCAATGACTGGAATGACAGCAGACTCCTCATTAGAAGCCATGGAAGCCAGAGGAAGTGGAAAAGAACTTCCAAGTGCTAAGAGAAAAACCTAGCAACTCAGAATTCTATGTCCAATTGAAAAATAACCCTTCAGGAATGAAGTGAGAATGATATTTTTGGATAAAAACAAAGATGATGTATTTCTAAGCAGACCTGAGTTAAAGGAAATGCTAAATGGAGAAGTGAAATGATACTGGAGGGAAGCTTGGACCATCTATCTATATGTATAAAAGCCTAAGTGACCTTTACGACCAGTCAACTGGTTGCTATGATGCCCACTGACCACCAGGGGCAGACGCTCAATGCAGGAGCTGCCCCCTGGTGGGCACTGCATTTCCACAGCCAATCTCTGGTGGCCGGCCAACTGCCCGCAGTCCCTCCTCCCGGCTGGCCGGCCCCAATCGGGACTGGGCGAGAGGCCCTGATCAGCCCCTTTTGCTGGCCAGGCTGAGGGACCCCAGCTGTGCAGTAGTCCGTGCACAGGGTCTCTAGTTAGAAGCAAAGGCAGAACAAACGAAATGGAATGTTTGGTTGCCATCTTTGAAATATGTATGATGACTGAAAGTAAAATCATAACTATATCAGATAATATTTTCAGCGTGTGTTCATGTACAGTATATGTCACTATAACTACAAAAAGGGGGGGGGGTTAAAGGATCTTTATGGTGGGAAAGTTTCTACATTCTCCTATAAGGTGGTGAAATGCTGATTCCAATTTGACTGTAAAAATCAGTAGGTAATATCTAGAGCAACCACTAGGAAAACCATAAAAAGAGATCACTATAGTAAAAAACTAACAGGTAAACTAAAATTAAATACCAAAAATGTGTTAAAATAGCCCACAGGAAGGATAGAAAGGGAAAAGAGAAATGAAAACCAGGAAAAAGACAGAAAACAAATGAAATGTTACCTAATAGTAAAAAAAATGTAATAAATAAGATAAATAATAACATGAAATAAATGTTATTATGTTTATATCTGAATTCAAAGATATAATTACATTAAATGTAAATGGTATAATCACACCAATAAAAAGATAAGTGAATTGAAAAAAAAAAGAGAATCCAAGTATGTGCATTCTAAAAAAACCTGCAAATAATAGACAGAGGCGGGTTAAAAGTAAAAGAATGGATAAAAATATGCCATGTAAACAAAAGTCTTAAAAAGGTTATATCAGATAAAGTAGAGTTAAAAGCAAATAAAATTTTCATGGTAAAAAGGAATAATACACAGCCCTAGCCGGTTTGGCTCTGTGGATAGAGCCTTGGCCTGCAAACTGAAGGGTCTCGGGTTCAGTTCTGATCAATCAAGGGCATATGCTGGGGTTGCGGGCTCAATCCCCAGTAGGGGACATGCAGGCGGCAGCTGATCAATGATTCTCTCTCATCATTGATGTTGCTTACTATCTCTCTCTCCTTTCCTTTCTGAAATCAATAAAAAATATAATTTTAAAAAGAAATAATACATAGTGATAAACTTCCCACAAAGATAACATATCAACTATAAATTTTTGTGCCCTTAACAATAAAATTTCAAATGCATAAAGTAAAAATGGACAAAAACTGGGAGAAGAATTAGACAAATCCATAATGATACTTTGAGACTTCAATACTCCTCTCTCAGTAACCAATAGAAATAGTTGACAGGAAGTCAAGGATGTAGAAATAAAAAAGCACTACCAAAAAATAAAAAAGCACCACCTGGTTCTAACTGGCATTTATAGAACCCTTCACCCAGCAACAAGAGAACAGACTAGTATATTCTTTTCAAATGCACACGGAATGCTGACCACGATATACCATATTCTGGGTTATAAAACAAACTTTAGCAAATTTAAAGTAACTGAAACCGTACAAGTCATATTCTCTCATGATAATGAAATTAGACTGGATATTAATAAGAAAGACAAAATAGCTAAACATTTGGATAGTAGCTAAGCCAATTCCTAATGATCCAAGGCCACAGAGGAATCTTTAGCAAAAGAAAACCATGCACTGAGCTGAGTGAAAACTGAGAATCCAGCATCTCACAATGTGTGAGACACAACTAGAGCCATCTTAGAGGGAAATGTATAGTATTAAATACATATTTGAGAAAAGAAATGAATAATTTGACCTCCTAACTTAAGAGCCAGAAAAAAAGAACAAAATAAAACCAAATCAAGAAGGAAGTGAATGAAGGTAATGGCAGAAATCAGTGAAATTAAAGCTGGAAAAACAATAAGAGTGAAATACGTGACACCAACATTGGCTCCTTTGAAAAGATCACTAAAATTGATAAATCTCTAGCAAGACTGATCAAGAAAAAGAACAAATATGTCACTACTGATCTCACAGACATTAAACAGATAATAAAGGATTCTTACAAATAAGTACACATAATATTCAACAATATCAATGAAACTGACCAATTTATAAAAAACTACAAACTACCAAAATGCAGCTAACATGAAATAGATAGCTGGAATAATTCTGTAACTACCAAGGACTCAAATTCATTTTAAAATCTGAAATCACTAGGGCCAGATAATTTTACCAGTAAATTTTCATCAAACATTTAAAGAAGTATCAATTTAGCATTATCTTTTCCTGAAAACAGAAGAGGATACACTTCCCAAGGCATTTTAGGAGGCTACAATTACTCCAATATCAAAACCAGAAAAAGATAGAAACCAGATCAGGTACTGATTAATATCTCCCATGGGCATAGATGTCAAAATTCTCAATCAAGTACTGGCAAATCAAATCCAACACACACACACACACACACACACACACACACACACACACACACACACACACGAGCCCCAGTGCATGGATCTGTGCACTGGTGGGGTCCCCCAGCCTGGCCTGTGCCCTCTTGCAATCTGGGACCCCTTGGGGGATGTCAGACTGCCAGTTTCGGCCTGATTCCCGCAGGCCAGGCCGAGCGACCCCGCTGGTGCACAAATCCACGCACCCGGCCTCTAGTCTGCATATAAGATCTTTGGTTAATCTCTTCCCCGCTTCCCTCTGAGATTCATCAGTCTGTCCCATGTTTCCACGCCTGGGCATTGAGCATCTGCCCCCAGGTGGTCAGTCTGCATCATAGCAACCGATTGAATAGTAGCTTAGCCTTTTATATGTATAGAAGACCTCTAGCATGCATATAAGATCCTTGGCTTATCTCTTCTCCCCTTCCCTCTGAGATTCATCAGTCTGTTCCATGTTTCCACGCCTGTGCATTGAGCACCTGCCCCCAGGTGGTCAGTGAGCATTATAGCTACCGATTGAACAGTCGCTTAGGCTTTTATATGCATAGATAAGACACCGAAATTAAGTGGATTTTCCCCGGGAATGCAAGGCTCCCCAACATTTGAAAAGGGAATCTCTCTATGAAACGACAAAGATCAAGACCCTGTGTACTGGTGAAAGAACAGATACTTAGGAACAGAATAGAACCAGACTCACACAGATGCAGGAGCAAAGGCAGTTTAGTGGAAAAGGATGGTCTTTCAACAAATGGTGCTGGAACAACTGGGCAGCTGTGTGCAAAAACACACACACAAAAACGCACTCCCTCCAGAAGGCGGGGCCTCAGGCAGGTGTCCCCTCCACGCATCATCCCTCAGCACGCGCCACAGAAGTTCCCAAGGGGGCAGTTTCCTGCCACCCGTCCCGCCCACCCCGTCTCCTGGTTGAATGGGGTACAGGCACGGGGGTCCCCACCCGTGGCCTGTGAAAGTGCCTCGCCCCGTGGGGGCCACGCAGATACAAGTGCAGGCATCCACGAGGCTGGCAGCAACGTAAGATCATGTCACACTGTCCTTACATGTTTTTGGTCTCAGAAAACAGTTACTTGGCTATCAATAACTGGGCACAGGAGAACGGTGCTTTAGCACAGACACGTACAACGTCCCCCTTTACTTTCTGACACGGCACATGCAGGGAGATACAGCGCTCGTGATCCAAAGCTCTTTGGGGTCTCCGACAACTCTGGGGAGGAAAGGGGGGTGTCGGGGATCGCCAGGCCAGGCCCTGCGGGCCTCCGGACTCCCGGATGAGGGGTGCCCGCAGGCTCTGTCTGCTCTGGGTGCAGGGAGCAGAGTCTGGGGCCCACAGAGGCCTGGACTGTCAGCTGTGGGAACGCACCTGCCGCCCGCGGTGGGAGCTCCGCGGGGCCTGGTGACGCTCGCGGGTGAGGGAGGCACAACTCGGCGCCGCACCTGGCGCCCTCCTCCTCACCTTCCCCGTAATCAGAGTGCCCGGCACTTACTTAACAGAAGGATTATGCCGCAGACTTGGAGCTCCAACTTCAGGAGGCCTTCAGAGAAATGATTAAACTGTGAGTGTCCGGGTATGAATGTGAATAATTACCCATGAACACCGCTACCATTCCAATAATTGTCATCCTGCTCAAAGCGGAATAACTGGCTTGCGAACAGGTGTTCATGGTTTCCGAACAATACGAGGAAGGGAGAGGAAGGGAGAGGAAGGAAGGGAGAGGAAGGAAGGGAGAGGAAGGGAGAGGAAGGGAGAGGAAGGGAGGGGAAGGGAGGGGAAGGGAGAGGAAGGGAGGGGAAGGGAGGGGAAGGGAGGGAGAGGAAGGGAGAGGAAGGGAGAGGAAGGGAGAGGAAGGGAGAGGAAGGAAGGGAGAGGAAGGAAGGGAGAGGAAGGGAGAGGAAGGAAGGGAGAGGAAGGGAGGGGAAGAGAGGGAAAGGGAGGGGAGGGAGGGGAAGGGAGGAGAAGGAAGGGAGAGGAAGGGATAGGAAGGGAGAGGAAGGAAGGGAGAGGAAGGGAGAGGAAGGAAGGGAGAGGAAGGGAGAGGAAGGGAGAGGAAGGAAGGGAGAGGAAGGAAGGGAGAGGAAGGGAGAGGAAGGGAGAGGAAGGAAGGGAGAGGAAGGGAGGGGAAGAGAGGGAAAGGGAGGGGAGGGAGGGGAAGGGAGGAGAAGGAAGGGAGAGGAAGGGAGAGGAAGGGAGAGGAAGGAAGGGAGAGGAAGGGAGAGGAAGGAAGGGAGAGGAAGGGAGAGGAAGGAAGGGAGAGGAAGGGAGAGGAAGGGAAGGGAAGAGAGAGAAAGGGAGGGGAGGGAGGGGAAGGGAGGAGAAGGAAGGGAGAGGAAGGGAGAGACACCGGCACATAGACGCCAAGGGGGGGAAGGGGGGAGGGCGTGTGGGTGTCACACCTCAGACAGGGCGATGGCTGGGAAAGGGGGTGGGAATCGAGTGGAAGGTCCCCGCCCCTGCGGACTCCATGTCGCGGGCCTTGCCTTGGGGCTCCTGGCCAGGGCGCCGTGGCCAGAGGCAGCCGACCCACGCGGAGACACGGGGCCCTGTTCCCTCCACGCCACAACCCCGTGACCCCACTCCGAAAAGGGAGACGGTCGGATTGAAGCGACAGGGTCACCAACGCGGGCAGCAGCGTCCCACGGCCCCGCGGCGGAGACGACGCCTTGCCGCCGGCTTCAGAGCGGACCGTGCGAAACACCCCGGGTCGTCAGACGCGCTGACACGCCAGCAGTCCCCGCTGCAGACACTGCCCCGCTCCCGACCGGTCAGGAGCTCCCATGCATTCCCACAGAAAGTTCCAGAAGCCTCCTGCCAGCTCTCATTGGCACCCGGGAGGAGGAGAGAAGCCTTGCCGGGATTCTCTGGGCTCCTGTGTCTGAAAATCAGCCTGCTCCTCGCCCCGGCCAGCGCGCCCCCGCCCCAGCAGCGCGCCCCACTCCGGAAACGGCCCTCCTAGCAGCGGGAGGGGGTGGGCAGGGGAGGGACGCGACGGACTCAAGCCCAGAGACGCCTGCACTTGGGTGTTTGTTGGGGAGTCTGCGGGGCGCCCTGGCTTGCAGGATCTGGGGCCCTCGAGGCGCAGCAGCAGGGAAGCGGAGTTTAGGGGTGCTCCCACCAGCACCTCAGTCGAGGTTCTGTGCTTCCCTTCGGGGCCTTGTTCACCACCAAGGACAATCATTCAAATCCATCCTCATCCCTAGGGGGCGCCTTCCACCCCTCCTGGCAGAAGGAAGAAGTAACAAGAGTAGTGAGGCCAGGACCTGACTAGGAAACACAAGCACGCCCTTCCACACGTGCCCAACGGCGGAGCCCTGGCCGGCCCGTCACCCCCACCCTTAGGTGTCTAGTCCGCAGAGCAAGGACATGCTTAGGGGTCAGGGCAGCTGAATCAGTCAGGGCACAGGCAGTAACATGCGTTCCTCGTGCCAGAAAGACCACGGCTACGCTTCACAAGACCCCACAGCGGTCAAGGCCACGGCTACGCTTCACAAGACCCCACAGCGGCCAAGGCCACGGCTACGCTTCACAAGACCCCACAGCGGTCAAGGCCACGGCTACGCTTCACAAGACCCCATAGCGGTCAAGGCCATGGACACGTCTCCTGCAGCCCTGTGTTCCGAGAGCAGGTACCCCATCGTCTCTACACTCCCCTCCAGCCAGGGCGCTGCCACTAGAATCCGCTGTGTCCACACTGTGTGCACAGCCCACGGAAGAAGGCCTCCCGGAGCTGGCGACACGGGAACAAAGGCCAGAGCAGGCACGCGTGCTGCGGAGCAGACTCGGGAAGAGGGCGGGGTGCCGGCGGCCGGGAGGCTATGGGGGGTTGGCCCCGCCTCCCCCTGGCTCCAGGGGGCTCTCCCCAGAGACTCCCCCGGAACATGCTCACCCCCGCCTGTGGTTCCAAGCCGCCTGCCTACGCGGCCCGTGCTCAGACCTTCGTGTCCCAGAAGTCCTTTCATGCGGCCATTACTGTGGCCTAGGATTTGACAGCAAGTGGGCAGAGAAGTGACAGGTGGAAAGATCTTCGTTCCGATGACAAGGCTATTGGCTCCGTTCCTCCTTTCCCGGGAGAGAGACTACCTGAGGAGCCCTCTCCCTGCAGCCGTGGGCGTGCCCAGCCCTGCACCTGGCAGCCCGGGCACCGTGGCCTTGGTGCCGTCTGCCGGATGCCAGGGGCCGCATGGAGAACAAGGGCCGAGTCCTCACTGAGCTGAAGGCAGAGCGGCATTCGGGCCTCTCGCCATCGCGGGGACTTGGAGGGAAACACCCCCTGGTGAAGGTGGCAGCCCCTTCCAGGCCTGGGTGTGCGGTGCCCTCGGCTCCCTCTCATGCTGACATCGTTACCATTGTCCCCACGTCACAGATGGGGACTCAGAGGCCTCGAAAGGCTGTTCTGGGCTGAACCGTGTCCCCCCCAAATTCAAAGGCTGACGTCCTAACCCGCAGCCCCTCAGAAGTGATAGGAACTTTAAGGAGGTGATTGAGTTGGGACTGTTGGGGGGCCCCTCCAGTCGGACTGGTGTCCCTGCGAGAGGAGGAGGCGAGGACGGCGCGCCAGGGCGGCCTGTGCAGAGGGGCGGCCGTGTGAGGTGTCCATCTCCGGCCCGGCAGAAGGGCTCAGAGGAAACGGACTAGGTCCCGGGCCCTCAGCCTCCAGAGCCGAGGGGAGCGACGGCTGGGGAAGCCGCCGGGCCTGGCTGTTTGTTACTGCGGCGCCGCGCTGACCGAGACAAAGGCCGAGAGTGCTTCCCGAGGCGGCGCTGGCCCCGCATTCAGCACAGAAGCATTCACAGACCATTCTCCCGGCTCCATGCCTACGACACCAAGCCAGCGTCCCTCCTGGTGATGGCATGCCTGCGTGGTGCCTGGACGAACCCCCAGATGTCTCCAAAGATGACGCCTGCTGGGGAAGGTGTCAGGGCAGCACAGAGCAAGCCTCGCCTCTGCCCCTGCAAAAACCTCGCAGAATGGGGCTGTGCCCGGGGCCCTCCCGAGAACCACGGCTGCTCAGACACACGCAGGCCAGCTGTTGGGACTCGGAGTGAAGATCTGCCCTTGAAAACCTGCGGCCATGGGGGTGCGGGCTCCCCCGGGTCCCCGGGGAGGCGGCCGCGGTTTCCTGGCACACACGGGCACAGGCTGCCCGGCTGCCCCCCAAACCACAGGTCAGGTGACAGCTCCCTGCGCACCGTTACCAGAAGGAGCAGACAGGTGACCCAGCCTCGTCGCTCGGGTCATGCAAATCACACACTCTGCAGGGGACAAGAGGCCCTGGCCTGAAACCAAGGTCAAAGCAAAGGCAAGTGCCCCTGCTCCTGGCGTCGAGTGGTGGTCAGCCTCGGTCAGGGGCTAAGGCAGTGAGCTGGGTGGCCCTGTCACCGCGCACGGGAGCATCCAGCGTGCAAGGTGAGGCTTGCCCAAATTCTCCGCAGGCACACTGCCAGCCCCCCCGCTCCGGCTCTGCAGACCAGACTGAGAACAGTGGCAGCCCTCGACCGACGCTCTTATCAATACCGACGGGGCGGAGAACGACACTGAAACGCATCCGTTTGAACACAAACGAACAAGACCACCCAGTGAAACGTAAAAATGAGTCCCGGCTCTGGGGGTGTGGCTCAGTCGTTTGGACATGGTCCCACCCCCTGAAAGGTGGCCAGTTCGATGACCGGGCAGGGCACATGCCCCGGGGGCGGGCCCGATCCCAGCTTGGGGTGCGTACAGGAGGGAGCCATTAGATGTTTGTCTCTCTCCCTCTCCTTTCCTCCCTCTCTCTGAAATCAATAATAAAAAAAACACACATTAAAAATGAATCCTACATTCTAGAAAACAAAACACAGCGAGGGAAGAGAAGAGCCGGGGACCCCCAGCCCGGTGCCCGCCCAGCGAAACCACGGCGGACCGTGAGCGGCGAGGCGCCAGGATGCCGGCCGCGCTGGACATCAAAAGGTGTTAATGGTTTCAATATTTATCTGCTGCGGGGAAGCACTCTGAAAAGGAGACGGAGGGGAAAAAAAAATTCTGCTAATGGCTGTGTCTTTGCCATTAAAATGAAAAGCTTAATGCATCTTATAATCAGAGGACAATTTGCAAATCATTAAGAGAAATGTAAAATTCCATTAAAATACAAATCAAGGGACTCTCCCCGGACTAATAATCTTTTTGATATTATTTTGCATTTCGCCGTTTCTGTTCCAATACCCAGACCCCACAAACGATCCGGCCTTCCGAGCAGGCTCCCGACCACAGCCTACTTAACGAGAGACGGAGAGAGGGATCATCTGCTATTCAGAGCAGGTACTAATGAAGAATTCCATATATTCTGAAATTTAATTAAAACCCCAAAGATTTCAAATTAGATGCAATTTGAAATGCCTGGGGCAGAGACACGTGCGCTCGCGTGGCGAGGGTGCCACGCTGCAAGTTGATGCCGTAATTGGTCTTGATGTATTTTTGTGTTGCTGGGCTGAGGCGCGGAACTCATAACCATATAAAAATCCTCTGTAGATTACCTGCTCATTGAAAATGCCATCACTCAGGTAGCTCGCCACTAAATTACCATGCTGCGAACACGCGCCGAGGCCCGGAGCGCAGCGCCGCGCAGCTGGCCGGCGCGCCCTGAGTGATGCACGCGTCAGGGTGGCCTTTTTTCCCGGTAAAATATGCTCAGTTGAATATTAAAACATAATTGGCATTCAACCTAAGTAGCTTAAACCGTTTTGTTATCTTCTTTTAAACTGATTTGGCTCCTCCACAGTTATTTCCAAGGATGCGACTCACAAACTAATGACGCCGTCCTATTCAGCGCGATGGGTGCCGCTTCCCATTTGCCGCAAACAGGCGCCGGGCCTGCAGCCGGCGAGGCCGCCTTTAACGGGCGCTCCCTCTGGAACATCAAAGGCCCCCTCCTCGGGAAGAAAGCGGGGCAGGCCGTGCCGTTTATGTTGGCTCTTGCATATCTTATTCTAGAAAGAGAAAGGGATGCAAACGTCCTAGGAGAAGTGTGTGCGTCTTGGCCAGGCACCGGGCCGGAGTTTCAGCTCCCTCGCAGGGCGAGAACTAGGCTGGGTGCGGGCGCGGGCGCGGGTGCGGGCGCAGCCCAGCCGGGCAGAGATGGGCATCTTGTAAAGAAGCAGACAAGCGGACCCAGCCAGGCCAGACACGGGCCTCCTCGGTACACAGGGTGCACTTCGTGTCACCAGGAACAGCCGTGCTCAAGAAAAGGAAAAGCAGCCGAAACCGGTGTGGCTCCGTGGATAGAGCGTCGGACTGTGGACTGAAGGGTCCCAGGTTCGATTCCAGTCAAAAGCATGTACCTTGGCTGCGGGCACATCCCCAGTGGGGGGTGTGCAGGAGGCAGCTGATCCATGTTTCTCTCTCATCGATGTTTCTAACGTTCTATCCCTCTCCCTTCCGCTCTGTAAACAGTCAATAAAACGTATTTTTTAAAAAGGTGGTTGTTGTAGTAACGGAGATCCTGGGTAGATTCATGCTTGCTGAGGGGCAGCGCTCCCCAGAGATACCGTTTCCCAAAATAAGATCGGGACCTCCTCTCGAATTCGGGAGGCGGCACCAAAGCAGATCTAAGCGTAAGTGACACAGTGAAGTATTTACGGGTTAAAAAGACTTCCCTTTCCCTTCTTCACGCTTCAACGTGCTGCTTTAGAAGAGCGCTGTTGGCATCGAAACTCCACCCGGTGCCCAGCAGGCTGAGCCTCTGGCCTGTGGACGTGACCCACGTAGTCATGGCAGCCGCCCCCCGCCTCAGCCTCGCCCCTCCCCCTGTCAGTCTGGCCTCTCCGTTCCGGCGTGTGAACGTGACCTTCATCGGGGCGAGTGCTTGTAAACCCTTACATCCCCAGTCCCTCGGAACAGAGGGCGAACACCGCGTGCTAAAGCATTTAAATTAAGTAATAGTTCTTACCGCGTTCGGCTCCTACAAAGAGTTTCGCAGCTTTATTGCCGTGCGTTTTATAGAAATATTCACCCATTTAACACATTGATAACGTGTGAGTGCAATTCCATGAAATTTTTACTAAAATATTTTCTCTATAAACCTAGGTCACAGAGCGAATTCTATTTATTATCGCCGGAGTGATAGCAAAACCCACGGACGGTGCCCGGGAACGGCGAGCACATAGCAAACGTTTGCTTCCGAGGCACGCCGTGCAGGTCTGTCTAATGACTACAGTGGGAATAAAGAATTTTAAAAGCACATTTACGTGAAAAAGTCTGTTTCGACTTCAAGATGCAGACCTGGTAGAAAATACCTATTTTTCCAAAGCCCGCTCCAAGTGACAAACTGTCGCAGTGACAACGCGAATTCCATTTCCTAGCGGGCAGCACCGGCCCCCGCTCCCCGGGGGTGGTTACCCCGGGACCGGAGGCAGAGCCGGCAGATGCCTGCGGACAATGCATCATGGGAGCAGGCTGCCTTTATTCCTAATGGGAACCTGCATCGGTTTGCTGCGGAATGACGGTGCTGGTGGGAACAGCTGTATCTGACGTGAATGTTTCCCTGGAAAAGCAGCCCTCGTAATTGTTTCAACTGTAAGCACCGTTTATCAGCAATGGACACCCCGTTTGGTCCGACAAGGTCTGAAAGCGGCTGACCCTCAGTCTCTGGGGCTACCCTCCCAGCTTGGTTAAGTTGTGCATTGGGTCCGAGGGCGATCTTGAGTGAAGTTCCCATTCCACCGGATTCCTGGAAACCTCGGGGAATGCAGGACTGACCTCCTGAGGTTGGGATGGGGCCTTCAAGTCGGTGGGCTTCCGCAGTTACCACAGCAGGGACCGGGGAGGTTCTTGGGGCCCAGCCGGCTCTGTTCACCCAACCAGCTTCTCAGGAGCTGGACCCATCAACCGCGTTCTCCATCAGGAGGGGGCGTTTTAAAGGACTGCTCTCCAGCCGAAGTGTGAGGCCACAGCGGGTATTACGTGACGACCCCAACGCCAGCCCAGCAATCCCCGGGGCGGGGAGGGGGAATCCATGCTCGATCTGTGAGAAGGGGTCGAATCCAGAACTCGAAGCACCTCATCCCCTCTGCTGGCTCTGCCAGGGCGCACAGTTCACAAAGAATCCAGAGCCTCATCTGTCCAGCTGTCCCACCAGAAGCCCAGTGAGGACCGACGTCCCGGACACCATCTGCTGGCTGGCTTCGCTGACACTCACCCGCGGTGACCCTGGCCGCACCCGGCAAGACTCTGAGCCGACTCCGTACCTGACGGCAGCGGCGTGGATGCCCAGCCCCTCTGGCTCATTTCTCCCAAATGGAGAACACGACCCCGCATGGGGCACTCCGCCTTCGCACCCGGCGACGACCCCGGCTCCCAACCAGGCCCACATGCGCACGTGACCTAGGACTTACTTAAGTTATCAAAAAAGCAAACGCCGCGATGCGCCTCAAACAAAATCACTGCCGAGGACAATGAACTCAGTGTAGGGTAAAGCACACAGCAATTGCACTCCCGTTTTAATAAATTTCTTTAGAGCAGTCATTCTCAAAACAGGGCCTATGCATATATACACATGTACATATCCTATATAATAAAAGAGCAATGTGCAAATTGACCAGACCTTCGCTACACCCACAAGCCATGCCCACAAGCCACACCCACAAGCCAATCAGAGCAAGTAGGCAAATTAACCCAACCAAGATGGCGGTTAATTTGCATATCTGCACGCAGAAGCCAAGCACTGCAGAAGGGAGCAAAGCTGTGGAGAAATAAGCAAGCGGGGCGAGGGAGGCGGGAGAGAGCGAGGCAGCAGAGAAGGGAGGGAGCTTTGCTCAGGCCGCAGGAAGCTCTATTCTCGCAGGAATCTTCCTCCAACGGGCCTCTAGTCTGTATATATTTGCCTACCCTAATATTTTAATGTGTCTTGAAAGGAGTGAGAAGCATAGGTACAATATTATGGACAAGCTTTCTAGAACATTGTGATACACACCCTTGCATATCCCTAGGTAAAGGAGCTGAAAAATAAGGTTAACTTGAAAAATCTATTGGCCTGCATGGACCATAGCTGAAACTTGGAAAACCCTCTCCTCATGCACGGCGAGGCTGCGCGGCACGAAGCACGAGCACGTGCTAACGACCGTCGCAGGCGGGAAACGGCACGGTCAGATGGGGGACCAGGAACTGAGACACAACCCGAACCTCAGGCCTGTGGCCCATGGAGTTCACCCACGTGCCAGAGTGCAGTCATGGTCAAGCGGAAGGGCGAGCAGCCAGAGCAGCCAGTGTTTCTGAGCGGGCGTGGCCAGCCCCACGTCCACGGAGCCCGGGCCAACCAGGACAGCGGCCGCCAAGAGCCAGCGCCCGCAGGGACCCTGCCGAACAGCCACCGGCGGAAGCCATGTCCTCTCCGCTCAGGATGGGAGACCCCACCCAGAGGAACCCCGAACCCAGACGCAATCCTGATCACCCAGCATTCCGGATCCGCTAAAGAGCTGGAAGCGACAGAGTCACACGTGCCAGGGACCCAGCAGCCCAGAGAGGTGGCCGGCGAGCCCCAGGGGCCCCTCCTCCGGGCCAGGGCAGCGAACCCTGCTGGACCCTCTGCAGAGCGCAGCCTCCTCCCCGAAGGGCTCTGGGCGGGGAAGGGCGACCGCTGGGGCGGGCTTCCACTCCCACGGGGGAGGGACTTCTAGATGGCTCAGCCCGAAATGTCATCGGTAAAGAAGTCTGTGCTCCCACCTCCGTCCCCTCCCAGTTGCCCTCCTTCTGTTCTCAAACATCCCACTCGTCTTCTCTCGGGGTTCTAACCATGGGAACATGGGGTTTTTCTGTCCATGACACAGGCGCCGGCCGCTCCTGCTGCTGGCCCCGCTCCGATCCCAGGCACCTGACGGTCCCCGGCCCCTGGACTCCCGGCCGCACCTGCTCTTGGGCTCTGGGCCTGGTCTCTCCCGTCTGACCTGGCCCAGCCCCAGCCCCAGCCCCAGCCTCTGAAGCCGAGGACCAGGTTCCCACATTTGCCGGCCCCCGAAAAGGCACAGCAGCTCCAGGGCTGAAGGAGGCGTCCTAGCAGCTGCCTCCCTCCCCAGGACGTAAGAGCAGTGTCCCTGGCTGGCTCTCCCCCCTCATCCCGGCCGGGCAGCAGGAGGGCCCCATCCCCCACCCCTCACCCACCACCCCCACCCTACCCTAACCCATCCCACCCCCAAAGGCCCCACCCTTTCTGGCCCCACCACCAGCGACATCGCAGCAAAGCCAACAACCACACGCTCCCATTTGAGATGGGGGACTGGTGATGGCCTGCCCCGAAGCATAAGAGCGTCTCCTGTTTTGGCTCCTCTGCTCTGCAAGCTGGGCACGGTCTTTAAATCCCGGGGAAACGTCAGCACACAGCCTGAGGCACAGCGCTGCCTCCTCAGTGGCGTCTCAGGGGAGAATAAAGAGAACCCCTCCGTCCCTCCAACACCCTATGAAGACTAACTGGCTGGATCTGAGGCTCAGGAAGCACCGTGAGGAGCACCCATGGGCTCCAGACATGGACCGAAGGGGGGCCCCGGCCAGGGATCCCTGGGCCTGGCTGGCTGCTTCTAGGACGGAAGGGACAGCTAGGGTCAGAGGAGCTGGGGGCGGCGGAGGGTGTCAGGGGGGAGGACTGCCCAGCGGGCTTCTAGTTTATTTTATTTTTTATTTTTTTTCAGATTTTGGTTATTTTATTTTTTTTCATTTTTTTCATCTTTATTGTTCAGTTTATTAATTACATTGTTTCCCCTTTTTTATCCCCCTATAGCTCCCCTCCACTCTGTACCTATCCCACCCTGCACCCTTACCTCCTCCTCCACACTGTCCTCTCCCATTGTTGCAAGATTTTTGTCCAGGCTCTTGCTGTACCAGCGGGCTTCTAGTTTAAGGGGCTCTCCTGGCGAGGACGGGGTGAGGTGGCTCCCTTCCTGGCGCGTTCCTCATCTCTCAGGACTTACAGCCTCCCCTGGGAGGCCCTGGGATCTGGGGACCCCCCCCCCGAGAGCGGAGGGGGTACCTGAGCCCCCGATGGGGCCTCTCTTGAAGTCTCCGGCAGGAATTTGGGGAGAGGCCCTAGGGAAAGGGGTTCTCAGAGCCCCGCGAACCCGAGAATCCTTCCGCGGCCCTATCTGGAGGCTGTAGCCAGCAGGTTTAAAAATGCAGCTTTTACTGCTGTCACGCCACCGATTTCATAGCTACAAGCTAATAGCTGTGACGAAGGAATTATTAAAGTGTTAAATATTTCATTTAAAAGGGAACATTGCCATCGCTTTAAAAAGAAAACTCAGGCCTCATCTGTGGAAACGGTCACGTGCAAGATGGCACCGGGACGACCGGCTGAGGGCCCAGCATGCTGCGGGGCCCCCGGGAGGGGTGTCCCCAGCCCAGGCCGGGCCCTCGTGGGGAGGCACCCCCCCCCCCCAGGCTGGCAGGGGAAGCAGAAAGGCTGGGGCTGGCAGCCTGCCCACCGTCTTCCTGGCCACAGGCGCCCGTAAGCGGGAGGGTCTCCGCGGGCAGAGGGCTTCGAACAGAAAGCGGCTTCTGTGCCCGTTCCGAGCGGGAAGCCGGCCGGCCGGTCTGCGCTCCGGATTCCCCGCGAGACGGCGCGCACGGCCCGGCGCTGCCGTGACTCGCTGCTGTGGCCGGCCTCTGCGGCCACGCTGGGCGCGTGTGACACCAAGAAGGTAAACGTGTTCATGAGCGAACCGAGAAGTCAGGGAGGGTTAACAGAAAATAGGTTTAGCCGAAGCCGGTGTGGCTCGGTGGATAGAGTGTCGGACTGCGGACTGAAGGGTCCCAGGTTCCATTCCGGTCAAGGGCACGGACCTTGGCTGCGGGCACATCCCCAGTGGGGGGTGTGCAGGAGGCAGCTGATCGATGTTTCTCTCTCACCGATGTTTCTGATTTTTTATCCCTCTCCCCTCCTCCCTGTAAACAATCAATAGGACATATTTTTTAAAAAGGAAAGTTTAAGTGGTATTTTGTTATGAAAGAAACATTAAGCAAAGGTTTATTTTGAGAAGAATGGCTTCATTAGAGAACGGTTTCGTGGAGGAAAATGAATCGAAATAAACAAGACTGGCCTCTGCGGGAGGTCTCCAGGGCGACGTGACCTCCCGCTTCGCACGGTGGTGCCACGGGGTTGTGAGCTCTCGGTCCCGTCTGAAAAAGCCAGCTCAGCAAAAGCCACCCCCCACACAAAAGAAATACACTTTTTTTTTTTTTTTTTTTTTTTTAACAAGAAAACGCCCTACCTCTCAACCCACAGTCTCAGGGCAAGCTCATCAACGGCTCACTGTTCACGCTCATTCCTTCCCAGCGCGGCCCGCCCCCCCGCGAGCCCCCATCCCGGCCCAGGAGGCAGCCATCGCTTCCCGGAGAGAAAGCCCCCGAGAGCCGCCCGGCCGCTCCTCTGACTTGAGGATTTCTCTCCCAGAAGCCGACCCACCTGACGTGGCCAGCACCCGACGTGCTGACCTGGCGGACAGCAAGGTCATGTGGTCCCTTCGCATGCGTTTCTGCGGCTCCTTCTAAACGGAGCCGGCGGCTCACAGTGCGCTCACCTGCCACAGGGGCCAGTGGGCAGCGGGACGGGCCACGTGCCACAGGGGCCAGTGGGATGGGCCACGCTGCGGCCGGGGGATGGGGGGAGGGGCAAACGGCGGAGGGCCCGGGCAGAGGTCACGGGCGGTACCTCCAGGGCTTCAAGAAGAAAGAGTCGGTGACAAGTTGAAACAGGCAGACTGTGCACTCTCAGAAGCCGGAGCACGAGGAAACAATGACACTCAGATGTCTGCTCAACACGCTCAAGCATTCACATGCACAGAAGCAGGACTAGTCAAGGACACTTATTCCCCACTGAACACCCACCCCGCACAGAAGGCCCGTGTCTCTGAGTCAGTCACAGCTCCCGAGCTCCGAGGCTGCCCAGGACCGCCCTGGGCGGGGCCTGCCCCCTCCCTCTGACGCCACTGGCTCCTAGACCCATGGCAGAGACAGCAAATGGCTGGACGCACAGGGGAGCGGCACAGCTGGGCTGGTGCCAATGAACTCTGTGCTGGCCACCTCCCTCCTCAAACCATAACATCCCACACCCGGGAGTGACTGAGCAGCGTGGGATACCCTGGGCCCCAACTGTGGGCAGGCGGGTGCTGCCCCCGCCCACCAAACTAGCTGGAGGGGACCCCCCCCGACCCAGAAGTCCCCGTCAGCACTGCAGGGCTTGTCTCACAGGGGTGCGATGGGCTACTGAGGTCACTGGAACCTTCCTCCTTATCACTACAGCTGCTCCCAGCTGGCCCTGGTCACCAGCCCTCCCATCACCAGGACCTGCTGGCCGGGGAGACGGCCTGGCACACACAGAAAACGAGGCTCACAGTGGGCACGCGGCCACTGTCATCGACCCGGTGGCTGACACGTACACCAGCCTGCAGAGCAGCAGCAGAGCCTTCTAGAATGAGTTCGCACCCTCACTGCCCGAACTTGCCGTAGGGAGATGTCACACTCCTCAGGGCCGCGCCTCGGTGGAGGGAGCCGGAGGCGCACACAGCCGGTGAGAATCCCGAAACGCTTTCCCCGGCGTGCCTTTGTGAGCTCTTGTGTGGATTCTGACTTACAGGATCCTTCCCAGAGCCGGGGACAGGGGAAGCGTGGCTGGTCCCCCTCTTCAAGACCCCTACCCCTCAGACGGCATGGAACCGCTGCCCGGGTTTTGTAAATTTTTTTCTTCTGACAATTTCGAAACCTTCGAGATCTGCTCCCTATGTGGCAGAAGGAAAGCCAGTTGGATGGCGATTCCCAACTGCAAATCTGAGTTCCTCCGCTCGCATAGCCTGGCCCTGTGTAGCCCCCCACCTGCAGTCAGCCCCGGGGCTCGGGATGCTGGGGGAAGGGACCCCTGCAGGGAGGGCGAGCACGGGGCTCTGTGGACGAAGGCCGGTTCTGGATGCGTGCAGAGCGCCATCCGGCTTCCCATCCTAGACCCCCCGTGAGAATCTCTGGAGCCCCCACCGACAGAGACCTTCTGACGACCTGGGCTGTCAGACACCTCTCCTCAGAACGTCCCGTCTAGTTCATTGTGCGCAAGAACGTTCAAGGTCTCCTTCGCTGACTGTCAGTCAACTCCCGTGTCCGCTCAGCCTTCCAGGGGTTTCTCTGCCCGCCTCCCTGCAAACACTGCTCCGTTGTCAAGTTCGTTTTCGCTGGAAATCACAGTCGGAATGAGAATGCCATTACACTTATTTGGTACATGCCGTTTTCAAGTTCAAGACTGCTTTCAATGTACCTACCTAAAATCTCAGGGCGATTCCTTAAGCACACGGCTGTATCCCTTCGCATGTATACACCAGTATAAATGCTCACCGATATCAAAACGGCTCTAAAAATCTCTATTCGAAATAAACCCACGTGTGGGATGTGTCTAGAATGACTGAGCCGCCGGAAGTCAGGATCCACACAAGGCCTCACAAAGGCACGACGGGGAAAGCGTTTCGGGATTCTCACCGGCTGTGTGCGCCTCCGGCTCCCTCCACCGAGGCGCGGCCCTGAGGAGTGTGACATCTCCCTACGGCAAGTTCGGGCAGTGAGGGTGAGAGCTCATTCTAGAAGACTCTGCTGCTCTCCAGGCTGATGTACGTGTCTACCCCGGGGGCCGATGGCAGTGGCCGCGTGTCCACTGCGAGTCTTGTTTCCTGTGCCGCTGGCCAGCAGATAGTTCAAGTTCACAATGAGCTCATTGAGAAGTTTACTGCCGCTCAGAGGTATTCCTGCTGAAACCTTCCCTCCGTCCAGAGTCCAGAGTTGGCCTGGCCGCATCATTTTCACCGCCTTTGCCAAGAACGACGGGACCCCGTGCCAAAACTAACAGAGCTGCCGGGAGGCGGGGGGGCCGGCGCACTCTGTCCTACCAGCCCGGCGGCGGGCTGCCCGGGGCACGGGACAGAAGAGCGTGGAGTCAGTCCAGTCCATCAAGCGTGCTGTGCCGTGAGTGACAGCTCCCGGGGCTGCCCCCGACGGGAGCGCCATGGCGGTGGGGAGACTGACCTTGCAGGAAGACGGGGTGGTGCAGCGCAGGCACCGGCAGCCCTGGGAGGGCCGTGGGCTCCTGGAAGTAGGCATGCAGCCAGGCCGCGCACTCCGTCAGGGGCTTCGCCGTCGCCGCCGGCCTGCCGGGTGGCTCAGGAGCGGTGGTGGCCTCGGGGGGGCTGCCAAAGAGATCACAGGAGGTTAATGGAGCTCCAGGCCATCTCCACACGCCTGAAGAGCAAACAGAAAACACTACTGTCCCGAAAGGGGTCAAGGCTAGCTGCGTCACGAGCACCCCCGTCCCCACTAGCTGAGCCACGGGCCTGAGGACAGCAGAGGCGCTGGAGGAGGGCCATGCCGAGCCACGGGCAGTTTCCTGACCTGCGTGTCCACCTTCCGCTTTAAGAGACGGGACATCTTTGAAAACAAGGGGTGGTTCCTAGGAAGTGGGGGGTCACTTGTGCCGAGCCAGAGGCAAGCTGCGACAGAGCGATGACGACAGCGCAGAAGCAACTCGAGGGCCGACGTGCCAGCCCCCCTGCGGACGGACGGGTGTATGTTTGCAGCTCTGGTCACCTGTCCTGTCACCAGTGTTCATTACCCAAAGCCTTTTCCGGAAATGCGAGCAAGCAATGACCCTGCTCCTCACCCTCCCGCCTGCCCGCCACCAACAGAACAGCACGGCCCATGGCTCCAGGCGCCCCGTGCTTTTTCTGGGGTATTCTCCCCCCGCCCCCCATCCCGTCTGCCCTCCATCTGTGTGTAGGTCCTTCCGGGGTCTGTGGTTTCAGTTACAGGACCCTGGCTTCCACGCGCGGATTTCTATTGGTTCCCTTCCCAACTCTTATTGCGGTTGCGAGTCTCCCTTCTCTCTCAAGTTTAAAGCCATGTTCTTAGACTCCTTCCAGCCGCCCCGACGGAGCCGACCTCCCCGCAGGGGCTGTTTCTGGGCATGTCCTCCGCCGGGGCAGGGCGAGGAGGCCCAGGCCCGCAGGCGACTTGCTTTCCCACCCCCAGGCCCAGGCACAGGGCACGTGTCCTGGGTTCTCCAGGCCTGGCGGGCGGGTGCTCTCAGCCCCTGTTCAGACGCTGCAGCTGCTGACCTTCGATGGGAGGGCAGGAAGCCGTCAAAACGCAGGTGCAAAACTGGAAGAAGGAGGAGGGAGCAGTGGGGGGGTGGGTGAGCTTCACTCTGCAGGCTGTCTGCCTCCAACCTGCTCTCACTGCCCAGCACAGGGAGGGCAAGAGGCCCTTACAGCGAGTCCCGGCCTTCCACCCATCGGGGACTTCCATCTGAGAAGGCAGGGGAGGGCCAGGGATCCCCTCAAAACTCCCATGACCACCTGGACTGCCCCCCCACCCCGCCCCGCAGGACCCAGATGGGACTGGGGTGCGGTCAAGGATAACACTAAAGGCAAGGGGGGCCTCGTAGGCCTCGGTTGGTCTTCAGGGCTGTGGGGCCTGCTGTCCTTCGCGCAGAGAATGGGGGTTCCTCGGCAAGGGGGGCAAACGCTATGGGAGACGGGTGTCTTCATCCGAGAGGAGGGGTTCCGTACCCACCCGCCTCCTTCTTTGCTTCCAGACCCCCGTTCTGCTGACTCAGACGCCCCGTGACACGGGGTACGCTCGGGCACCCCACCACATGCCCACGCCGGTGGCCGCGCCCACGGCTGCTCAGGGCACAGAAGGGTGAGCTGGCTCCCTAGCACTGCCCGCCCCGAAAGGACAGACACGTGACGGATTTTTACGGTGGGGAAACTCGTCGGAAATTGATTTTTTATGCTCGTGCTAAAGACCTCAACCTCGCTTTCCTCTGGGCTCTCCCTTCTGACGCCTGCTCCGCTGGCCTGCCGTCACTATTCCGGGGCGAAATGCAATTAAGCAGCTTTGATTCTGAAGCCAGGATTTACGGTCCCACATTTAAAACGAACGACATTAAACACACACATAAAACCGGGTTTTTAAAGCCACGGCGCAGATTTCCATTTCTACAATCAAATGAAATTTATTCTCCGCCCTCGCCTATCCTCCGACCTCGGCCGGCTCGGCCCTGAGAGCGGCTGTGGGGCGGCGGCCCCTCGGATCACCGAGGAGGCCCTTCGGCTCCCCCACCCCGGCCATGGGGTCCCCGAGGCCCACGCTCGCTTGAACCCCACGTCCGATCTCCCCGGGGAGCCAGGCAGCCCCCCCACCAGGGGCAGCAAACACCACGGCTATCTATGGTCCAGGTGCCAATGTTGACGACAGGAGGAGCAAGAGGTGGTTTAAACTGGAACTGGGCCCCCCACTTCTCCCTTTCTGGGTGGTCGTAGGTATGCTGCTTAAACGGGAACCAGTTTTTAATGGACACCCTCAGACCTTCCATTTGGGCCTCAAGTTAATGTCAGAACCTCAACAAGCCCACGGAGGAATTCAAGGCCGTATTTTAAAACACCCATCAAAAAACAGAGACATTTTTACATAAATTCCCAACCCCTCCCCATAGAAGGGACATGTTACGAGAACTGTATATATTTTTTTCTTTTCAAAAAATAATTGATTCTTAAAAATACATCAGCGATCATAAAACACGTTTAAAAGACAATTTAAATGGTATACTTGGCAGACGAGAATGCCTTAAAAAAAAAAAGCCTATTTACTTTCTCCCTTAAGTGTTCAAATTATGAAGAGAAAAACTGTGTTTTAGCAACATTTTAACATATCATTAAAAATCTCCACTATTTGACAGATGAAGATAAAAACACCCCAAAACTATAGATGAATTATCCAGTCCCTGATGACTGCAAAACAATTACAGGATGCGGGGCAATCTAGTTAAATTTTATTCAAAAGCTTACTCCGCTCGTGTTTTCTTTTATTTTTCTATCAAGAAACCCATGAGGCTGAAGCACAATTCATTATGTATGAGACCCCACTTGCGGTGCCTGACTGTTGATTAATAGCAAAGTTTGCTGTGTGTACATTTGCAACATTAGATGCATACAATATGCTAACTTATTCGTTCACTGAAACTAATTATTTACAAAAATGACTCCTTGAGACTACAATTTATTAAATGCATGCATCCGGTCTCGGCGCGGGCCCCCAAAGACAGCCCGGGATGAAGATCTTTTACTCGATGTGACAACTCGGAGAAATGCCGTTATTAATATTGTAAACGCGGCAAACAGAGAGTTCAGACGGCCTCCTGTCCACGCCGCCGCCGCTCTTCCCCACTGAAGCTGCGGACAGAGCAGCGTCTCAACGTCTCCCACATGTGTGAGAGGCATTCCTCGTTCCTGGTGTAATTTAGCTTCCTATAAATAACACTAGGGGCCCGGTGCACGAAATTTGTGCACTGGGGATGGGTGATCCCTCAGGGAATGTCCTACTGACCACTCACTCCCAGCCTTGGTCACTCAGCCCCGGCCTTAGCCCCAGCCACCGGCAACTGTCCAGCTCTGGGGGCTGCATGCTCACCGCTTTGCTTCACCCCTAATCCTCAGCCCCGGCTGCCTGTCACTGCCCAGCCCCAGAAGCCGTGCGCTCACTGCGGGGCACCTCAGCTCCAGTCCAGGCCTTAGCCCTGGCTGCCTGCAACTGCCTGGTCCTGGGGGCCGAGTGGACGCCGCCAACCGCTTTGGTTCGGCCCTTGGGGGCCGCCTTGGCTCCACCCCCTGGCCCTGGCCTTAGCCCCGGCTGGCTCTGCCCCAGCTCCTGATTGGCAGGTGGGCGTGGCTTGTGAGTGTAGCGAAGGTACAGTCAATTTGCATGTTACTCTTTTATTAGATAGGATGCTTAGACATTAGGAATGAGTAGCTTAAAGAAAGAGCAAACATAAAATGGGAATAAGAAGTACTAATCAAATTGCTGCTTAAGTCGATTTATTGCAATTCTGATAATAATTAGTTCACTCCTTGAAAAATAGCTGTAGAAATAAAACTTTTAAGGAATCATTCCATCACTCTAATCACATTATGTATATTCCCCTAAGGGTACCCCCCAGCCCCCGTTCCAGGATCTCTGGGGTTAGGAAACCTGATATGATTCAATAATTCTCTTCCCCACTCCCAGAAAAGAAGGAACACATTCATTTAAAATAAGAATTACAGATATCTCACAGTGGGTGGGTCTTTCAAATGGGGCATCTGGTCAACCACGCCTGTCTTTCAGACTAACTCTGTAATGCGCATGGTCCAAGTGGCAGCCACCTGCTCTGAGCATCCTCCTCCTCCACAGTCTGCAGCTGCCCCTTCTAATGCCCTCAGAGCCTCTGTGTGGCCTTGCTCCGTGCTGCTGAGGGTGTGTGCTACTGCAGGCGTGGGGTAGGGGTGAGGGGACAGAGAGGGCAGACCCGTTCCTTCAGATGCCAAGATCAGGAAAGTCTATATCTGTGCCCCAAAGGCAGGATGATCGTGCAGAAGGTCATTACACACTACCCATTTCCCTGTGCCATTCAAATTTTGCAAGGACCCCTAAGGAGAAGAGGACGTGGGTTTTACACACAGGCCTGCTCTGGGACATATAATTTTGGGGACCCAGAAGGACTGAAACATCAGAGAGAGGGGCTTTGCTTTCTTACAATGAACAAGTGTTAAGAGACAAAGTAAGTAGCGCCAGAATGGGAACATCTCAGGGCACCATTAAGGTGGGTAAAAGATGGTTGATTTCCTACCTCCCAATGTACCATCCCGACTCTCAGTGACACAGCCAACGTCAGCCACAGTCAAGGCAACTGACCACCAAGTCGCCGTGGAGAGAAAGTCTCACTGTCAGCCCTCCGAGGTGCTTTCGAAAGGTGAGGTCCAGTGGTAACACCGAGGATCAACTTCATGGAAACAACTCAACCTAAACCTTGTATAAAATTTCACAGCTGCCGTTTATTGAGTGCCCAGCGTGTGCCAGCCTTATAACTGAAAATGTGTTCTATGTTCATTCCTCCCCATAACCCTTGAGGAGTTATCATATCTAAGTTCCTGCAGAGGCCAGAGGTTATAGAATGACTTAACCAGAGCACAGGGAGGCACAGGATCCGCACAGAAGGCTTTCCTCTCCAGCCCATCTCCACGGACAGAAGACTCTTGCTCATCTTTTTTTAAGTGGAAACAAGTGGTCACCCCTCCTCAGGGGAAGTGCATACGGCCATATGACCTAGTCTTTCTTTTTCTAATCCTAACCTGAGGATATGTTTCTATTGATTTTTTAAAAATACATTTTTTAATTTTTTTATTTTAGAAAGTAAGAGAGAGGGAGTGAGAGATAGAAACATCATGATGAGAGAGAATCATTAATCGGCTGCTTCCTGCACACGCCTTCCTGGGGGTGGAGCCTGTAACCTGGGCATGTGCCCTGTCTGGGAAATGAACCATGACCTCCTGGTTCACAGGCTGATGCTCAACCACAGAGCTGCACTTAATGGGCTCTTTTGATATTTAGAGAGAGAGAGGGAGGGAAGGAATGAGAGAGAGGCAAGGAGGGAGAGATCTATGTGAAAGACAAACAGATCAGTTTTCTCTGTGTTACAACCTTGGATCGAACCCACAACCTTTGCGGTGTATGGGATGACCCCACCATTGACGGGGCCCCCCGCCAGGGCACATGCTCTATTTTTTATCATATCTATGCAATACAGCATTCGCATTGGTTCTCTTCGATGTTTGGGTGACTTTGGTACACTTTCCCCTAATGCTCAAGACTACAATCTAGGACCACCACCTCATTCTACAAAGACAATGGATTGTGAGCTCTGTTTCATTCCTGAAGCTTCCAGGAAGAACTCTAGGGTTTTGAGGCTCGCAGAGAGTGGTCCCCTGGGCAACACCGCCCTGCACCCTTCACGGGAGGCCTTGCTTCTGTGTAAATGCCTCCGTTCAAATGCCACACAGCCCAGTGTCTCCCTCACAAGTGGGGGCGCTCGGTCTTAGAACCTCCCAGGGCCCCTCCTCTGCCCCCCGAAGCTGAGCCCGTGTGCTGAGGACAGAGCTCGGTCTCTGTGTCTCGGTCAATGCACAGGGCGGGCCCCGTGCTAAGGCAGGTGCGGGCCTGGGCTACAGGCGGCAGTCGGGTGAATGGGCTCCCTCAAGGGCTGCTCTGGTCCTGAAGGGGGAGCCGCAGTGTCGCCGGGCTGTCCCCGGAGCCGAATGCCGGTCCGGGGCCTGTGTGGCACGGCGGGGTGCCGGGGCCGGCAGAGCGAATGCGCGGACGAGAGGCAGCGGCGGTAACAGGGCCCGCGGCTGCTCAGTGGAAACCCTTTATTTCAGATCTCGTGTTTCCACTGAATAATTTGCTGGAAACCGGTCTCTGCAGGAAGAAGGCCTGCAAAGACTCTCTGAACAGGGAAGGCCGCGTTTCTCAGCCGCTCCGGTCTGGGTTTCGCAGCCCGGACCGCGTCTCCAAGTCTCCGAGTCTGAGGTCTGGGAAGGGGTGTCGTCCCATCCCTGCACCGGGGACAGGGCCCTCGGGCAGAGCCTGGAAGGCCTTCTGACGTGGGGACGCAGCCCCCGGTGGCTCTCCTTCCTGCTGTCTGCCCCGCCTCCTGGTCCGTGAGAGGAAACAGAAGAAACCCCCAAACAAACAGCTGTGCTTCACCCGACCTCCCTGCTCTGACTGCGCTAAGGCGACGGAATCCAGAGGCTGCACACAGACTCGCCCGGGGCTCCCCCGGCACCCTCTTTCTCCCCCGCCAGGTTCCCCTGCCTTCCAAGGGGGGCCTGGGTGCTTCACAGAGGAAGGGGGGAGGTCTCGGTGGTGGGCTCCCCTCAGTTGCCACCTGGGATACGTGGAGGGCACCAGCAGACCCCTGACACACACTGGAGGCACGAGAAGGAAGCCCCCTCCATGTCCAGTAAGTTCTGGGCTGTGTGCTGAGCGAAGGGGCAGAACATGCCAGATGCCACGTTCGGGGCAGGGGGGCCGGGGCCCACCTGAGCCAGGATCGCCCGCCTCTCCCCACCCTTCCCACAGTCACGCCATTCCGGACCATCTTCTCCCTGGCCACCTCTATTCTGGAACATTTTACCTTCCTGGAGTCCACACAGTGAGAGAGAACCTTTAAAAAAATATAAATATTTTATTGATTTTTACAGAGAGGAAGGGAGAGGGTAGAAAGTCAGAAACATTGATCAGCTGCCTCCTGCGCACCCCCCACTGGGGATGTGCCTGCAACCAAGGTACATGCCCTTGACCGGAATCGAACCTGGGACCTTTCGGTCCACAGGTCGACACTCTATCCACTGAGCCAAACCGGTTTTGGCGAAAAAGAACTTTCTGGTTCAGGGTGAAAACACCCCGCCACCTAATGCACTTCCCGACGTTGCTCTCTGCACAGCTTCAGAGACGGCTTCGCTGAGACGCGATCCAGAAAAAAAAACAAAAAACTTTTCGTCTTAGCAAGGGAATAGGTCCTAATTTCAATGTTAAAATAATAACGATTTTCCGAAGACACTGCCTCTTTTCTTTTAAAGGCATGTAATACACGAGGACTGACCCCATTAACTTGTGGACGGGGCTCATTAATAAATAATCCTGCCACTGAATTACCTGTCTTGTAAATTGGTTTGTACAGTTCTAAATAAATAATAGATACTCCTTATTATCAAACACGATGGTGTTTTTAAAGAAAAGCATGGCGCGGGGTGCGAGGCCACCCTGAAGCTTGGTCGGAACGGCTCCCCGCTCGGCTCTCCGCTGGGCTCCCCGCTGGGCCCGCGGAGAGCCGCCCCCGGCCCAGCTGGAACGCGTTAGCCGGTGAGCGCGGCCGCAAACACTGCCTTTAATACCAGACAAGCACACCGGCTATACGTTCGTGGCCAAAAAAACCTTAAGCAGCTATTAAATGGACAGTTAATGCAACTGTATTTTAAAACACTGAGGTCATGTTTAATTTTGAATGGAAACTCTTAAAATGTGCTTTCTGGCGAGGACGTGGAGTCGTAAAACAACGCTGACTCCAGAACAACACGGGAACGTTATTAAAATAAATCTCCTTTCCAGAGCTCGTATTCAAGAGACGTGGATTACAAGCAGCAGAAAGCATTTGTCTCCTCAACAAGGCCGGCACTGCCAGCCCGAACCCCGAATTTCAGTCTGGAGCTGACGTCACCCGCAGGCCAGGGAGGGGCCCCGCCCGCTGCCCCGCCTCCTGGGGCTGGCGCTCGCCCAGCGCCTGGTCTTCCGTCCCGGCACCCCAAGTAGCAAAGCCCCGAGGTCTTTCAATCCCTGTCCACCAGCAAAGCACACCGTTACTTCTGCTAAGAAGCCTCGTTTGGGAAGTCTTACATGGATCCACCGAACAGGATTAAACTGGGTTCAGTTCCTCTAGCTCTCTGAAAGCACAAGGCTTAGACGGCAAGCTTCCTTGGGCTTTCTTAGTGTGTGTGCTGTTTTATAAACGTAACAATGACAGCACCTGTTAGTATGGACATGTACTCCCCACCCGTGTCCATGGAGACCTCCCAGGCCATGGCCCCGCCTCCGTCGCTGGTTGTGGAAAGCAGGGCTCCTGCACCTGCCCGTCCGTCCAGGGGAACCAGTCGGAATGTCTTTCCCGTCCACTTGTTTTTAATCGGTCAAATTTCAAGAAGCAATTTAAACAGGTTTCTGGTGCCTATGTGTTTGTGAAATGTATTTGTATTTAGTATGCCTCCATATTGCATTTAACTTGTTTTTGTAACTCCTGATTCTTTTTTTTATATTGTTGATAAACTAATAATAATAATAATAATAATAATAATAACAAGAACACTGTTACTTCAACGGGGCTGGGGTGGGGTGCATCTAACAAGACTGAGCAGAGGCGGGTGGAGGGGAGAAAGGGGACGGGGTGGGAGGGGGAGACGCTAGCAGAAAGCCAGCCGGTGAAAGTCCCGCTCAGGAACCCGACTTCTCCGGGAAGCGGGTGGAAAGTGATTCTACAGGCCTTTCTCCGCCCTTAGAAAACCAATGCCGCCCTCTGGGGGGCTGCCGCACTCACTGGACCGTAAGCTCCCTGCCTGGACTGGCCCCACCCTCCCGGGGGACAGCGAGGGGCTGTCACAGGGCCTTGCAGCAAAGACAGGGCAGCGTGCATTACAGGTGCCTCTGGCAGCCAGGACAGCGAGAGGACTTCTCAGAGCCTAGGCCTGGTTGGACCCCGGAATCCCTGCACCCTGCGCTTGAGAGGGGCAGAGGGGGACGAAGACAAGAGACCCCACTGATAACGGGTCTGCTGGGAGCTTGGAGGTGCCTGCTGCCTGTCCTCTCCCTGTGCCCATGCAGGGTCCCCAGGCCCTTGGTGCAGCCCTCACTCTGTCCAGCGACAGCCATTAATGCTCCAGGGACTGTCCTCTTTAGTCCCAAACCTCTAGCCCAGGGGTGGGGAATGTCCTGCCCGCAGGCCATATAAGGCCGTGAAATCACTCGGTTCAGCCCTGTCAAGGCATTAGGGGTGAGTCAGTTAAATGTGGGGCCAAATAGAAGAGAGTTTTTAAGCCAATGATTTTGCATGGCCCACGAATGATGTTATAAATACCCACAAGGCCCTGGGCAGAGAAAAGGCTCGCGCCCCTGCTCTAGCCCCTCCAGAGTAGGCCTTCCCGGAGCCCACACACCCCTCACCACTGGTGACCGAGTGCCCACAGAGCTCCATTCCCCTCAGCTTCTCTCAGGCCCCCACCTGCGTCCGGGCCTGAGTGATTCCGGGGTCCTTTAACAAGGCAAGGATTCTCCGATGCACAAGCAGATTCTAGTTTGAGAAAACAACTCAAAAGGGCGGAGTCTTCTATAACATGCATGGAAATCTTTCCGTTGTCACTCTGTGTTATAGAAGCAGCGTTTTACCTGTGTGCCCAGTGAGAAGTTGATTCTCAAAGGTCCCCATTGCAATGCAAACACAACATGAAAATCCCCAAGAACTCGGGGGTCCCTGGGAACAGGGGCTCGCCTCAGGAGCAAGAGCAAGGTCAGGTTGAGACTGTGTCTGTGTGCATGTCTGACACCCCTCCCTCCTAGCCCTTTCTGCCTATCCCAGGTCGGTGGGCATGAGTTCAGAGACCACAGGACAGGCGCAGGCACCGAATCACTCAAAATTAGCACCCACAGGCGGCCTTGCTTGCCGCTGACGTGAAACTGCACCAGGGACACGCTTATCCCGGGGAGAGGGGTCCTGGCAGGGGGAGCAGAGCTGACCACTCCCAGCCTGCCGAGCACACAGCCAGGACCCTCTCCATCCTCCCAACGGGAACGGCCCTCTGCCCGGTGCCCACGTCCCAAAGGGGCTGGGAAACCACTCAGAAAACAGAGCAGAGGGCAGAGGGGAGGGCCGAGGCTGGCGCATCACCCCTCCACCCTGCGCCTCCCTCTGCCCACTTTGCTCAGGGTGAACCAGAGTCAGGCTTGAACATAACACCCAACTCTCGAGCCCCCATCCTCTCTCTGGCCCCATGTCCACTCACAGCTAGTTTAGTCAAACCCAACGTCTTCCTGCTGGTCACCACGGAGGGCAGTGGTCAGCAAGCTCATGAGCGAACACAGCCAAATATCTCCAGGACAACGACTGACATTTCGAGAGCCGGAAACCGACGTCTGCACACGGGCCACGAAGTTTCAATCGCACTGCACGTGCGCGCCCGCAGGGGGTGTTTTGTGGAAGAGCCACACTCAAGGGGCCAAAGAGTCAGTCGCATGTGGCTCTCGAGCTGCAGTTTGCCGACCACTGATGTAGGAGATTCCAAATGTTAACTCCTATTCCCAAGGATCAGACCAGCAACTCCCGCAGCAGCGGGGCCGGGCGTTTTCCGGGCTCCGGAAACGGCCCGCCTGCCACTTTTCTTAACAACCTCACAGGGAAACAGGGAAAGAAAACACATACATCGGGGTGTGGAACACTTTAAGGAACAAAGGATAAAACAGAAATGCCCACCCCCCCGAAAAAAAAGGACAAAAACCTAAGCAATACCGGACGGGGGCATTCCGGATCGCAGGAAAGTGGGCGCTCCTGGACCTTCGAGGGGGCTTGGCTCAGGGACGGACGGGGCAGGCGTCCTCCTGGCTGTAGCGGGGGGTGGGTGTCAACTCCCCTCGGGGCGTGCGGCCTGCCGAGCATCCACGACTGTGGCCTCCTGCTGGGGGGATGGAGGAGACTGAAACACAGGGCACCCTGGAGCAGCCACCATGTCCGCCATCCGCTCGGGACAGCTCCTGTGCGCGGCCGGCCTGTGCTCGGGGCGGGCGCTCAGGGAGACGCCGGCTCTGCCCACACTCCTTCTCAGAAGGTGCCCGCCTCGGCCTGGATGCCCGAGCACGGGCTCTCCCCGCCTCCCTTCTCCCTCGGCCCCCAGCATCCCTCTCCGAACGCACGCCTCCGTTTCCCCACCCGCCACTCGCTCACGCACAGAGAGAACACGGCCCAGCAGGCAGTCCCTAACTTCACAGCGAAGACGGGGCCGCCGTGTCTCATTTCTCAGCCACGGGGACTCGTCCTCCGGGTCCTGATGGCACCTCGGGGCCCAGGGGAGAGGGGAGCCCCCCAACAGCCAGGCGTTTCCTCCCGGCTGCGGCTGCTGCTGATTGGAGCCGGTTTCCGGCGGCAAAGCCCTGACCTCTGGCAGAGGAGGACAGGGACAGGGCGACACGGGGAGGGGGGCCTCCTGGTCTCCCCGGGAGACCCTGTACGGGAGCCGCTGGATCGGGACCAGCAGGGGCTGCAGCCACACGCACCAAGGCCTGCTTTCCTTCACAGACCTCATCAGGCGCTGGAAAACAGACATGAGATGGAAGAGGCACAGACACCCTGGGAAGGGCGTCCACAGAGGTGAGCAGGGGAGCTCAGGAGCCGAAGCTGGCGCGCCTCCCCCACAGGCCCAACCACACCGCCCTGGCCTGCGACCGGGGCACAGGGGCCACCCCTCCATCTACTCCACGTCCGAGAGGAGCCGATGACTACTTCCTGCCCCGCAGCCGGTCTGAAGCCAGATGAGTACCACCCCCACCCCCAAAAGCGTGCTCCAGGCAGCAGCGTCTTCCGCCCCCCAAACACAACCAGCAAGATGCGGCCTAGGGGTGGGCAAGCTGGCGAGAACGCGCCCCTTCTCCAGGAGGTGACGTGGCTCGGAGAGCTGTCGCCAACGCCAAGGGGTTTATTAATAGGCAGAAATTAATTGTATGTAGACTGAATTAATGAGATGGAAAAACACGCATATTTCAGCGGCTGCAGAGGGGACGGCTCGGCTGCGGCGGCGGCAATGAGGTGTCTGGGCCCCGGGACGGCGGGTTCGTGCGCGATGGGGGGGGGGGGCGGTGCGTTAGAACACACACTGCCGCGTGTCAACGCCCCCCAACCGTCGGGAGCACAGAGTCGACCCCGATGCGTCCTCCACAGAGTGCCATCCGCAGATTTATAAATAAATGATTAGATGTAAATCCTCTGAGGATTTTCCTGTTCCACAGCAATTACAGCGGCAGATTATTACCATGGGGGGGGGGGGGTTCCCCGGGAAAGGGCCTGGCGGGCAGGAACCACTCAGGCCCGGCTCACGGCGGAGTCACCGGGGCGAGTCCGATGTCGGTGGGCACCGCCGGCACTGTCCCCGGCCAGGCCCCCGGGCACCGCAGCCACATGTCCGCGAGTTCAAGGGCACGGCCGTCACCGACACCCCGGACTGAGAAAGGGCGGCGTTTCTAGCGGGATCGACGTCGGGGAGAAGCCGCCCGAGTTTCCCGTGCGCCGTACTGAGAAGTCGTTGCGTCGGGATGCCTAACGCTCCCTCGAACATCTTCTCCGTGACTCGTGGGGGCCCGTGTTTTAAGTCATGAAAACGCAAGGTAATGAGGCTCATCAGAGAGCACGGGACACGCGAGCGGCTGTCCCGGGGAGTGTCCACTCGGCGCGGCGCCCGCCCTGTCCGCCTCTGGAAACACATGTGCATGGCTCCCCGTTTGGGGCCGATATACACCAGCGGCTGTGAATGCCGGGGGGCAGTCTTATGTGGACACACGTTTCCATGTGCCAGGCCAGCGGTCGGCAAACTCATCAGTCAACAGAGGCAAATATCAACAGCACAACAACTGACATTTCTTTGGAGAGCCACATCTTTTTAAACTTAAACTTCTAATGCAACTTCTTCAAAATAGACTCGCCCAGGCCGTGGTAGTTTGTGGAAGAGCCACACTCAAGGGGCCAAGAGCCGCATGTGGCTCGAGAGCCACGGTTTGCCGACCACTGTTCTAGGCTATGTGGCCAGGAGTGCTGTGGGCCACAGGGGAGCTGACTTCCTGAAACAAGGCCTTCAGAGACACCAGTTCACACCGTTTCCCATCCCCCCCCCCCCGCCCCGGGCACTAACGGACACTCCGCGCCCAGTGCGTGCACAGAACGCACTTGCCATGCCTACAGAGGACAGCACACGAGGTCACTGTCCCTCCGAAATCTTCCTGTGTGCACCTGTTTGCACATTTACCAGAATCCCCCAGCGAGGCAGAAACCCTCATTTCCTCATGTGCCGCTCAACAGTCATTCTTAGTGGTTTCTTTTACTTAAAAGGATCAATTTATCAATTTGAAAGTGATTAGAACTATCAAATGGCTCTTTCCTATGAAAGAGACTCTGATTCCAGCCGCAGCCAATGCACGGCGCACAGCCCGGAGCGATCCAAACCCCCGCAAAGCAATTCCTGCGGATGCCAGCGCATCCACACCCACTGCCTCGGGTCACGTGATGCCGGGACACGTCACAGAAGGACACCTCCCCTTGAGCCTGGCCTAGACAGGAAGCCGGGTGAGGTTGCTCTGCCTTGTCAAGGCCATCCTCCGAGCTGGGAAACACCCTCAGTGTCTCTCCCGTCCCAGGCAGAGATCACCTCCACGACACCCCTCCCACCTCCCCGCATTCACGTTTCAAGAAAGGGACTCACGCCAACACCGGTGTGGCTCGGTGGATAGAGCGTCGGCCTGCGGACTGAAAGGCACGTCCCCAGTAGGGGGTGAGCAAGAGGCAGCTGATCCATGTTTCTCTCTCATCCATGTTTCCGCCTTCCTATCCCTCTCTCTTCCTCTCTGTGAAAAATCAACAACAACAAAATATTTTTTTAAAAAAGAAAGGGACTAATGACGAATGCCCCTCACTGCTGATGGGGTTGGTTTATGTGTGTGGGCTGCAGGAGGGACCGCTCTGACGGGGAAGAAAAGAGAGGGAATCTTTCTCCCTAAAATCCGGAGATGGTACGCCGCCCGTTCATCTCGATTACCGTTACACAGGCGAGGCCCAGCCAACGCAATGACTGAACAGGGTCCGTTTAAAACAACGGCCTAAGGAAACACAGGAAACCCGAAATGTCCTGTCACTTTAAAATCTTCTTATAAAGAAGACTATAATCCAAGACGCTTTCAGCAGTGCCTTCCAACGAACGTTTAAGGAAGCGATGCTGATAGAAAAATATGTCCTTTATAACAAGTCAGATGTATTCCAACGTATCTAGCAACAGATCCAACAAAACGCGTGCAGGACCCCTGTACAGAAAACCATAAACCATGGCTGAGAAAAACTAAGACAGCCCCGGTAAGTGGAGGACTGTGATCATAGGTTTGATAACTAAGAATGATAAAGATGTCAGTTCTCCCAGAGTCAATCCAGTCAATCCAATCTCAACTCAAAGAGGGAAAGTGGGGCCCTGGCAGGGTAGCTCAGCTGGCTAGAGCATCATCTGGATACCCCAAGTTTGCAGGGCTGATCCTCGGTCAGGTCGCATATAAGAATCAACGAATGAAGCATCAGTGATTAGAACAACAACAAAAAATCAATGTATCTCTCTCCCCTCCCCTCATTTCCGTCCTCTCTCTCTAAAATAAAACAAAGATTAAAAGGTAGTTTAAAAAAAATACTTTGGAATGAAACAAAACTGATTGCAAAATGGAGATGCTAATAAGAATGTCTTGGTCAAGAATCACCAAGAGGCACTTTCTCCACCAGATACCAAGATGTGTTCTCTCTATATATAAAAGCCTAAGCAACTGAACAACCAGACGACCGTTTGACTGGTTGCTATGCTGAGCACTGACCACCAGGGGGGCAGACGCTCAGTGCAGTAGCTGCCCCTGGTGGTCAGCACGCCCACGGCGGGATCGCTGCTCAGCTGACCAACGGGAGCCAGAGGCCGGGCTCAGGGCTGGCGAGCACAGCTGAGGCGGCCCGAGCCTCTCCCGCCTCTGCAGCAGCACTACCAGATTGCGAGAGGGCGCAGTCCAGGCCGAGGGACCCCACCGGTGCACCAATCCGTGCACCGCGCCTCTACTAAAGCTATAATAACTAAGATGGTGAGGTCTGGCGAGAAGATAGTAACATGGACAAGGGAACTCAGACTCCCTCCGGCGAGGACTTCTCGATGAAGGGAGAGACACTCCCTAGACACTGTGTACACGTTCGCTGCGCAGTGTAACCAGCACCATCCGCTGCGGGGGCGCTGTGGCTCTACATGAGAGCAACCATCGGGGTCCAGCCACAGCCCACTGACCGCGCTCGCCACAGCGGCTGTGACACCGACCCCACGCGCCTCCCAGAGCCCCAGCGCGTGCTCCCTAGCCCTTCTCCGACGGCGCGGCCGGCTCCGATCTCAAAGGTGACACTCTCCGCCCCCGACGATTCGCACACTCTCCTTCCTCCCCGTCCCCGCAGGAAGTACATGTTTTTGATTGCACTAAAAAAAAAAGGCGTATTCTGCTCCCTCTTAAGCCATCTGCTGAGCTACGTGAACTGAGAGAAGAGCCTGCCTGGGAGCGCACCTGAGCCGTGGTGCCGGGCGAGCCACGGGCAGACCCACGCAGCGAGGTCCCCGTCAGAACCCGTGGCTGGTTCAGCGAGCGGCCGATGCCGGCCGGCGCGGGGATGGCGTGGGGGCCGCCGGCCGGGTCACACACAGCCACGGGCAGACCCACGCAGCGAGGTCCCCGTCAGAACCCGTGGCTGGTTCAGCGAGCGGCCGATGCCGGCCGGCGCGGGGATGGCGTGGGGGCCGCCGGCCGGGTCAGACACAGCCACGGGCAGAGTGAGACTGTGACGGCAGGGCCCCGCGGGGCGGGGGGGGGGGGGGGGGAGCTGACGGCTGCGGGTCTGGCAGCGGCGGCGCCGGTGCAGGCAGGACCGACAGCGCGGCCTCGCCAATGAACGGCCGCCGGAGTGGCCCGCATGAAAATTTAAAGCGCCGGCCGCCACCGGCACCTTCGGAGACCAGGATAAAATATTTATAACTCGGACAAATGACTAATGGCCAGACCTTAGGAAAAGTTACTAAAGCTCAGAATAAACAGACGCACAACGGGGTACGGGGAAGAGCAGGCTCGCCACGGCAGAGGAGAAAAAATACAATTGGCTAATAAATATTAAAAAACAACAACACAACAGCATGCATGGTAACTCAACAGTTACCAAGAAAATGTCCCTTTTTGGGAAAATAAAAAGCCATTTCAAAAGCGCCATTTTGCCCTAACCGGTCTGGCTCAGTGGATGGAGCATCGGCCTGCGGACTGAAGGGTCCCGGGTTCGATTCCTGGCAAGGGCATGTGCCTTGGTTGCGGGCACATCCCCAGTAGGGGGCGTGCAGGAGGCAGCTGATCCATGTTTCTAACTCTCTGTCCCTCTCCTTTTCTCTCCGTAAAAAAATCAACAAAATATATATTTAAGAAATAAAAATAACACGCCATGGTGTCCTGGTTGGGTTGCTCAGGGGGTGGAGGGCAGTGCCGATAACACAATGCCTGTCACACACCTGTCCATCCACCTTGCTCCTGCCCGACCCGCCTCCATCCCCAACCAAAATCACCGGCACCGACGGAGCAGAGTGTCGGCCCATTCTGTCGGCGGAGCTCTGCCCCTGGACCGCGGCAGGTCCCCACTCGGTCTGTTCAGTGAACCGGACGAGGCCGATTCTCTCTGGCATGTTTCACACGCACAAATCACCTGCCCATAAATGGACCACAGGAGGCCATGCCTGACTTTTCAGCGGAATGGGCCAGGTGGGTAGGAACAGTGGCCCGCCCGACTCCCCGGGGCAGGAACATGCCCCTGAATGTGATGGCGTTTGTGCTCTTTGTCACGCACAACTCGGCACTGGACACCCAGCCCTAACCCCGCTCCAGAGTCCGTCCGGCCGCGGGCACTCGGGGAGCGTCAGGCCATCGGGAAAAGGACCCGGACGAAGACATTCTGGGCTCTTTGGCGCCCTGTGCTCATGCTGTGCCTGTGGAACAGGAGGCTGGCTCCCCCACGGGTCTGAGCATTCTAGAAAGCCCCTCCCCAGAAAGGTGACACCGACCACTGTCCCACCTCAAGGTGGCGGTGCCCTGGCTGGCCCTGGGAAGGCAGGGCCTGCGGCTCCGGGGAGCTGGTCCAGGCACTGGTGCCCAGGGCTGTGTCCACATCGTGGGGACGCTGCACAGGCTGGCACACACAGCGCCGTGGCCCGGGCTCCTGCTCCGTGTGCACCCCGTGGCGTTCCACGTCGGGTGGCGGAGCGGCTTCAGTCCGAAGGAGACGCCAGCAGGGGCACCGGACACACACTGCCTTGATCTGTCCTGGACGCTTCATCTGGGTCCCCGAGACCACGGGCTGCATCTGTGATGCGACCAGGACAGGGCTGGCCTCGGGGGCCTGAGCCCGGGATGTGGCCTCAGTGGCAGGCGAGCACCGGGCGCCCGTGCCCAGCCTGCCCGCCGGCCCTGCGGCTGTGGCCGCTCACCCACTGTCAGCGCAACACCAACACCTCTGTGTGGACACGGCCCCCCTTCCCGGGGAACCGCACGTGCTCCCGCCTTTACCACGTGCTTTTGGGGGGCTCAGTGAACGCCAACAGGAAACCCCGTCCGTCCAAAGCGCGTTCCCTCCTGGGCACCAATGACAGCCGCAGGCAGGCGAGGGCGGCCCTCCCGCGCCCGCTGCGGGAGGCCATTGCCATGTCCACTCGCCTCCTCTTCCAGGGATTACACCGTGTTTTACAAGCTCATCCGTGTTTGTGCAAACTGCCACCTCGCCCGGCCGAGCCACGTGGGAATGAGCGCCGGCGCGGGTTTGAGGCTCCGCACTGCGGCTCGCAGGAGGGGCGAGGCTAACCCGAGACGGGGGCGAGCGGGCGGCTGGCCGGCTGCCACCTCCTGGCCCGGCGCGTCCTTGCCAGACGGCTGCTGCCTCAGCGGCCAGGGTGGCACGGGGCAGGGGCTGTCCACCAGGTCCTCCTGCCCTCACTGCCCGTGCCCCAGGCCTCGGCTGTCCCTCACCCTCTCCAGACCGGACCTGCCGCTCGTCCCGGAGCTCCTGGGCCGTGATGCAGACACGGCCTCCCCCGAGGACACTGCCCTGCCGCGGCCTCCCCCTCCTCCCCCTCCTCCCCCCCTCCCCCTCCCCCACTCCTCCCCCTCCTCCCCCTCCCCCTCCCCCCTCCCCCACTCCTCCCCCTCCTCCCCCTCCTCCCGCTCCTCCTCCCCCTCCTCCCCCTCCTCCCCCCCTCCCCCCTCCCCCACTCCTCCCCCTCCTCCCCCTCCTCCCCCTCCTTCCCCAGCCAAGGTTCCCCCGTCTCACTTGTCATCACAGGAACGTGAGGGACAGAGCTCCCTCTCACCCCATGTGGGGCCCCCCAGCCTGCATCTGAGGCCCCCCAAGCCTTCCCTCTCCCCTGAAGCTTGCTATGGAGGTGCGTGCACACACACACACACACACACACACACACACACATGCAGGCACACACACATGTATGCAGGTACACACACGTATGCGGGTAAACACACACATGTATGCGGGTAAACACACACACACACACACACACTCTAGCACCTTCCTGCAGGCTCGTCTTCTTGAGGGGCTCAGAAACGCTCCGCTCCTCTCCTGTCAGCGAGGGCCGAGCCCCAGGGGACCGCACTCAGGCCGGCCGCGCTCAGGCTGTCAAGGACCCTTCTCTCCGCTCCGCTGGGACTCCAGTCATCTCTCCGGGCCCCTGGGACTCCGGCAGGGACGCCCGAGTCAGCCCTCACCCCCCCACCACCACACCACGACTGTGGACAGAGCCCGTGGCAACTGGAGGAAACAGAGGAGCAGCAACCCCCCCCCCCCCGCCAGACGCTACACGGATGCCTGCCCACTGTCCCGTCCTCCTCATTCCCATAAACCGGTGGTCGGCAAACCGCGGCTCTCGAGCCACATGAGGCTCTTTGGCCCCTTGAGTGTGGCTCTTCCACAAAATACCACGGGCGGGCATGCACGTGCCATGTGATTGAAGGAGCACCCTAATTAAGTTAGTAACGATGTACCTACCCATACAGTTTAAGTTTAAAAAAATTGGCTCTCAAAAGAAATTTCCATCGTCGTACTGTTGGTTGATACTTGGCTCTATTGACTAATGAGTTTGCCGACCACTGGCCATGCACCCCTCAAACCCTACATTCCAGTGGCAGCTTCCTCAGAGTTCCTTCCTCACAGGCAGTTCTCACGGAGGCCGACACCTGGCCCAGGCAAATGACCTTGGTCACCACTCAAGGTCACTGCTAAAGGTCACCTGGCCTCCGGCCATGAAGTTTCAAGGTGCCCAGAAGACACGGACAGGATTCTCTCAATGGAAGCCCAGTCCGGGCTGGGGTCAGCGCAGCTCAGACATTAGCACGTCCACCGGCTTCTTTCGTTCGAGGGGCACGCAGGCCTCGGCGGGGACCTGCCACTCAGCACCATGCTCTTCGGGGGGAGGCGAGTCCTGGCTCCGATCAAGCCCCGTTCTGAATGGAAGCCACCTGGGGGCACGGCCGGCGCGGGGGAGGCAGGCTCCCCCTAACGTGAATGACCGATACGGATCCTACGCGTCACGGCGTTTCTCCCCATTGGTTACAATTATCGCCGCATGGCTCCCCTGTTTGCACATCGGCCCGCTATCCTTCAGTTTGCAGCGAATTAGGTAGACAAATACATCCGGCTAAATGTAGCGGAGGAGCGTGTAAATGGCATGAAAAGGGGCAATTTGTTCACTATAGTAAAAACCATTGAATACTTTACCATTTTACTTTGCCATTGAACATTTCTATAAAATGCTCTTTTTTTATTTTTTAAAAAAGTGGCTTTTCCTAGCGTCAAATGACCTTTAAAAAATGCACTCACACTGGTTCTTTCTTTAACGTACCGGTCCCTCGGGCCAGCACATTACTAATTAGTGCAGCAGACACCTGTGCCGAGGCCCAGCATGCCAGGCCCCATCATTCCCGGGGCCCAGGATGCCAGGCCCCATCATTCCTGGGGCCCAGGCTGCCAGGCCCCATCATTCCCGGGGACCAGCATTCCCGGGGCCCAGCATGTCCGGGGCCCATCATTCCCGGGGCCCATCATTCCCGGGGCCCAGCATGCCCAGGGCCCATCATTCCCGGGGCCCAGCATGCCCGGGGCCCAGCATGCCCGGGGCCCAGCATTCCCGGGGCCCAGGATGCCAGGCCCCATCATTCCCAGGGCCCAGCATGCCCGGGGCCCAGCATGTTCGGGGCCCAGCATTCTCGGGGCCCATCATTCCCGGGGCCCATCATTCCCGGGGCCCATCATTCCCGGGGCCCAGCATTCCCGGGGCCCAGCATTCCTGGTGCCCAGAATTCCCAGGGCCCAGCATTCCTGGGGCCCAGCGGCCACTGAACAGAGGCTCCAGGGGAAGGGCACCTCCAGGCTGCTGCCCAGAGCCTCCTGAGTGCAGCCTCGGGGGCGCTGCAAACTCTGTGAACAAAGCCACGCAGGCCGGGCAGAGAAAACCAGCCAGCAAAGGCCGTGCAGGGGGAGGGTGTGCGTGCGTGCATATGTGTGTATGTGTGTGTGCGTGTGTGCGTATGTGTGTGTGCATGCACGTGCGCGTGTGTGCACGTGCGTGCACGTGTGTGCATGTGTGTGTGTGTATGCATGTGTGCATGCACGTGTGTGTTCCTGGGTCTCTGAATTCCATCCTGTCTCCGAGCAGTCCTGCTGCACCCTGCCCCCGGGGGCGGAGGATAGGACTGCGGGCCCCCTGGCCAATCGCGCTTGTTTGAGAAAGTCGGGAGGCGAGGCGGGGGGTTCCTGTACGAGGCGGCAGCAGGTGTGGCCAGCACACACAGATGTCCTGAGACTTAATCATCTGCCTATTCCCGGGGAAAAGAGGGTGGCAGATGTCTCCTGTGCGCGTCAAGGACTGAAATCAGAAAACCGGTGTCTGTCCTCGTTTGCCTAAGAAGGCTACCTCTGATGACCGCCCCCGGAAGCACCCTGAGATGGGCCACTCGTTTCATGAGTGGGACCCCTGTGGGAGGTGAGATCAGTCGCCCCGTGGGAGCGTGGGCAGGGGCCCATCGCGACCACCCCATACCCTTCACTGGCAAGCCCAGCTCTCCACCCCTGCACAGAGCCATGCGTGCCACGGGGAGGCCTTTCTCTGCACACAGACTCCTACTCCGGCCTCCTTCCTGGGGGGCCAGGCTCTGTCCATTCCCTCCAGGCCAGTCGTCGGCAAACTGCGGCTCGCGAGCCACATGCAGCTCGTGAGCCGCGGTCTGCCACTCTGTTGACTAATGAGTTTGCCGACCACTGTCTGGGCAGTTGTCCCCGTGTGCACCAGGCCCTCCTGGGACACTGAGGTGGAGCCTTCATTCCGCGGGAGACAGACCCTCTTCTGGAAGCCAGGGTAGGAAGGGCACCTCTGGCCCACAAGTGGCCCCAGGTCACACCCTCTTCCACGCACCTGCTCCCTCCAGCTCGGCCGAGCTGAAGGAGGGACGGCCATTGCTGCCAAAGAGCCACCAGCAGTGCCGTGGCAGCTGTTTTGCAGGAAGGCTCAAAAGGAGGCATCCGTGCAAGAAACCGAGGCCGGGCCGCGCTCCTCCAGGGTGAGCCTGGCCGGCCTCCCGCTGAGACCCTCCCCGGGGCTCCTGTCCACGAGCCGGATGTCCCACCCAGAGGTCAGTCCGCTCTGGCCACGAACCAAGGGCCTGTGCCTTTGGTTTTTTTTCCCCTCCAATTACTAATTATTAACATGAAAAAAGATCTCTCCCCCGGACTCTTCAATGTCCGCATGCCCATCTCCATGGGAAAGGGACTCTGTGGGTGCCAGAGAGGAAAAGGTTTGTGGGAAGGACAAAAATAAATAAAAAAGAATACAGGCAGAATGTGGGGAAGCTGAAATCGTTTAAATGTTGTAATTACTGCAAAGCATCGGCAAGAACTCTCTCCAAAACAATCTGTCCTGCTTACGAAGGAGGACAGCGGGCCCCGGGCCACGGCTGCGGGGTGAGGTTCGGATGTCGCGCTGGCGTATCTGTGCTCGCGTGCCCCCCGCGTTTCTTGAGTGAAAATCCCCGTCTCCCCACAGCAACCTCAGCCCAGCCGTGTGCCCGCACTGACACCGGCCGCTCCAGACTGGCACCGGCACCTGGTGCCCGAGGAGGGGGACCGGCTCCGTGAAGCTTAGATCCAACTTCTAAGCGCGGATGCCAGTTGTGCCCGTGCCGGGACCAATGGCATCTGGTAGTTTCTGCAGGAAGAGAAGAGCTGGTGCTTGGGGTCGGCTGACTGCCTGATGGCTGACCCCCTCAGGCCCCTGGCGAAGCCCATCACCTCTTCCCCAGGCCCTGCTCTTCAAACAACAGCCCCCCCCGCCCCCCCGGCCTCTGGTTTTAAGAACTTCCAGCGCCCTGTCCGTTTCCATTTTGAGTCGGCGTCGCCTGGTTTCGAGGGAGACGGAGAGTGACAGGGGATGTCCATCAGTCACAGACGTGGCCATCCGCTCGGCACAGTTAAGGGCGCGGAAAGCTTGTTCCCGGTCCCCGGAGGGGACCCGGCCGCGAAAACTCAAACAGATAACAGGCGGGCTCAGTCGCTCGAAGTAATCCGTTAGCGACTGAAATGGCCGGGATGACAAAGGAGGGGCTGTGATTTACGCGTCTGGACATTAATAAAACCGGATCCTCTGAGTGTTCCGGGCGAGGGCAGGTGCGGAGAGAGGTTTTGAAAAATCCCCCAGCCGCAGGGGGACAGGCGGGGGGACAGCCATCGGGGTGGAAGAGCTCGAGAGCGTGAGCCTCGGTGCCAGCTCCCCAAGGTGCGCGGAGCCCCTCTGTCCGGGCGCCCAGGCTTTTAACCGGGCCTGGCAGGGCCACCGCCGGGCCGGCCACGCTTCTCTTAATGAATCGGAGATGTCAGAGCCCAGCTTCAGGGACCCCGTTCGGAGCTCCGAGCGATCCCCAAATACAAGCCCTCGATGGAACGTTACTTAACTCCCTTCCAGTCCAAAGGACTGTGCGAGAATAAAATATGCCAAACCTTTCACAAGAAAACAGACAGGAGGGAAATTTTATCCCTTGGAACACTGCCAGGAGGGGAAAAAAAGAAGAAGAAGAAAGAAAAAGAAAGAAACTTAGCCGCAAAGTCAGAATCCTGTCTCTTAGAAATCAACGTTCAGCTGAACTACTGAAGAGAAAAATCATTTAATTTCTCTCTTGCATATTTGTTATTAAGCTTCCAACAGTCACTGGTTTCACACATACATCATACACATTTTATGAATCTGGTTCTGAGCACAACTTAAGCAAGAAAGGAAATTACTTTCAACATAAAAATTTGAAATGCAAAGTCTGAAAATTGAATTATGGGTTCATTTAAAATGGTGTCTCGGAGGAATTAAACTATAAAAATTACCTGCAGTAATTTGGGAACATTTAGATGCTTTAAATGAATTGTTTTTTATGCATGATTTTACACAGGGAAAATTGTGCTACCTTACACACCAGATTCATTTGTGGCAGAATATTGAGGTCAAAATCTCTACAGACTGGAGTTCGCGGAGCAAGATGAAATATTTTCCCTTGACAGCGAAAGGTGGAAAGTGTAATAAATAAAATATTATGGAGATGTGTTTCTAATATTGTATTGTCACAATCAATTTCCCATTACCTATCTAGATTTTGATATATACTATATTATTTCCTCCAGAAATTCACTTTATGAAGCAACTGCCTCCCGTTTCCATATAAACTGCTCTGCGAGCTGCAGGCTGGGAGGAAATGAAAAGCCTATGGCTATATTTATGGAATGAAAAGGGCATTTAAATTACAATTAAGTTAGTATGTAAACAGCCCCGTGCATTTATGTTCCTTCACAGGCTCGCAGGCTTTATGGAAAAGAACATTTTTGTCATTTTCAGTAAAACACTGCAGAGGGAAATTGAATCAAATGGGCTGCTAGGAAGCTGATGAAATGAACCATTCTGTCAAATCAAAAACCATAAGGCATGATTGTCATCTGTTGGTACGAGCCGCGCCGAATCACCTCCAGACACTTGTCTCCCTGTTGCAGCTACTTAAGCCGAGCAGACACAATTAGGCCCCGGGCGGGGAGCCGGGCTGGGGCTGCTTCTTGCATTGGCAAGGATGATTGGCCAGAAGTGGCTATTATTTCCCATTAAGCCCCCCCCAAAATGCTCCGCATCTCCTGGCTGGCGAGGCGGTTGCGCTTCTCAAGTCCCGACGTCACCCGCCCTCACTGTCTCCAGCGTTTGGAGTGTCACCGCTGGAAGGGAACGCAGCTGACCCCGCCCGACGCGCCGTGGATGGCACACACGGTCCCGGTGCCCCGCACCCCAGCACAGGCTCCCGGGGGTCCCCCGGCACTGCCGCCTCCCATCCTATGCGGCCGTCGGGTTTCTTGATCGCTGGAGGAAAGCCACGCACGTGAGCGTGGGGCACACACGGGGCTCCGGCGGCCTGTGGCCCTGGTGGTGACGTGGCTCCGACAGGGAGCGCCGGCGGGCAGAGCGAGGCGGGCACGCAGCGGGCTGCCTGCAGGTCCGGATGCAGCCCACGCCTCTTCCAGACACGCGAGGACTCGGTGAAAAACAAGATGAAACGTGTCGATCAGGTTTGGCCGGTGCTGGTCTCGGTGCTGTCCCCGGTGAGGAAGGAAACCTAAGTGCAGCTTCAAAGCCCGGGTCTGCGGAAGCCGCTGCGGGCACAGGCCCCGCCAGATGCGGCTCACAACCGCTTCCGAAGGTTAAGAAGCATCAAGGTCCCGGCGAGCAGAGGAGGAATCGGAAAGCTAGGGCCCTTTCCGCAAAACCAGCGGCTGCCCCGCTCGCCGGGAGCTGCCCCCCGGGCAAGACAGGTTGGCCTGGGCCCTCCTGTCCTGGGAAAGGCCGGAGGCGGTGGCTCCGCTCCCCTGCCCGCTGGCCACCCGTCCGGTCCGCGTGCCCCGCCGCTCAACGGCCTCTCCGCTTTGAGCCCGTCCCTGCGGGAGAGTCCGCCCCCAGACACGCTGGCCGTCACCACCACCAAACGCACAGCCTCTGCCGCTCCAGTTACATTTCTTTCCGTGTTTTAAACATCCGACTCTCCAAACTGCTTATTCCGGCTTTTCTCCCGGAATCAAGCTTTCTATTAGCTGCGCGCAACCAGCCCGATCTCACATCGGCCCCGCCCAAGGGGCGCGTCCCAGAGGGGCAGCGAGGGGACAAGCACAGCCAGGCCCCCTGGCTAACAGGTTTCCGCTCGGCTCCAAAGCCCCCACTCTGTCCGGATGTCGCCGATGCCCCCGCAGCGCCCTGCTCGCCGGACCTGTCCCGGGCAGACGGGACAGGGGCGCTGCACCTGCTGCTCGTCTGCACCCAGGAGCCGCTGGCCTGGCGTCTCCGGCAGGGCGGAGCGCTCGCCCGTGGGCGGCACCGGGCATCCCTGGCTGCCACGGTGACTAGCGGATGCCACCAGCCCTTCCGGAGCAGGGCAGCCAGCTCAGAGGCCCGCGTGCCTCCGGCTCTGCTCACGGCCCTGGGATCGCGCCTGGCCAGTGACAAATTACCCACAACCCCTCAGCCCGAGCCCCCCGCTGCTGAGGCCACACGTCTCTCCGGTGTCTTACGATTAATCTTTTACATTTTCTTTTGATAAATCCAGGTGGAGTGTTTATAACAGGAATCTTCCTTTGTTGTAAATGTTCCTGAGCACATCACTTTTAAAAAAAATTTTCTTCATGTTTGCCAGCTTAAAAAAAATGTTTTATTGATTTTTCACAGAGAGGAAGGGAGAAAGTCCATTGCATACCCCCTACTGGGGATGTGCCCCCAACCCAGGTACATGCCCTTGACCGGAACCGAATCCGGGACCTTTCCGTTCATAGGCGTCAACGCTCTATCCACTGAACCACACCGGTTTCGGCGGCACATCCCTTTTTAAAAAAATGCAGAATATTTCCACGTGCAGATGAATCTTGATTTACTTAAAAACACCCCCGCAGTATGGGGGGCACTCAGACAGTCTATGTCTCGTTTTATAACCATGGATATGGCGGGGTGCACACTGATCACCCCCTCCCCGCGCGACGCGAGGAGCCGTCGCAGGCCAGTTTCAGCGCCGCCTCGTAATGAGCAGAGCGGATTCTGAAGCGCCGTCTGGCTGAGAGGCTGTGGGTGCCGGGGCGCGCGGCTCTGCTGCTCCCCAACAAGGGCTCTCACCCTCTATTAAGCGCACTGTTCCTCCAAAGTGGCCCCGCCAGACTCGGGAGCAGAGTGCCTGGGAGGAAATAAGCCTTCATTTGTCTTGCAAATTAAACTCTATTAACCCCACAGGCTGCTCCTTGAACATGCTTCTAATATTAGTTACGCCGCATACATTATGCAGGTTCCTGTTGCCAGCACTACCTTAGATGCAAAGTCTTAGAATCCTAGGATGCTTCTAAAACCAGCCAGAGAGTTCTGATGTTCCCAACAGGCAGGGGGTCTGGAGAAAGGACAGGTCAGTTAGCTCTGAGTCTGGGGTGCTCAGTTACACAGATCATAATCACCGACTACAGAAAAATCAGACATATAATAATCAGCTACTTGCTTATCTACACCCTCCTCCCCCTGCAAAAAAAAAAAAAAAAAAGATTTATTCAGCAAAAAGGTGAAACTTCCTACCCTAATCGGTGTGGCTCAGTGGATAGAGCGTCGGCCTGCGGACTGAAGGGTCCCGGGTTCGATTCCGGTCAAGGGCATGTGCCTTGGCTGCGGGCACCTCTCCAGTGGGAGTGTGCAGGAGGCAGCTGATGGATGTTTCTCTCTCATCGATGTTTCTGACTTTCTATCCCTCTCCCTTCCTCTCTGTGAAAAAAATCGATGCATTAAAAATAAAAAGGTGAAACTTCCTTAACTTAAAACATTTAAAGTCTGTTTCTTGGGAAACCCCATCTAAGAAAAAGTGCCCGAAATGCAGACTCCTCGCTTCCGCTCGAAGGTGTTCCATGGTCACGCCGTCCTCCCTTCTCCAGGGAGGGGCGATGGGAGCCCGGTAAGCCCGCAGCCTTCCCTGCAGATTCGAGAGGAGGCGTCCGTCCCCACAGAGAGCCCTGCTGTGACTCCGCCCTGGACGGAGCCGCCTCCACTGCACCGCGTGGACAGAACGGGACGTTCTAACCGCAAGGGTCTTCCCTTCCCGCACACAGTGCGTCTCTCCCGTCACCGGGGCCGCGTCTTCCCTCGGGGCTGTGTGGTTTTCAGCGCACAGGCCCGGCACATGTCCTCACCTGACACCTGCTTTCCTTTACGGAAAAGCTCCCGCTTTAGGTTTAATGAGCGGAACCCACACACGGCGATTCCGACTTGCTTGTTCCCGAGCGAGCGACGGCGGGGCCGCTCTCTACGGAGTCCCAGCTCCGGGCTCAGCCGCTCACGCCGCCGACTTGTCACTTCTTCACTGTGGTTGGAGTTTGTGGCAATGTTCCCTCTGCCATTCTCTTTTATATGTTTATTGGTTTCAGAAAGAGGAAGGGGGAGAGAGAGAGAGAGAGAGGCATCTATGAGGGAGAATCATTGATGAGCTGCCTCTTGCATGCCCCACACTGGGGATGTGCCCGCAACCGGGCATGTGCCAGGACCAGGAACAGAATCGTGCTGTCCTAGCTCATAGGCGGATGCTCCAGCACCGGGCCTTGCTGGCTGCGCCCTTCTGCCATTCTTAATGAGCACCGTTAACGCGCGTCTTCTCGTCCCCTTGGTATGGCTAGAGATGTACCAGCTTCACTGATATTTTTCAAAGAACTTACAGATTTTCTGTTTATAACTTCATTGCCTTCTATTCTTGTCTTTATTGCCTCCTTCCGCCTGTTTATCTTGGCTTTGAATCACTATATTTCTGTGCTTTTTCTAAAGCTTAGACAGTTTTGAGACCCTTTTTTCCGAACATGAACACTTAATGCTATAAATTTCCCTCGAAGTGCAGCACTAGCCACAGCCCCCACCTTCTGACGGGCTTTCAGGTTCATTCAACCCAGCACATTCTAACCTCTCCCGTGACTTCTTCAAATCACAGGCTAACCTGCTACTTTCAAATATTTGGGATGTTTCACATATCTTTGTTACTAATTTAATTTCGCTGTGGTGGGGGAGCACATTTTTGCCCAAGTCAAATACTTTAGAAACTATTCGAATTGTTTTATGGCTCAAAACATGAGCTTAGGAGTGACTCATGTGCACGCTAACGAGTGGGTATTTGGCTTCCGTGGAGGAGGATGTCGTAAACGGCAATCGCTACAAGCTGGTGGTGAACGCTGTCAGATTGTCCCCATTTTCCCCAGCCTGGCTGACTTCAGGGTCACCGGTCCCACCCATCACGAAGAAAGAAGTGCAATCTCCACCTGTAACCGTGCATCCGTCTGCTTCTCCCTTCCATCTCTGCTTCATACATTCTCTGGAAGGTGCATAGCCATTGACAGACTGTATGTCTTTTTTGGTGAATTCATCATTTTATTTTAAGGTAATGTCTCCATTTACCACTGGTGATATTCTTTGTTCTAATGTTTGTCTAATATTACTGAACCACTTCCAATTTCTTTGGATTAATATTTGCATGGTATAGCTTTCACCTTTCTTATACTTTTAGTTTAGCTCTACCTTCTGATTTAAAGTGGGTTTCCCACCCTAGATGGTTTAGCTCAGTGGATAGAGCGTTGGCCTTTGAACTGAAGGGTCCCAGGTCTGACTCCGGTCAAGGGCACATGCCTGGGTTGTGGGTTCCATCCCCAGTGTGGGGCATGCAGGAGGCAGCCAATCAATGATTCTCTCTCATCATTGATGTTTCTCCCACCCCCCCTTTCCTCTTTGAAATCAATAAAAAATATTTTTTAAAAAAAGACACCACATATTTGGGGGGTCTTGATTTTCTTAATATTTTTTCCTTGCAATTTTACAGTTTCTGTTTCATAACTGGTGCTCTTAGACTGCTTTCACTTAATGTAATTATTTACAGGGCTGGACCAAAATAGGCCGACTTATTAGCTTTTATCTCCTTGCTCCATCTGTTCTTTATTTCTTTTCCCTCCTTTCCTGCCGGATTTTTGGACAGAAAACCACAAGGCAGCCATGGCCAGTTTTTGTCCCCCAGAAAGCTTGGCTTTGGGCCTGGACACAAACATAATTATTAAGACCCAAGAGGTCTGACAAGTTCTGTGTGTGTGACAAAAACGCCCCGGAACCTCACTGGCCCTCACAAGGCGAGGCCTGAGGAGGAACGGCCACCAGCCACAGGCTCGGAGGTCCCGCCCGGACACCTGGCTCTGCGGGTCTGTCCGGCCGGTCCCGGCACCGTGTGCTGGTCAGTAAGCGAAACGGTTCCGACACTGAGATCTCCGGGACGGCCTCTGAGCCGGCACTGACTCATGTCACCCCAGAGAACCGGGGGGCAGGCGTCCCTCCAACAAGAAGGATGCTGAAACCCAGAGGCGCAGGGAGGTTACAGACAGGCCCAGTAAGTGTGGCGTGATGCGCTTCTCGAACATCCCAAGTTCTCCTCTGAAAGTTGTGAATCCTGAGTCAACTACGTCTTCCAGGAAAACACATACTTGCTGATTGATTTTATGGAGTAGCATCCTCATGCTGGGAAGCTTTCCAGTTAGAAACGCTGCCATTGGTTTCCATGGCAGCAAGCGCTCAGGGCAAGACATTCTAGGGCCTTTCCTCCCCTCACAAAGCCCCCGGGGGCGGGCGGGGCACACGCAGGGGCCACGTCTGAATGTATCTCGAGGGAGACCCTTAAAGGTAAAAAAAAAAAAAAAAAAGATGAAGTTCCCATTTATATGATGTGCTCTATTTGAAGGGGAGGGGAAGATTATTCATTTCATGTGCTTATTCGGTTTTAGTAGTGTCCAAACACACAAACTATCTAGTTTATGGGAGAGGACTGTGGGGGTGGGGGTGGGGGGAAGAGCGGAGGGTGGGATGGGTACTGGGTGGTGGGGAACTGAAGGGGAAAAAGGGGGGAACAATGTAATTAATAAACTGAACAATAAAGATTAAAATATTTAAAAAAAAACAAAAACAAATTATCTGGTTTAAATGAATAGTAAGTGACTTTTGGAATCGAGGAAGCAAATGGGCCTGTTCCGGTCCTTACATGGTGGCTTCTTCGCAGGCCTGGAAACGTATCCCAGCACAAGAAAGCATAGCACCTCCGAACAGGCAAGGATATATATATATATATATTTAACATCGGGTCACAAATTTCACCAATCATAGGAGGCTGCCTGCTGTTATTTGTCTTCACTAAAAGGAAGGACTTCTATTCCTCAGCAGATACACCGAGAAGGGGAAAAGGCAAGCCCTCCGCGGAGAGAAAACACCCAGAGCAAATACATGTGAATAAGATTCGCACAAGGAAAATGTATAAATTCCTACAGATCAATACAAGAAGACACGCAATCTAATTCTTTAAATGAGCAGAGAAAGATACAAGGGCAGTCAATAAACATACAAAAAGATGATCGATATGATCACTCAGTGAAAAATGCAAACGGAAGCCACCACGAGGCAGGCACAAAATCAGAGCACCAAATGGCTGACAGCGCCCGATGCTGGCACGGAAATGGGGTCTCACGTATTGCTCACGGATTTTTCTCTTTTTTTGGAAAACGACTGGCAATATCCACTAACGCTGAACAAATGCCTCCTCGATGGCACAGTAATTCCACTCCCAGGTATATCGCAAGAGGAATGGGTGCTTAAAGTCACCGAAAGAGAGTATGAGTGTTCTTTTCGTTTTATTTGGAATAGCCGGAAATAGAAAATATTCCAAACTTCCACCACGGTTAAACAGATAAAACGTGTTATATTCATAAAATGGAATGCCACTCAAAAACAAACAATCTCCTGCTATATATAGTAAGATCAATGAATCTTATCCACATAATAATAAGCAAAAATATCTAGACACAAAGGACATCACTCATCTGGCAGGCAGAATATCAGTAAGGATATAGTCCTACACAACAATACCATCAATCACCTGAATATAATTGACATTTATAGACTACTTCATCCAACAACAGCAGAACACACGTTCTTTTCAGGCTCCCATGAAACATTCACCAAGACAGACTGTACTCTGGACCATAAAACACACCTTAACAAATTTAAAATAGAAATCATACAATGTCAGCTCTCCGGCCCCAATGGAATTAAACTACAAATCAACAAAGAAAACTGGAAAACCCCCAAATAGGTGGAGGTTACACAACAGACTTATGAATAATGCATGTGTCAAAGAACTTGCATGATAAATGAAAAAAATATTTTGACCTGAATGAAAATACAACTTAGCAGAGTATGCAGGATGCAGTGAAAGCAGTGCTTAGAGGGAAAATTATAGCATTGAATGTGTCTATTAGAAGGCATTGCTAAACTCAATATTTTAAGTTTCCACTTAAGAAAACTAGAGAGGTAAGAGCAAATTACAACCGAAGTAAGGAGAAGAAAAGAATAACCAGTGCAGAAATCAGGAGGAAAAACCAATAAAATCAAAAGTTGGTTCTTGTAAAGATCAATAAAATTGATAAGCCTCTTGTCAAGCTAAGAATAAAAGAGAGAGGACATACATTACTTATGTAAGAAATAAAAAGATGGGAACATCACTACAGGTTGCATGAGCATTACAATGATAAAGAAATACTATGAACAACCAACCATATGTCCCCAAATTTGATAACCTAGATGACATGGACCAATTCTTTGAAAGACACAGTCCACCAAACTCATAAAAACCAACAGACAATCTGAACAGCCCACCTCTATTAAAAATTGGTATCGGATGGTATAGAAATGTCTAATCACTATGTTGTCCACCTGAAACTCATACAATAGTGTATGTCAATGTAATTTAAAAATTCTAAACAAGAATTGGAATCAATAGTAATTAACTTTTCCTAAACAGAAAGGACAAGGTCAAGATGGATTCAATGATGAAGTCTAACAAACATTTATGAGAGAAACTATACCAAACTTTACAATCTCTTTCAGAGGACAAATGCAGAGCAAACGCGCCCTGATTCATCCCAGGAGGCCAGCATTTCCCCAATACCAAACGCAGACAAAGGCATTCTAAGAAAAGAAAACCATACACCAATATCTTTCTTAAACATAGATGTAAAAATTCACAACAAAGTTTTATTAGTAAATCAAATAGAATAACGTATAAAAAGAATTGTACAACACAACCACGTGGGATTTACCTCAGGTATGTTAAGGCTGGTCAACGTTTTTCAAATCAATTAATATAATCATCACATTAAAAAATGAAAGCATGAGAAATCAAATACCATTCATAATAATAACTCTCAGCAAACAAGGAATCAAGTTGTACTTCCTCGATTTGATAAAGAATATCTATAAAAATTACTTACAGCTAACATCACATTTAATGGTAGTAAACTTTCTCACTAAGATCAGAAAAAAGACCAGAATGTCCCCTCTTACCCTTCCTTCCTTTTCAACATCTAACTAGAAGTGCTAACTGAGTGGTCGGCAAACCTCGGCTCGCCACTCTGTTGACTAATGAGTTTGCCGACTACTGTGGTAGCTGACGCAATAAGACAATAAAATAAAATAAAATAAAGGGTTTACAGATTAGGAAGAACGACATAAAACTCTCTTCTTTCACAGACAGCACAATAATCTACACAGAAAACCTGTAACAACTGACAAAAACCCCCTCTTAGACTGGACAAGCAATTACAGCAATGTCGTAGGACATAAAGTTAACATACAAAAGATAATCACTTTTCAAAACACCAACAACGAGCATGTGGGATTTAAAATTAAAAACACAGTACCACTGACATTGGCACCCCCAAAAGTAAAATATTTTGGTAAAAATCTAACAATGTACGTGCAAGACCTACATGAGGAAAACTACAAAACTCTGTTATCAAAATAAAAAAAGAACAAGGTTGAGACTTATACTATCCAACTTTAAGGCTTACTATAAAGCTATGGCAACGAAGACAGTGTGGTGTTGACAAAAAAAAAAAAAATAAAGGAAAAAGAAAGGCAAATAGACAAATAGATCAATGGAACAGAATTAGAAACCCCCAAAAGAGACACATACAAATACAGGATGGGGCAAAAGTATGTTTACAGTTGTTAGTACGTGAAACATGAGTTTAATGTTGTGTTATTATTCATTAGTCATTGTATTAGATTCTGTCTAAACAACTATCAATCCACCTTTGCCCCCCGGACAGTTAACTGATCTTTGGCAAAGGAACCGAGGCCACATGATGGAGGGCGATCAGCTTCGGAACAGATGATCCTGGAACAAGTGGGTATCCACACACGGCAAACTTCAGTCTAGGCAGGGGTTTTAACCCCTTCTCGACAATTAACTCCAAATGGATCTTAGGCTTAAAACAGTCTGTCTTAGTCATTCCAAACATAAATATAGCTCCTCAGTTTCCTTTTGGTATTTTCCTAGCATGCTTCATTCCAGCCATTTGCCCTCAATGTTTACATGTTTTCTATATCCCTTATTAGTGATATAGATTTTCATCCAATGTATTAATCTTGGTCCTTTTTACCAGTCAGTGTCATTTATTTACATTTATTGTAATTGTGATATTTCATCTTCGAGGCCTTATCTACAAGAGAATAGTTCAAGTCTGAGCTGTGTGTGAAATTCTATGTCCGAGGTCATTTTCCTTTCACGCGTTGAAACACTCCTTTGCTGTCTTCTCAGAGTCCGGGTTTCTGTTCGAAGACTCCGAGCTCAGTCTAATCACATCCCCTTATATGTGTCCTTGTTTCTGTCTGTAATCTTTTCAGATTTCCTCGTTGGTTTTCTGTAAGCGCACTCTGTCTACGCGTCAGCTTTTCCTTCTGTTGGCTCCCTGCTATTTCTTGGCCATTTCATGCTGAGGCCTTTCACCTTTCCTTAATTTCGGGAAATCTATGTCGATGCTCCCCGGAGGGACTGCGCCATGAGAGGCCTGAGCCCGCGGTTGACAGTCGCTCTCCAGTTCTTAGGGGACTCTCCTAAGAGAAGCAGCCACTGTTGACTGTGGGGAAATTAAACCCTTCGATGCATCGCGCATTGCTTTGTCTGGGAGATTCGGATGAGCGAAGTGGAGCCAGTCATGCTTCCTTCTGTGAATGTGCAAAGGGAACACATCCGGCTCTCCCGCGGTCCTGGTCTGCTCAGACGGCCAGCAGACCCCGGGCTGCAGAGCTGCGCAGCAGAAAGTCATCCACTCTCCCGGTTCTGAGGCCTGGCCGTTCTCGGGCGGGGTGCCGGCAGGGTGGGTTTCACCCTGAGGCCTCTCCTTGGCTTGCTGCCTCCTCACTCAGCCATCCCTCTGTGTCCCGCGGGCACCTCTAGCATCTCCGAGTCCCCATCTCCTCTTCTGGGGACACATTTCAGTCCCTACCGCGTGCACAAACGGGAGGGTGAGCATCTCCTTTAAGGTTGCTCCTGAGGCGGGCGGCTTGCCTCCCCGACTGTCACCCGTTCTCCACTGACCCACTCACCCGGAAGGAAGGAGGCACCAGCCTGCGTTGAGCCCGTGCCCGGCCATGCCGAGGGGCCACGCTAGGGAGCCCGACCCCATGCCGTCTCGGTTACTGTGGGTGCTTTCATCCGGGTAGAGGCGGAGCCCCGTGCACAAGGCAGGCTCAGGGCACCTTCCTTTCCATCCCTGGCCGCTTTCTATTTGGGGGTGGAGATCCGGGCCCCCTGGGAGCGACAAGCACCCCGCCGATGGCCCCGATCGGGAGGGGCCTGCACTCCCACCGGGAGCCGTGCGGAGGTGACGGAGGGACGGTCACGCCGCGCTAATCAGTGACAAGGGCGCCTCTGCGGCCGCAGGTCACCGCCAACGCGGCGGACGTGAGAAACCCAAACTCCCTCCGAGGAGCCGCAGCCCCCGAGAAGCCGAGGGTCTCCACGGCCTCCCGCGCAGACAAGCCAAGTGTGGCCGCTCTTGTCAACCTCACTCGGCTCTGTCCTGGGGAGGTGCCATTCCAACATCCCCTTAATGAGCTGAACGCTGGTGACGTGCCCTGATTACCCGCAGGCCGTTCCATCCGCGTTCTCTCTGACTTACTCCAAGAGGCTCCTTCTCACGCGTTCCGCTCACATCCGTTTCCTGCACCCACAGCGCTCACGGCAAACAGCAGCGCAACGCGGAGCACTTTCCCCTTACGTCTGGGAGCCACACAAGAGTGCTGGTTGTGCCCTGACCCGTCTGGCTCAGTGGACAGAGCGTCGGCCTGCGGACTCAAGGTTCTCAGGTTCGATTCCGGTCAAGGGCATGGACCTTGGTTGCAGGCACATCCCCAGTGGGGGGTGTGCAGGAGGCAGCTGATTGATGGTTCTCTCTCATTGATGTTTCTGACTCTCTATCCCTCTCCCTTCCTCTCTGTAAACAATCAATAAAAAATATATTTAAAAAAAAACAACAAAAAACGCTAGTTGTCACACTTCCATTCAAAACTCCTGAAGAGGCCAGAAGCCGAGAAAGAAACATCAAAGGTGAAAACGAAGGATGTCAGCACGGAGGTCCGCTTTCGGGGCGTCTGCCCACAGACCCGGACCGGGGGTGGTTCTCTCCAAAAGGGCCACCAGCCTCATCGACATCACGGCCACTCTCATGGGGCCCAGGACAGCCTCGCGGTGGCTGATGCCGTAACACCTTCCGTTCCTATGACAACCCCGAGAGGCCTCCCTGAGGGTCAGCATGCCGCCACCGCAGTCTGGACCTGGGCAGAGGACACCATGCATCGCACCGCTGGGGTCTCTGCTCCAGGACTGGTAACGATGGAACAGAGGCTCCAGGACTGGTAACGATGGAACAGAGGCTCCAGGACTGGTAACGATGGAGAAGCTCCGGGACTGGTAACGACGGAGCAGAAGCTCCGGGACTGGTAACGATGGAGAAGCTCCAGGACTGGTAACGACGGAGGAGAAGCTCCAGGACTGGTAACGATGGAGCAGAGGTTCCGGGACTGGTAACGATGGAGCAGAAGCTCCGGGACTGGTAACGATGGAGCAGAGGCTCCAGGACTGGTAACGATGGAGAAGCTCCAGGACTGGTAACGATGGAGCAGAGGCTCCGGGACTGGTAATGATGGAGCAGAAGCTCCAGGACTGGTAACGATGGAGCAGAGGCTCCAGGACTGGTAACGATGGAGAAGCTCCAGGACTGGTAACGATGGAGCAGAGTGTTGTGAGGATAAACTTTTTACGCCATAGCTGAATTTCCTGGGAGTGAAAATCGCACATATCCTAACTTTCTTCTTAATAATCAGAAGCTGACTCAGAAAGCAGGATTTCATTTGTCCTCAGCGAAACGCACACTGGCCAGGAACAGGGGCACCTGACGCTCGGAGGCACATGCGTATCTCCCCGTCGTGGCGCTTGGCGCAGAGGCCCCTCCCCTCTGGTGTCCTGGGGCCGCGCCTGGGAAACGGATGCTTTCCTCAGCGACGCAGGTCTGGTCTCCATGATCCTTCACGGATGATGGGACGATCATGGGAAACACCGGGAAATACAGCCTCGGTTCACGCATTATTACCAAGTTTAGGGGAAGCCAATTTCTGAATGCACAATGTTACAGCTTTAATGAAATTATATCCCTAAAAATAACTCCTTTGAAAATCAGACCCGTCTGAGTACTTCGGTTTCCAGGAAAGATGAAATGAGTGACAGGACCAGGGTTTATTCCCCCAAGAGATGCAACCAACAAGGAAAACTAGACAAAACATAGGAGACAACCACGTGAGGACACGAGGCAGCCCAGGAGAACGAGGGAGGAGAGGAGGGAGAGGAGGGATAGGAGGGAGAGGAGGGAGAGGAGGGAGAGGGGGCCTGGGGAGCCTCCGGGGGTGTCCACAGGGACCAAGCAGTTTTCCGGACAAAAGTGAACACAGCAGAGAGGACTGCACAGCTCGGTGGAGGCGTCCCCCAGCAGCCAGCAAACTACCACTGGCACAGTCGCCTGAAGAAACTAACGGGCTGGGGAAGATGAACCGGACAGGAGGGCTGCCCATGCCGGGGGGTGAAGGTGCCGATTCCCAGCAGACTGGAACACGGCGTGATTGACGGAGCGTTAGAGAGTCCGGAGGTCTGGTCGGAGTAGCGGGCGGTGTGGGGTGGGGTGGGGGGGGGAGGGGGAAGGGGGGGTGGAGATAATGAACTCCAGAATGCACAGTGCTATGGTTTCCCTAACCTTAAAAGCAAGACTCAAAAAGAATCAAGTTGTTTTAAATAATTTAACCGCATCTCAGAATAAAGCTCAAAATACTTACTAGAATGCAAAAACATGCCGCACCCAACAAGGTAAAAGTTACATGCCAGGCGGCACATCGAAGACCGCCAGGCATGAGAATAAGGCCGGAGAAAAACAGGACTCGGATGACCGGCTGCAACCCCCGCAGATAACCCAGAGCTGGCGCAAACGTCAGAATCGAATCAGTTATTGTAGCTGTTTTTCTATGTTCAAAAAGTTAGGTAGAATTATGGAATATTGGGGTTGGGTCGGGGAGAGACACATGGAACTTCTAGGGATGAAAACTACACAATCGGAGATGAACACTACAGCGGGTAGGAGGAACAGCAAATTCAACACTGCAGAAGAAAGTCTTCGCACACTGGAATCCACAGCTACAGAAACCACCCAAAATGAAGCAGAGGAGGAAAAGGAGCTTTCGCGAGCTGGGGCACACCGTGAGACCTTATGTGTGTCACTGGAGGTTAGACAAATATTTGAAGAAATGATGGCCAATGTATTTCCAAATTTGATACAAGCTATGAATGCACAGGCCCAAGATCCATGAGACCAAGGATAAGAAACACGCCCCCTAGTGGTCAGCGTGCTCCCAAAATCCATCGTAACCAAACTGCTCAGAAACACGAAGAGACTCAGCAAGAGCCGGAGGGAGGCACAAACAGGACGATAGGATGCTTGTTGGAATCGATACGGGTGAGGAGGGGATTCAGCGCCGAAAGGAAAGAGGCGTTTCCAACCTTGAATTCCGTACCCGGTGAAACCATCTTTCCACATGAGGGAGAAAGACTTCTTGGGCATGCAAGAGCTCTCAGACGTCACCTCCAGAGGCCGCCCCGTGAGGAACACGAACGGCAGTCGCAGGCCGAAGGAGACGGTGCCACGTGGAAACATGGGGTGTACAAGGAGAACAAAGAGCAGGCACCCTTCCCCGGACACGGACACCCTCGGCACGGGCGAACTGCCTCTGTCGGCTTCCACACCGAGACAGACTGTGGCGGGCAAAGCACAAAGCAGTTACTGTCTGGTTCTTTACAGATGCTATTTGCTGATACAGTGCCAAATAAATCCACTTTAACTTAAAATGATTTGCCCTTTAATATCTGTATACCTGCTGCTCCTCATAAATATATACTCAGAGGCCCAGTGCATGAAATTCATGCAGGGGAGGGGGCCTCAGTCCGGCCTGTGCCCTCTCTCACAGCCCAGGACCGCTGGCTGCCTACCCTCTGTCCGCTCGCGGCTCCTTACTGCTCGGCTCGTGGCTCCTTACTGCTGCCATGGAGGGAGAAGAGGCTCCCGCTGCCACTGCTGCACTCGCTGGCCGTGAGCCCGGCTTCTGGCTGAGCGGCGCCCCCTCTGTGGGCGCGCACTGACCACCAGGGGGCAGCGTCTGTGTTGAGCGTCTTGTCCTCTGGTGGTCAGTGCGCATCACAGTGACCAGTTGTTCTGGTCATCCCACCATAAGGATCGCTCGAGCTTTTATTCTATAGACACAAGATTGATTTGGCAAAGGATGTTCACCAAATATTAGCACTGCTCATTTTTGGAGCTGGGGCATAGGAGGTGATTTGTAATTTTTTTTCTTACACTACTTATATTTAAAACTAGAGACCTGGTGCACGAAATTCATGCGCAGGCAGGGTCCTTAGGTCTGGCCAGTGATCAGGGACGATTGGGGCCTTCCAGCTGCCAGGCCTGGGCCTTCCTTCATTCTGCGCTGCCCCCTGGTGGTTAGTGCATGTGACTGTGAGCGATCAAACTCCCAGTCCCCGGTCAAACTCCCGTGGGGACACGCTGCATATTAGCCTTTTATATATATATAAGATATCAACATGACATTTTTTCATAAACAAAGTCATTAGTCTTAAAAAGGTATATGACAGTATCACATGGAAGTCTGGAACACAGACATGGCAACAGGACTTCCTGAACATCACCCCACGGTACCATTCCTGCCACCTGAGAGTCCACTTCAAGCGTCCCCACACCGCACGGCTGTACCTGCAACGTAGTTCAACTGGGCACCTCCTCTGGCTTTTCATTTAACCTCACATCTGCCCACGACACAGCCCCACAGGTACTTAGGCCCAGGATGAGTGATTTGGGGGGTCAGCTGTGTTTCCCCCCAATTTCACTACTGCTGGGCATCTAGAGGTTTGCTTCCATGTTTCACTATGATAAGTGATGTGGCAACGTATATAGTTTTTTCCTTTCGCATTTTCTGTAGAAAATACATTTCAAAGTGGGATTCTCGAATCAAAGGGTTTTTAACTTTGTTACATCTACATGCATCTGATGACAAGATGGATAATAATTTCCAGCATCCCATGAAAACGTACCAGTTTCAGCACATCCTTAAAAACGGTGCCCATTTTTATTTACACGTGGCCAAACTTAATGGTGAAAAGGGCATTTTGTCTTAATGTACATGAAATTTTGCTCAGAAAACAGTTTCTGGTGTAAGAGAGACAAAGCAGTTGTTTTGAAAGCACATATTTAAATGGTCTTTTACCCTTGATTTAACTTATTCCAATGGACCTATATGTGTCCTAGCAGCGTGAGCGGTGGAATCAATCATCATCAAACGAGAATATTCTTAACTCAGTCCTCTCTTAAAAGCACCCAGTCCCTCCCAGAACAAAGGCATCTTTCGGACTGCGCCCCCTGTGGCTGGGAGAACTCTCTCCCGCGCCCTGAAACACAAACGCAGGAATGACCAAGAACCAGTCTGCTCCCCTCACGGAGCTGGGCGTGGGGTCTGCCCCCCAGGACCCACGGCGGTGCCTGGCACTCGCTCAGTGCCAGCTAAGGGATCTGTCGGGCAAACGGAGGAATCACTGGTGTTGGGGCACAACCCAGCCAGTTCTACAACCGCATGAGCCCCCACCTCCTCTGGCATGTGTGTGTGTCTGTACAGAGAGGCTACATTTTCCAGCCTCCCTGTGACCTTTCTGAGCCTCCATCTCTTCACGTGTAGCAGTGGCCCCCTGCCTCACGGGGTCACCGTGCCCATCAGGTGAGACCCAGCACCAGAAAGCGTCTGTCAACTATAAAGCAATCCGCATGCAATTAACTTGGAGGACGGCGGAGCGGCAGAACGCGGTGCGGTTAAAAACGAAGGCAGCCCGGTTAATCGTGGGAGTTAAAATTATGTGCAGCAGATTACGGTACGTCCCTGGGACAGGCCACCACACACCCAATAACAGTCAGACCTCACGTGTGGAATGAAACACAAGTGGCGTGAAAAGGCGGGCTGCGGGGCAGACAGAGGCAAGCGATCCACGTTCCGGTAACGTCTTTACGGGGTGCGCACGGGAGGGGAACCGGCGTGCCTGATGATGTAAATGAATGCACGTGATATTTGTGACGGGGACATGAGTGATTTTATTTTCTCCGCGCTTTTTCCTTCCCAGCCTCCCGCAAGCGTGTTGTCTGTTATGTCAGAACACGATGCCGCTGCAGGCACGTGGCGGCCGTCGCCGCTGTGATGTGAGCGCGCAGCCCGGGACGGCGGCAGCCGCTGTGGGACGGGCCCTGCCCCGGAGTCCCGTCTGTCTTTCTCAGCATCTGAACCCCAAGCGGCGGGACAGAAGACATCTCCAGGCAGCAAGCTCTTCCCCAGCTCCGTTTAGGACCGTGGTCGGCAAACTGCGGCTCGCGAGCCACATGCGGCTCTTTGGCCCCGAGTGTGGCTCTTCTACCAAATGCCACGGCCCGGGCGAGTCTATTTTGAAGAAGTGGTGTTCGAAGTTTAAAAAATTGGGCTTTCCAGAGAAATTTCAAGAGTTGTCCTGTTGATATCTGGCTCTGGGGACTAATGAGTTTGCCGACCACTGGTTTAGGAGGACAGAGTGAAGACCTCGTCCCAATGTGCAAGGAGATAGCCGTCTAGTGGACAGTGGGACCGTGGCAATCTCTGGCCACGGCATCACCACTGAGTTACAAATTCCCAGGACGCAGGGACATTGGCTGTAAAAACACCAGACGCTCCCACCGCCGGACAAAGCCGGAGAGCGACGGGGTCTGAACACAGCGCCAGGCCGGGCCGGGCCGCGGCACGTTGAGACTGATGCGTCCTGGGACTTGCAGGTGCTCTCCCTCCCATTTTCATTAAGGACAAAACAAGTGCAAATCTGTATTTCCGGACAACAATGCCCTTTTCTAAAATATTAACAAAATAAAGCAACTGTTTTGGAAGTGAGCCATCTTTCTTTTCCCGAGCGGGATCCGAGCAACCTGCCCACTTCCCCCGCAGGAGCGCGCGGCGCGGCGAAATAACTCACAGGACGGCCTCGCCTTCTGACGGCACTTTCCCCGTAACCGCTATTTAGGAGTCCTCGCCCGCCCGCCATTCAGAACGGATTGTTTTACTGATCACAACGCCCGCGAGCCATCCTCCCTGTCTTCTTTCTCCTTCACTTCTGTGTCTCATCCATCCCACGGCCCTCACCCGCCCCGACCACGCAAAGGTAAACCAGGCCTCAAGGTGCACTGGACACACGGCACTGAGCTCGCCGCCGAGGGCCTGGCAGCTTTCTGAGTGCAGAAACGCTTGTTTTCCTAAGAGCAAAGGAGAAGGGTGGACGGGAGCCTCAGCCTGCAGGCCAGCTTGCGTCCAAGGAAGGGTTAACATCTTTCCTCGCATCCAGCCAAGAACTACACCAAAGAGCTCCTCACCGCATGAGCTGGGCAGACTTTGCACTTGATGTTGCTCACATCCAACTTTTAAATTGCCCTTCAGAGGGATCTCCAGGCAGACAAGCCGACCCTCCAAGGAGAGATCAAAGGGAAGAGGCATCAGAGTGGCCGGGCCCTTTCATGTGGACGGACAGCACCGTGCTGGGCACCCGGCGCCCGGGAGGGGGCAGGATGGCGAGAGAATTGCAGATAAACCGAGAGTCCGGGCCTGCGCCTGCGGACGGGGCAGCCGCCAGCTGGCCGGGGGCGAGGGCGCCGTGATCGACCAGAGAAAGAACACAGGGCACCCGCTGTCTACCGTCTTCCCTCGACCCCGGCACCCGGCCTCCACAAGGCCACGGCTCCGAGCGAGCAGATCGCAGCTGACATGTCACTCGGCCGCTCGGTGGAGAGAACCAGTCACCGACACGTGTGTTCCCATAAACTGCATTTTCCTTTCCACACGGCCGGGCGGTTGCGGGCTCAGGCGCAGGAGGTGGGTGGCTCTGGACGAGTCTAGAAGGTGCTGTCCTCGCAGCTCCGAGGGGGACAGCATGTTTCTAGGAATGGGGACAAGGGGACAGGACCTCACGGCCAGTCACCTGGCCACAGGCATCTCGCTGCACGGCCATCGCAACGCTGCCCCGTCCCGAGCCAGAGCCCTCTGCCCGCCTCCTTCCCGGCACGCGAACCCCGGCAAACCCACCAGCTGGCCCCCACTCTGGGCAAAAGGATATAAAAACCACTTCCCGAGCGAGGCCCCGCGCAGACAGGGGGGCACACGGCGCGGGGAGCGCGGACGGGCTGAGAAGACGCGCTCGCCGCCGCGCAGACGGGGCCGTGGGCTCGGGCCGCAGTCACCCGGGGAGCCGGTGTCAATTTAAATGCATCGAACACCAGAAAGCGCCCCAGCCCAGGCTTCAAACTTGTACAGCACGTTCCCACTCGCCCCAACGAGATTGCCTGTCACACCTGACACGGCTCGTCAAAAGTCACCCTCCACTGCTCATGAGCAGCACCGAGGTCAGAGAGCGCGCACAGCCGTCCCCGCCGCCCGGCTGCTGCTGGCGGCAGACGCTGAGCTCTAAGTGACAAGACAGGGCGGCGGCGGCTGCCGGAGAGGGGGAGCCGTCCGAGGGCGAGGCCCTGACCGCGCCACCCGGCGCCCCCAGCGGCCCGGGGACCAGCACCGCTCGCCGGCCCCGCCCGGCCGGGCCTGACGGACACGTGTGGCCGGGACGTGGCTTCCTCTCGGAAGACCCGCCTGCACGTGGGAGGCGATCTGACACCGACCACGACACGGACGGACTGCGAGGACGGGATGCGCGTGGAGTAAGCCTGGCGCAGACAGACAGAGGGCGGGCCGGGTTCGGGGTGTTGACGGGGACAGGGTCCCGCCGGGAAGGGGAAGCGCTGGAGACGCCGGGGAGGAGTCGGCTGGGTGGCCCTGGGAACGTGCTGCCTGCCGGAGCCACGCACTGAAATCGGCTAAGACAGTAACGTTTACGCGACGTGTGTTTTACAGGAACGCCCCCCCCCCCCCCCACCCGCCCCGCTCACTGTGCGGAGCATCCTGGCGGCTGCCCATCGCCACCTCCAGCTCTGAGCTCCCCCGGGTACCAAGGCCCGGGTTCCAGGGGAGGAGGAATCGGGGCTCCCCGTGTACCAAGGCCCGGGTTCCAGGGGAGGAGGAATCGGGGCTCCCCGTGTACCAAAGGCCCGGGTTCCAGGGGAGGAGGAATCGGGGCTCCCCGGGTACCAAAGGCCCGGTTCCAGGGGAGGAGGAATCGGGGCTCCCCGTGTACCAAGGCCCGGGTTCCAGGGGAGGAGGAATTGGGGCTCCCCAGGTACAAAAAGCCCGGGTTCCAGGGGAGGAGGAATCGGGGCTCCCCGTGTACAAAAGGCCCAGGTTCCAGGGGAGGAGGAATCAGGGCTCCCCGGGTACAAAAGGCCCAGGTTCCAGGAGAGGAGGAATCGGGGCTCCCCGTGTACCAAAGGCCCGGTTCCAGGGGAGGAGGAATCGGGGCTCCCCGTGTACCAAAGGCCCGGTTCCAGGGGAGGAGGAATCGGGGCTCCCCTTGTACCAAAGGCCCGGTTCCAGGGGAGGAGGAATCGGGGCTCCCCGTGTACCAAAGGCCCAGGTTCCAGGGGAGGAGGAATCGGGGCTCCCCGTGTACCAAAGGCCCGGTTCCAGGGGAGGAGGAATCGGGGCTCCCCATGTACCAAGGCCCGGGTTCCAGGGGAGGAGGAATCGGGGCTCCCCGTGTACAAAAGGCCCAGGTTCCAGGGGAGGAGGAATCGGGGCTCCCCGGGTACCAAAGGCCCGGGTTCCAGGGGAGGAGGAATCGGGGCTCCCCGTGTACCAAAGGCCCGGGTTCCAGGGGAGGAGGAATTGGGGCTCCCTGTGTACCAAGGCCCGGGTTCCAGGGGAGGAGGAATTGGGGCTCCCCGGGTACCAAAGGCCCGGTTCCAGGGGAGGAGGAATCGGGGCTCCCCGTGTACCAAGGCCCGGGTCCCAGGGGAGGAGGAATCGGGGCTCCCCGGGTACCAAAGGCCCGGTTCCAGGGGTGTTAGGAGGAAAGTGATAAATATTTCCAGCTTTTTTATTAGAATAAACACTGACATGTTACACAGTGAAACTGAAACATGACATCACTTAGGGGTTCAGCCCAACCCTCCCCCAGGCCCCTGGCATCAACAACGCAGACGCACAGGGAAAGGGGCACCGTCTGAGGACAGGGCCCGCCAAGATCGCCACCGATGCCGGCCACACGGCGAGGCAGGACACCGGGAAGGCGGGCCAGGTGGGCGCCCGGTTTGTTTGTGGCGACAGGCAGCAGAGAGCGCGTGTGTCTTCCGATGCTGCCCTCGGCGTCACTCTGAGCTCCAGCCTCAGGAGTCTCTTCCCTGCCGGACCCAGGGCATTCCAGAAAGTTCTAGCTCCACATGGACCTCCCAGGACCGCCCCGGAGGCCCTGGCTGGCCCGCCTGCCTGTAATGTTCCAAACCAGCAGGCCGCCCGGTCCCTGTCCCACGGCGACGGGGACCAGACGTGGAGTGACGGTAGCGTGTCACACAGACGGCCCTCGGGGGGCGGGGCGGGCTGAGCTCAGGGACAACACGGTGTGTAACCGTTTAAGCATGGACCGAACGGTGTCAGAGGGCGTTCACGCGGCTTAGACCGGAACCCCCTGGGGACAGCGTTTGAGTCAGGGCTGCTGGGGTTGGGGGGGCCATGGGGTTTGGGGAGGGGAGGGCCCGCACCCCCCCCCCCCAGGGCCCTGGATGCTCTGAGTGGCGTTCCCGTCCTGGCAGCCAGATGCCCAAATGAAGAGCTCCCTCAACTGACGACCTAGAAAACCCTTCCAGGACACGTGACGCCTCGCCCTCTGCCTTGCCCGTGTGAGAAGTTCAACATCATCAGGCTTCCTGACCAGCATTCGTCCACGGGCAACTGTTCTCACCCCCGAGGGGTCACCTCCCCGCAGGTGGCGACGGGGAGGGGGAATGTGTAACAGCCACCCTGCTCCCAAGGCCACGCACCTGGGACAGAACGGGGTGCTCCTGGGCCCCCAGGTTGGTTCTGGTCAGCGCAAAGGGAGCTGGAGACACCACCTCCTCACTCGCACTCCTGTCCCGGCCCAGGCTCTGCAGGTCTGTCCCTCACAGCCCAGCTCCGGGGGGTTCTCAGCTGTTCACAGTGACTATCCGCCCTGAGAGAGGCCCCGGGGCTGAGGCCTGGCTGGCACGGGGAGTCCCAGGCCCCTGGCCACGATCTGAGACGACTCGAGGCCAGAATGCACGGGCGAGAAGACCTTGAAAGGGGCTGTGACCGGAACACGTGCACGGGGCCAGGGCCGGAAAACTGCCCATCATCTCCCGGAAGTCCCCTCCCACGGGTGAAAATGTCACTGAGAACAGTGGGGACAACCACTATGCGCCCAAACAGCTCTGTGGGCGACGTGAGGAAACAGGCTAGAGGGTGCAGGGGCAGACGCCGTCTGGCAGAAAAGCCAAACCAGAGGGCGTCTAATCACACGCACGCAGACGACGCCTTGTTCCAACATAAATACAACTTGTTAAGCGTTAAGAGAGGCCATGCCTGGATACACCAGTTTTCCAACAGAATCCGTTCCGTTCAAACACTCCCATAATCTCAGAGCAGTGCTATTTGCTTTATTCCAGGAGTCTTATTATTTATACATTGCACAACGGATGAGAGAGAGAAGGTTCAGTTCGTCCTGTAATGAGAAAGCGCCCCAGCCTCCCCCCTCCCCGCCGTCCCCTAGCCCCCAGCTGTGGCGGCGGTGGGCTCCCTGCCCGGCCCCCCCCATTACGGCCGGGCCACCTCCAACATCAGCAGGCCCCCGTGCCCGCGCTATTTCCACACGCCGCTCCGGGCTAAATACTCTGCTGTGTACATACTAGTAAATCCAACAGCCTCTTTAACATCTGAGAGCGAATTACTGACAAGTCATTTTTTGCTCCCTATTGCAAGTCGACGTGGCAAGTGCCCCCCCCTCCCTTTTTCTTTCTATTATAAACATGTGCTCTACCTTGCCTGCAAGTCGTGGTGGGTGCTGATACAAGATTCATAATGGCTGTCAGAATCTGCAATTTTCCCTTTTGTTTTATGAGGTCAGGCAATATTACATGCACTGATATATTCCATTTTCCCAGCTGAAAACCTTCTCATTTGAGCCCGACAGGTTGGGGGAGTCATGATTTTGCAACCTCGCCCGTGAAGCATGGTGCGCGGGGGCAGGTGGCTCGCCCCGCGTCCTCCCCGTGCCCCTGTCCACTGGCGGCAGTAAATTAAACTGTCAAAAGCGGAATTGTCCTGTCATCAACAAAGCTACGGCTCCCGGCGCCGCGCCATCAGATAGGCGTCTAATTCGGCGTTTCCCGGCCCCGGGAACGCCATCAGAAATCCGCACTGGACCATGAGAGGGCCTGTCCGGGGGACACTGGCGTCGCGAGTGCCTTCGGAGGCTCGACACGGCCTTTCAACGCCGGAAATTAATGAACAATTCTGGCAATTTGTAATCGATGTAAGAAGGGTGTTCAGTGGGAGGTCACGGCCTTGAGCGGGACCCTTTAAGAGGGTAGACGCGCTAACGTGGCCGTGACACGTGGAGGAGTGGAGGGAGATGACGCATGCGTTTCCGTGGAGAAAACAAAGCGAGACACGCATCCGGCAACACCCGGCCCAGCCGAGGGTCCGCGGCCGCCCGGCCCTGTGCCGCCGGAAACACTCAGCATCAGGAAGGAAGGGAGGCCGCCTCGTCCGAACTTTAGGGAGCCTGGGACTCAGCCCATCGCCAAAATGTCCCCCACGACCCGCTTTTACCCCAGGGATCGTCCCCAACGGGTGCTTTCCGGGGGCCCTTTCTTAGGGCGCAGCGGCTGCTGCTTCGTCTCAGGGTCTCAGCGCATCCCCTCCCCCCACCTTCCAGAGGACGGACTGCCACCATCTCCCCAGCTGGTCCCTCTGCACTGCCTTCCCAGTCCACGGAAGGGACGTCAGAGGCCCTCCCTGCCACCCGCCCCCACCCGCCACGCCCCCGCGGAACCCTGGGTGAGCGAGCCTGGCGGCCTGAGCCCTGTAAGCTGCCCCCCAGGCTCCTACGGCATCCACGGGCTCCTCCCCCGCTCCCCCTCGAGAGAAAAATCCCGAAGCTGGTTGCTAAGTGTTGCCACCAAACGTGGCCGTGGACTCTCGGCAGAAAGGCCTCGCTTCTCAAGCACGGCGCCCACGCCCGAGTGGAACTGAGATGAGCCGGCCTTTCCCAGCTTCAGACGGCCAGAGTGACTCAATATTCCTTTATTAATTCTCACTTAATATCACTTTAAATCGCCGCCATTATTATGGTACCGTAGGCGACAGGTTCTGTGTAATTAGTCTGCATTAAGCCCTTTTTATTTATAAGGCGCCAGATAAACAAACCCACTTTAATTACCTGGGCTCCACAATATTGATCTGAGCATCAAAATTTAATATGACTGTATTTCACATTTCCATACGACTAGTATTTAAATGCGTCCCCGCGACATGACAATTCTGCAGGCGCAAATGACTCTGCATTCCGAGTATGCAAATGCCCGCCTCGCCGGGGACCCCCCCCGCCTCCGGGCTGAGTGTTTGCAGAGACCCCGGCCTCCCTGCTCCGCGCTCTGCTCCCCCGACGGCAGGAGGAGCCCCCAATTACCCAAGGAGACAAAAGTCAGGGAAGACAGGGAGCCCCTCTCCTCCCCAGCCCGTGTTCTCTCCCACCTCGGGGACACGGTGTTAACGACATACAAATGCTGGGGTCGTTAAGTGTACCCCGCGTGGGGAGCCCGGCAGGAGGAAGGAGGGACGTGCCCACGTTGCGCCTCGAGTGCCCCCCTAATCCCACGGCGGGACGCGCGTGATTGTCTGTGTTTAACTCGCATTAGCACCTCGCCCCCGGATTACGCGGGGGGCGGGCGGCAATCGGCGGCGCACACGCCATCGTTCCGGGTGTCAGGCCTCCCGGGCCGCCATGGACACCGTGTTGTCTGACGGGGAGAGGCGACGAGCGCCGGGCCCCCAGAGTCTTGGGTGCTTAACACCGACGCACCGCGCGGCCCTCGAAAATCCCACAACAAATCCTCGTTCGGTGCCACGTGGAGATAAGCACTCTGCAGCGACGCCGGAGCATAAACAACTCGTGTCCCTCTTTATCTGTAAATGTCGGGGAGGGGAACGGCTGCTCCTTCCTGTCGCCTCCCGCTCCGACACAGCGGAGGGGCGCAGGCACGCCGGGCGGGCGGGCGAGACGCCCGAAACGAGGCTGCGGCGCCAGGCGGCACGTGGAACAAAGACACGGCCACGCTGCCCGGGGCAGGGTCACGGCAGAGTGCCGCTTGGGTTGCATTTCTATTTTTTTTTATTCTATTGATTTTTCACAGAGAGGAAGGGAGAAGGAGAGTTAGAAACATCGATGAGAAACACCCATCAGCTGCCTCCTGCACACCCTCCACTGGGGATGTGCCCGCAGCCAAGGCACATGCCCTTGACCGGAATCGAACCCAGGACCTTTCAGTCCACAGGCACGACGCTGTATCCAGAGCCACACTGGTTTCGGCCTAGGATGCATTTTAACAAATGTGAACTTACCGACCAGGGGAAACCCGGCGTCGGAGTGCGGGCCTTTCCTCTGGAGTCCGACAAAGCGGGGAGCACGCTGCCTCCTGCGGGCTGTGCTCCCAGCGCTTCCTTAAGCACGAGCCGCCGGGCTGCGGAGGAGAGCTGTTTTCCGGGGTGCGGGGACTGTTGTGCTGTCTGCTGATTCTGTTTACACGGCAAAGGAAAGCTAGAGAGGGACAGGGGAAGGCCCCGGGGAGAGGATGAAATCCAGGTGCAGTGAGCCGGGGCCCGGAGCTCGGAATAGAAATGAACGCGCCCCCACAGCCGCATCCGGGAGAGGGGAGGCCAAATAAATAATTCTGACATTCAGAGAAATTAAAGAGCAAGCACTGCAAATAGGAGAAGAAGTTTTTAAGAAAATAATATCATTAGCTTACAGCATGTATGAAATGGAATTCAAACTAAAATAATCTCTCTCTCTCCCTTCCTCTCTCCCTCTCTCTCTCTCTCTCTCCCTCTCTCTCTCTCTCTCTCTCTCTCTCTCTGGTAACATCCTTTTCCAAATGCCACTCCACCAGGACTGCCCACGCCTGCCTTTTATGAGGTCTCTCATTTCCCTGCGTGAAGGGGGTGCGGAGGTTTTGCGCCTTGAACCTGCTCCTGTTTCATTTGGTGAAATATGGAGACTGAGTCTCCGAAGGCAAACCGAGGTGCGCCTGCACCCCGACTAGAAAAGGCGACCCCAGAACTGCGGTTCCCGGCCCTTCCTCTCTCCGGACCCCAGTGCCTCCCGCCCTGCTCCTGCGGCCGGAGACAGGCTCCCAGGAGAGGAACAAGACTTGGGCGGCATCTTTTTTTATTTTTTATTGTTGTTAATCCGCACCTAAGGACATTTTCTCGCTGGATTTTAGAGAGAGTGGGAGGGAGGACAGATACACACGGAGAGAGAAACATTGATGTTCACAGCGATTGCTTGCCTCCCACACGTGCCCAACCCGGGCTGGGAATCGAGCCCACAAGCCAGTTATGTGCCCTTGACCTTGACCGGAATCAAACCTGCCGTCGTTCTGTTCACGGGCGGGTTCTACCCACTGAGCACGCAGGCCGGGCTCGGAGCATCTTCTGGCAGACAGACAGACGGGAGCGAAGGCCGCTGGAGTGTCGCTGGGAGGAGGATGGAAGGCCTCGGCCACAGCCTGGACCCGGAGGGCCACCCTGCACGGGGCAGCTGCTGGGCACCCCGCCCCCCCGGAAGCCGCCCCTTTCCTCAAGCGCCCCAGAAAGTGGACTCCTCGCGGCACCCTCAAATGAAGCCCATTTCGAAAAATGGTTCCCGACAGCCCATAAAACTTGCATGAGGGGACCAGTGGGTGCTGCCAAGCTCACGGCTGCCCACAGGCACCGGCAGACAGCAGCGCACGGGCGACCGCCAAGAAGCACAGGCGTGTCCTCCGGCGCCCGGGCCCTGGTCCGGCTCACCGCGCCGGTCTTCCCCGCCCATCACACGTGGAGGACTTTTCCGGAAGGCAGGCACGGTGCTCTCTGACGCAGCAACAGGCGAGAACTCTTTCGGAATTAAGCGCAGGTGCCTTGGGGAATGTCACCTCCAGCTTCCACTCTGAACCGCAGGCCACTGGGGGCTGGTGCTCCCTCCGACCCGAGCCGCCCGCCCCACAGACAGGAGCATCTCAGAGCGCCGGCCAATCGCACCACCACGAGGGGAGGAGACGAAGCCATGTCTCTCCTCAGTTCCCCAAATCAGTCGATTGATTTCTAAACTGCCTCGGGCAAAAACTAAATACCAAGCTACCGACCTATAGGCTAAGCTTCTAAACCTCAGGTCCCTGCCCTGGCGGACACACAGGTATGTGTCAGATCAGGACCAGGGCACAGGGGGACACTGCTGCCGGGCCACCAGCCCCCCCACCCCCCGAGCCCTGCTGACAAAGCTAAAGACGAAATGGGTGCGGGGCCCCGAGTCCCTACGGCCAGGCTCCCAGTCTGAGAACACCTTCCCCAACCACAGGCTCATCTTACTTTCAAATGCCATCAAGCTAATTGACGATTTCAATCAGCACTTAAATGAAAGAAAGTTTTATTCCTCGCGGTGTAAGTGCTGGTATTTTTTGTGCCCGACAAGCTGCCCGGACAAGAAGCCCAATATTCTTGCCAACAAAGGCATCTGAAATTAGCAATTGCTTTTCGAAACTTTAATTACAATTTTAAAATGCTATTTCTGCTCTATAATAGATTCCAATTGTTTCAGTATTATCTGGCTTGCAAATAAAATCTACAGTAGATGACAATATTCCCAGGATTAATCACTCTTGAAATTCTAATATGCTCTTGAAATACCAAATAAAAAAGACAGCAGTGTTGTTGATGTACTGAAAGCTTCTTGCTTTTTGCAGCTTGCTATTATTATGCATATCCAGGTAGAAAGTTAATTAACCCAAAGCTTAAGCTAATTATGATAGCAGAATGCTATCAACCCAGCGCGCTCCGTCAGACAGCTGTCCGGAATTTCATTTGCTAATCATTTGTCTTTTGGCGGAGCATATGGTACATTTTCATGCTATCAGAGGAACAACAAACAGCTGAAAATCATTAACTAAAAACAATGTGCATAAAATCAGAAGCCGTTTTTTTTTTTTTTTATACAGCTTTGTGTCAGACAAAAAGCCAGATCCTTGCCCTATAAAAATTAATGGTTATTTGGGGTTCTTGTCACTTAAAAATTTTTAGCTGATAGCGCAATAAATATGTGACAGGAATTTCAGTTGCGCCAATTACCTGTTTATAGGAGTTTGCGAAAAAGAGCCCGCATTTATAACAGGGCCGGGATGGTGAAGAGATCTGGCGGCAGGTGATAAACGGCCTTCGTTTAGATCCTGAAGACGGAAAACCGGCCTCCCTGGCAGACCCGCCTCCTCCTGGTGCTGCCCCTTGGTGTCGGGGACACGCATGGTGAGCGTTTCAGCTGCAAAGTCAAATGTGAGAAGGGGAGCCGAAACCGGCGTGGCTCAGTGGATAGAGCGTCGGCCTGCAGACTGAAAGGTCCCGGGTTCGATTCCGGTCAAGGGAATGTGCCTTGGTTGCGGCCACATCCCCAGTCGGGGGTGTGCAGGAGGCAGCTGATCGAAGTCTCTCTCTCATCAATGTTTCTAGCTCTCTATCCTTCTTCCTTCCTCTCTGTAAAAAATCAGTAAGAAATTAAAAAAAAAATGTGAGCAGTGTATTTGCACGCGTGTCCGCAGCAGCGTGTGCCGCGCCTAAGGCTCTCCGGAAACCCGTGTGGACGTCAGAAAGCCACACCAGTCACGGCGGGCGTTCACTTCAATATTGGAAGCCGGTGATGGCGAGGACACAGGTGTTCTCGCTGGGCCTGGGGTCTCAGGGGAATGCGCCTGGGCCTGGCATCCTCATGAGCTGGGGGCGGGGTGGGGGGAAGGGGATGCACTGACACGCTGGGGTCTACCTCCCCTCGTGTGGCCGCGTCGGCACGAGGACACCTAAAGCTTTGATTTTGACACGTATGTACCAGTTCACGCAGCACGAACCGGTGACCTTCCTAGACCTTCTTAATGCTCCCCCGGCGAGTCTGGCTGAGAATCACCCAGATCCTCCCCTGAACTGGTCCCCGAACCTTCCTAACCGGCTGGGCGCCCGGCTCAGGGCCCCCCGGGCCTGCGAGAGGCTGTGTGCTTCGGGGTCAGGGGCTCTCACCCGATTGGAGGTCGTGAGACGCACACTCCTCCCGATTGGAAGCGACACGGCGACATTCCCCACCTTTTCCTCAAGTCAACATCACAGCGTTAGCCCTTCCTAAAGAGCAATAAAAAACAAGACTCCGGCTCACACTCGCCGCCCGGGAAATCGAAATGCCCCTTCCCACCACAGAGGGTCTCGTCTGGTCAGAGGCCAAAGCTGTCCCGCCACCAAAAATACACGTCTCTTCCTGGGGAGGTCCAGACGTGACTTTTCAGGCCAGCTGGCATCTGCGGCTGCGGCCGGCCTGGGAGCGGCTGAGCCGGGTTCTCAGGCGTCTAGGGGACCAGGCCGTCCCGGGCCGGTGAGCCGCGGGGCGCTGCCGGGGCGGGCGGGGCGGGGACGCGCTGCGGGGACGGCGCTCCGCGTCCTGACATCGGCCGCCCCGAGACCGCGTCTGCGCTGCCCTGAGCGGCAGGCCGAGGCCGCCAACGACGGACTGTGACCTTCAAGACGGACTGGGACCTGGGCCGACCTTCCCTTCCCAGCTTCCAGGAGGATTCCGCTATTTACTTTGGACCCAACGAAGGGGCCTGGGAGACGCACGCTATCCCGACGTCACCTGGCCAGAAGCTGCCGTCACGGATTTTTACCACCAGATGGGAGGCCTCGGGGTCCCGTGAGGACGAGGACTCCTGCCGAGGTCCGTGTGGGGGGGAGTCGGGAAGCTCCCGAGGGAGCCCGTTGTCCATGAGCAGGTGCTGGGAGGGGCTGGGATCTCTGTCAAGGACATCTCCCTCCCAGGCCTCTGCCGCCCTCGCCCCAGGACAGAGGAAGGGCCAGAAAACCCCCAGACACAGCGCCCCAAGTGGCCACGCGGCGTCCCCCCCTCCCCCGCGGCGGCCAGATGCCCACAGCCCGCGGGCAGCAGAGGGCGGTCCGGGCCGAGCCTGCGGGCTCCTGTCCGCCAGCCGCTGCTTCTCGGCTGGGGAGCCGGGAGCCGGGAGCCGGGAGCCGGGAGTCGCACTGTTACTTTGTCATGAAGGTTTAGTCGGGCCAGTGCAAATGGTGACGCCTCTTCCCAGCGCGTGGCGTTTTTCACGCCCGAGTTTCTGAGTCCAACACAAAGGCTGTCGGGTGAGAAACGGCGCCACGAGGAACGGCCGCTGGGCACTCGGCGCCGGTCCTCATGCCCCCGCCCTTCCCCGGCTACCCCGCAGCCCTCGTGTCCGTGTTAATGTGAATTTGCCATGAACACTAATGTTCCACCAGCCAACGGGGAGTCTTTAGAAACATCCAATTTCTCTGGGGAGCTAAACCTCAGTTTCCCAGGGAGAAATGTCTTCTGATTCCGGCTTCCCCGTGAGCCGCGGACAGTGTGGCCAGCCTGCCTCTTCCCTCACCTCTGTGGCACGCCAGCCCTTCTGCAGGTCACGGCCACAGCCCCTCCACAGGTCAAAACACAGCCTCACAAACCACCTGCCGACCTCCCTCCGGCAGCGTGGCCACCCAGCACGGACGCTCAGCACAGCACGAAGTGTCCGCTGCGCTCTCGGTGACCGGGACCAGCGGTGACCGACTGCGTTCCCCACACGCTCTCCTCCACCTGCTATCAGAGGAAGAGGCCGTGATTTTCCTTGTCCTCTGGATAGTTCTTTCAGTGGTCTCTCCCTCAAGTGCCCAGGAGCCGCAGGGGCGGGGGGCGGGGTCAGGGGCGGCAGGTGAGCGGCGGGGGAGGCCGGAGGACAAGCCAGGCACCAGGAATCTACCTGCTCGGTCACGGCCAGACCCCTTCAGGGAGCTGTGCCCCGTCACAGCCGTTAATCTTTCGGGAGCCCCCGGAGATGGTATGAGTGCACTTTCTGGATAAAATGGGGGACAGGGGGAGCCAGTGCTGCCTACAGGGTCTCAGGAAGAAGATTCGGGGGACGAAGTGGCTGTTCTCTCTACTCAAATTCTGCATCGGCAACCGCCTCCGTAGACTTTCTTTCACTTGTGGTTCTGGACTTAGCCAAGGGGAGCCAGCAGGCAGCCCGCCTGGGGCTCATCCTTGGAGCTGGGGCACGCTGGGGGTGCCTGGGCAGGAGCATGCCCAGCAGCTGGTGGCTGCTTTGGAAACTCGAGCCCCAGACAGGCTGCTCTGGGAGCAAGGAGGGTGCCAGGCCCTGCCCAGGCGGCACCACCCTGTCTCCCCCCCGACCCCCCGACATGCAGTAATGTGTCCCCCAGGCCTGGGGGCAGGTAGCTCTCCTCTGCCTCTGGGTTTTGAACTCCAGGTTCTCATCGCTGATGGGCTTTAGAATTGTCTGGTACCTAAACCATCTCCGACGCTTGGAAACGTTTCAATTACTTGTTCTGCCCCTCCCACACAATCAATGATTCTCTCATCATTGATGTTTCCAACCCTCCCTCTCTGAGATCAACACAGTAAAACGTCTGACGGAAGAAAACACACACCCGAACACCTCAGTTCTGAGACTAAGCCCTCATTTCCCATTATAGCTCAGCCACGCGGCATGCCAGGACCCTAGCGGGGCGCAAGCGGTAAGAAGTGTCCAGAACTTGAGACCAAGGAAGTTGGTTATTAAAACCACAATGGCCCATAAAACTTCAAAACTTTGCTGTATTTGTGTTTCGATGCAAATCTCTGTACAGGAACGAATTCATGTAACCAGAGGGGTGGAGTGAGGCCAGGGGGAGTGGCGATATTTAGTGAAACAATTTTAATAACCATGCTTTTATTATTAAGTATTTGGACCGGAAATCAAGTTTTCTGGAGGAAAAATATAGGGAGGGAGAAGGACAAGCATACCATCTGCTGGCAGCACAGCGCTGCGAGGTGACATCTTCCGAGTCTGCTGCTGTTGTGGGGTAGAGGGGGTGGAGGATCGGGGGGGGGGGGCGTCCCTCTCCAAAAGAACAAATGGCGAGGCCCCCAGGTGAGGACGTTCCATTGCGGAGGATTCACACTCCCGCCAGACCGGCCTTGCGGGGTATTTGGAGAAGCTACAGGCGCCCCAAGCAATGCTGGGAGGATGCGATTAGGAGGAAAATGATCCTAAGCCTCAGCCTGCGAGGGCAGCAGCACAGGCTCAGAGCTGCCGATTCCTCACCAGGCCCTTCTCCCACACAGGGCTATCCTTGTGGGTCACCCCCAGTGGGGGTTACCTTACATACGTGTACACACACACACACACACACACACGCGCACGCGCGCGGGCGTGCGTTTCAGCACCTCCATCCTGCCTCTTTAATGCCCTGCACTAAACCCCAAACTTCCCAAACGCGGGGAAAGAGGGCGCTCATTCTTCCTGTGAGTTATTGCCGAAGCCTGAAAGGACCCTGCCCGAACAGGGGCTTTCTTTTCTGGAAATCCTCGGAAAAAGAGCGGCTTTGTGATCTGTGTTTCTCCGTCTAGGGCTCTGTGAAGAAGAGTTATGGTGTGACCGGGCGCTGCTTTTATTAAAAAGAACTGGGCCACTTATTTCCTTCAAAGTTTCTGGTGTGTTTAAATCTTCTCTAGGTAAACACAACTTTTATTGGAAATAATATTTTGAGACTGACACCTCTCCCACCGCCAGCGCTGCTGCGAGGCCTACGTTCCCGCCGGGCCGGGCCGGCTGCGGGCCGTGGGTGGGGTTCGGGGTGCTGGGCTGGGTGGGAAGAGAGGCACCAGCCCCCCCGCCCTCAGGACGAGGAGACGCAGACCCTGGGCTCCAGGTTCAGGAGCAAGTGTCCGGATGGGCCCGTGCTGTGGCTGGTTCGGTCCAAAGTCAAACCTCAGGCCTGCGGGCAGCCTCAGGGCATTTTTCCAGGATCCCCACCCCCCTCTGCCCCCACCCCGTGGGACTCGTCTGCCTCTGTCCCAGCCTGGGCACAGGCTCCCTCTGTCCTCCCCCTCGCGGCTCTGGGGGGCTCGCTCTCTGGGGGAGTCTACTTCTAGGGGTCTCTCTAGCTGTATGTTTGGTTTGCATGAAGCCAAACATTCATCGACTTGAGGAAATGCTGGTTTCCCACCAGACACTAGCTAAGAGTTGCCCAGGCAACCGTGAGGGCCCCAGTGGCCAGGTGCTCCTACGCCCCCCTTGCCTCTGCTGCTACCCCCCTCGCTCTGGATTTCCCAGACCCCGAGGTGGGCGGACCCGTAAGGGACATGGGCAGCGTCAGGACAGCCTGGTACTGAGTGTCATGCCAGGGCCACTGTGGCATCTTGGGAGGACACCGCGCCTGGAGACTTCAGGCTGAGGCCAGCTCTGCTTTCCTCGGACTCCCTGGGGCCGGCGCCCGCTTGCGCGACCCTGTGCCAGGGCAGCAGGAAGGAGCCGCCGAGCCTGCGTTATCAGTCAGCGACCGTCTGATGAGAGCCACTCCTGGGGCGTTGGGGTCTGAGGGCTCATCTTAGGACTTCCGTCATCGGGGGCCCCTGCCCCCGAGGGCCGGTCCTGACCGGTGGTGGAACCCAGGCGACATCCAGATGAGGGCCGGCCACAGCGGGGAGAGCGAGGAGCAGACGGGAGGAGTCCGGGGACAGGCGTGGGCCTCTCAGCCTCAGGCCGGAGCCGTCCGGGGGCCGTGTTCCATGAGGAGAGAGGGGGGCCGTCGGGGAGGGGCTGTGCTTGTGGTCGCAGTGGGCATCCCCTCCTGGCGCTGGGGGAGGCTGTGCCCAGGGCGGAGGACAGGTGAGGCAGGAGCACAGAGGGGGTGGGGCAGACCTTGGGCTCAGCACGCTGCCTCTTCTGCCATTTAACATGACGTCAAAGTTCAGAGAGTAGAAACCGTAGCTGGTTGATTTCTTTGTTAGACTTTTCACCCCTTGATGAAATCGGCCAGGATGCGGAAGGAGGGGACCGATCACCGAGTTGGTATTTTCAGGGTGACTGTCCCTCGGCCTGTGCCCTCTCTCAGGATGGGTCTCTGCCCAGGACCTGCGTGTCCGCGTCAGGAACTATCCCTCTTCCTTCCCGCCTTGCTTCCTCGGGCCAGCTCCGAGGACCCCGGCTGAAGGGGGTGATGAATCAGGGGGAGAGCTTCTTGTTTCTGTGCCGTCGAGCTTTCGAGAGCTCTCCAGATTTTTATCACCCGCAGACCCATATGCCGCAGACATAACGCCGTCAACTGCAAACTGCCTTCTGGAGAGGGAGTTGACAAACACCTTCGGAGCTGCGTCTTTAGCCTTAATATCTGAGGGCCACGGCGCGCTCAGGATGGATGGGGCTCCTGAATTTAAAACAGAAGCAATAAAATGTCCTTAAGGTGGGCCCCATCTGCATCTATTACCACGGAACCCTTAAAGTTACTTCGGCGTGTGACATCTGAAGGTTTTTTTCCCCGTCTCCTCTCTGACAAATTGCGTCTCTGGAAACTAGTCTGCGTGCATGGGAAGTTATGTGTTTGCGAACAGGAGGGGGAGGGGGGTGATGAACGCCTTTGTCGCCGCGGGGCCGCCGTGTCGTGTTGGGGAGAGTCACGGCCGCCGCGGGGAGCCCGGGGAGAGGTCTGTTTCACGGGCCCCGCTGCCCTCCGGCCCGCGGCCTCATGGGGTCGTTGGAACGGACAGACCTAAAATATGTCTCATATTCTCCGTAAAATCCATTTTCGGTTTATTTTCCTGGTTCGGAGGCCCAGAGGCAGAAACTGGAGGGAAAACGTGCTCCTGGGGTCCGAGTGGCCAGCAGGGCCGGGCGGGCGCGGGGGCAGGAACTCCCTGGCGAGTCTGCATCACTAACGCTGTCTGGACTCAACCGCATCCTTCCCTGGCGGTAAGATGTCTGCAACAAAGCTGACCGTTTCGACCGTGCGCGGCACGGCGGCGGGGAGCACGTTCATGTTCCTGGACGGCCGCACCCCTTCGGACCCCCGAGTCTCCGGCTCTGCCAGGACGAGGGGAGGGCAGGGTTCCCGGGCCCCAGCACAGGCTCCTAAATGTAGGGGTTTTCTCTCGTTTCCACGGCCTGCGTGGGAAGGGAGTGGGTCCAGTTTCTGAGTAGAGGAGCTGGGGATTGAGAAAATAAAAGACTAGAAGACGCAGATGTAGAAGCAATAAGCTGGGGCCGGGTGGGACGTTTGTTCTCTGATGGAGAGACAGGGACTCGGAACTCATGCAGCCTGTTTATATCCCCAACATACCAGGAAGTTACACCAAAAGTTAGGGTCAAAGGAGATTATTTGCATTCTTAGGTAGGCCCGAGCATTCCTGGTGCTTGACTGGATTTACACAACAAAAGTCCCACTATGGACACCTGGGCAAAGGTGGAGGCCAAGCTGATAACACGTCAGCCTTTTTGGTGAAGCCTGTTCCCAGGGCGTGGCTCTGCCGGTCACCTTGAGTTCAGCTGACAGTCATTAAAGGAACGCCCATGTGTCTTCTCAGGGGGCCCTCTACACCTAAAGCCGAGTGGGCTTGGGCAGCAGGGGGCCTCAAGACACCTCGTCCTCAGTGCAGGCAGCGGTAGTGGCCCCTTGCCCCCCTCAGCTTCTCCCCGTCGGGGTAACTGATAACTACATGCACTCCAAGCCCACGTTCTTCCTGTGAGCCGTCAGCCAGCTGAGTGCCCCGTCGCGTGAGTGGGTGAGGCCTTCGCCACACACAATGTACCACGGAGTGGGTCACCGTCCTAGGGTGGGGTAAGTGGTTTGATCTCCGTAGAGAGTTCCACGCCAAGTGCACACCCAGTCCCAGGCAGGAGCACGAACCCCATGGTACGGAGACCGCCTCGTCGGTGATTATCCGGGGCTCGCGGCCCTGGATGAAGGCGGGGGACTTTCTGGCGACGTCACGGAAGGACTGCGTGCGGGTGCCGGTGTCCCCAGGCCTGGAGGGACGCAGGCTCAGGTCCTCCCGTGTCAGGCTCTGTTTGCCATGCGCATGGAGCCTTCTGGAATGTTTTCCCAGCTTTCTCATTAATGTGGGTAGAGCTATTAAAAGCTCTTGTATATGACATTAAAAACTGTTAGCTGCTCAGCTTTTTTCTATTTATGAAAACTTTTCAAGCAGTGAAAACGTTTTGTTTCTTAATGAGGGAAAGTGGGGAAATTAATGACATAGAGCTTGGATCCCCCAAGACGTCTCCTCCAAACCACAAACCGCTGCCCCCACCACCCACACTTCAATTTCCGGGATGGGGCTCGGTAAGCAGATGCAACTCGATTTAATGATTTGCGTCAGTAGATCATTTCTCAGTTTAATGTCCTCTGATACTTTGGGTCAAGAGCTCTTTCTCTGGGAGACTGGTATGGTTTCTGGAACTGAAATGATTAATATCAGGAATCACGTGGCCTTCTGGTGGATCGAGGTAAATGGGTCCTTTTCCCCGAGTCACATTCACACGTGTCGTCCGCTCGCCGTGGCGAAGGAAAGGCGCCCTCGGGTGCAGGGCCCGAGGCTGGGAGAGGCAGGCCCTGACCGCTCGGTGCCGGCACTCGGCAGAGCAGTGGCTCTCGCTCACCTGGGTGTGGAACCTGCGGGCACCCGTTCTCTCTTGTTGAACCTGCTCCGCAAGGAAATGGCATCAGAGCTCCCTTCACCCCACACCCAGCTTCTCGGCATCGTGCTCGAGGCAGCCTGGTGCTAGAACACCGCGGAGGTGCCTCTGTCCTTAAAGAGACAGGAACATCCCAACAAAAGAGAAACATGCGAACTGACCGTACCTTCGCCACACCCACAAGCCACACCCAACAGCCAGTAAGGAGCGGATTAACCCAACCAAGGTGGCAACTGATTTGCATATCCAGGCACAGAGCAAAGACTGAAGATAGCAGAGAAGGAAGCCAACTGCTGCAGAAGGGAGCAGAGCTGCAGAGAAGCCAGCAAGCGGGGCGGCGGGGAAGGGAGGGAAGCAGGTGGGGAGCGGAGACCACCGCAAGGAAGCCCTATTGCAGGAATCTTCCTACAACAGGCCTCTAGTTGGTAAGTAATCGAGAGACCAACAGAGATTCAGAGGAGGCACCTGATGATGGAGAGGCTCTGGAGGCGGGCCCTGGGGGAGGTCCCGCAGGGAAGAGCTAGCGGGTCCCACCATCTGCTTGTCCCAAGACACGCCTTCACCTGCTCCCCAGAGGCTGAGGGCAGCGCCCCTGCTGTGTTCTCGGGGGCAGCCCCAGAGCTCGTCTAGCCTGTCAACGCCTGCTGTCCCTGCAGTCAGCGCCATTGATCTGCCGAGGAAACGCTGCCCAGGAAGACCAGCAGTGAGCTTGGCAGCCGTGCCCCCGGGTACCCCCTGCTGGCCAAGGCGGGGCGGGTGCAACCGGGTGCAGACACGGGAGTCCAGTAAAACGGTTAACGTGCCATTCTGTCGAGGGGAATGGCAAAGTTTGAGAAGGCCTCCATTTTTTTAATGAACTTGCGTTAGGGCAGCATGGCTGAGGGGAAGGATCAGAAACTTCCCCTTCAATCCCTTGTGCACTGCTGGTGGGAATGCAGACTGGGGCAGCCACTGTGGAGAACGGTATGGAGTTTCCTCAGAAAACTAAAAATGGAGCTCCCATTGGACCCAGTGAGCCCATTTCTAGGAATATGTCCCAAGAAAACAGAAACACCAATCAGAAAGGACATATGCACCCCTATGTTCATAGCTAATTCACCATAGCTAATAAGATTTGGAAACTGCCTAAGTGCCCAACAGGTGAGTGGATTAAAAAACTGGGGTACATCTACACAATGGATTACTACGCTGTGGTAAAGAAGGAATTCTTACCATCTGCAACAACATGGATGGGACTGGAGAACATTATGCTAAGCAAAATAAGCCAGTCAGAGAAAGATAAATATCACATGATCTCACTCATTTGTTGAATATAATGAATAACATAAACGGATGAACAAAAACAGATCCAGAGACAGAGAAGCATCAATGAGACTGTCAAATCTCAGAGGGAAGGTAGAGGAGGGGAGGGGTAAGGGGGAGAGATCAAGCAAAAGACTTGAATGCATGCCTATAAGCCTAACCAATGGACACAGACAAGTGGGGAGTGAGGGCATGGATGGGGGGACTGAGGTGGTAATGGGGGGATAAGGACACATATGTAAGACCTTAATCAATAAATTATAAAAAAAGAAACTTCCCTTTCACCCCCCTCTTCCCTCCCTCAGGTTCCCTGAGATGACGCATCCTTTTGTTATATAATCCTATATAATAAAGGCAGAGTATGCAAATTGTCCCCGCGACCTGAAATTGTCCGGAATTCAACCGGGAGCAGGGCCAGCCGGGGGGGAGGAGGGAGGGGAGAGGCCCCTGCCAGTGCCCAGCCTCTGTCTGTCATCATCGCCAGTGGTGATGACGCCGTCTACAGCTGGCATCACCGTCCGCTCTCGGTGAAGGCATCACTTTTAAAATTAACAAATGGAATTGCCCCGAGATGAGAAGCTGACTCTGGTGAGTATGTTTGTCCGGCGTGATGGTCTGTGTCCCTGGGGACCACTGAGGCCACTGTCCCTCAGGCCCCCTGGACGGAGAGCCTGGGTTCCAGCCCAGGAGCCTGGTGACGCCTGTGGTCACAGCTTCTGAGAAACATGGGAGCGATCGCACGTCCGTCTTAGAAATCATATTTGCTGGCAGGGCATCCTATGGTCGGTGTTCCGTCTCTGTCTCACCTGCCCCTGTGAACCCATGGTCCTCAGGGCTGGGAGAGGGCAACCTCCCGCCCTTTCTCTTCCTGTCTCCGTCTCCTTGTTTCCACTCCCGCCCCTTCTCTTCCTGTCTCCGTCTCCTGGTTTCCACTCCCGCCCCTTCTCTTCCTGTCTCCATCTCCTGGTTTTCACTCCCGCCCCTTCTCTTCCTGTCTCCATCTCCTGGTTTCCACTCCCGCCCCTTCTCTTCCTGTCTCCATCTCCTGGTTTCCACTCCCGCCCCTTCTCTTCCTGTCTTCATCTCCTGGTTTCCACTCCCGCCCTTTCTCTTCCTATCTCCATCTCCTTGTTTCCACTCCTGCCCCTTCTCTTCCTGTCTCCATCTCCTGGTTTCACCTCCCGCCCCTTCTCTTCCTGTCTCCGTCTCCTGGTTACACCTTCCGCCCCTTCTCTTCCTGTCTCCGTCTCCTGGTTACACCTCCCGCCCCTTCTCTTCCTGTCTCCGTCTCCTGGTTTCACCTCCCACCCCTTCTCTTCCTGTCTCCGTCTCCTGGTTTCCACTCCCGCCCCTTCTCTTCCTGTCTCCGTCTCCTGGTTTCCACTCCCGCCCCTTCTCTTCCTGTCTCCATCTCCTTGTTTCCACTCCCGCCCTTTCTCTTCCTGTCTCCATCTCCTTGTTTCCACTCCTGCCCTTTCTCTTCCTGTCTCCATCTCCTGGTTTCCACTCCCGCCCCTTCTCTTCCTGTCTCCATCTCCTGGTTTCACCTTCCGCCCCTTCTCTTCCTGTCTCCATCTCCTGGTTTCCACTCCCGCCCTTTCTCTTCCTGTCTCCATCTCCTTGTTTCCACTCCCGCCCTTTCTCTTCCTATCTCCATCTCCTTGTTTCCAGTCGCACCCTTTCTCTTCCTATCTCCATCTCCTTGTTTCCAGTCGCGCCCTTTCTCTTCCTGTCTCCATCTCCTGGTTTCACCTTCCGCCCCTTCTCTTCCTGTCGCCATCTCCTGGTTTCCACTCCCGCCCCTTCTCTTCCTGTCTCCATCTCCTTGTTTCCACTCCCGCCCTTTCTCTTCCTATCTCCATCTCCTTGTTTCCAGTCGCGCCCTTTCTCTTCCTATCTCCATCTCCTTGTTTCCAGTCGCGCCCTTTCTCTTCCTATCTCCATCTCCTTGTTTCCACTCCCGCCCTTTCTCTTCCTGTCTCCATCTCCTTGTTTCCACTCCCGCCCTTTCTCTTCCTGTCTCCATCTCCTGGTTTCACCTCCGGCCCCTTCTCTCTGACACCTGCCCCCGCCCTGAGGGTTCAGCAGGTCTTGGATCTGTCACCCCACTGAGGCGGAGTTGATAGTACCTGCAGGACCCCTGACACATTGTTTCCACGTTTGCTTATGTTGCTGTGTGTGTTGCCGTAGAAAGCAATTGTAATTTGCCTCTGATATTGCCTTGTATTCTTGAGAAACACGTACAATTGAACCTGCTAATGAGTTCAGTAAATGTTAAGTAATTAGATAATTGGGGTTTGAGATGATATAGATTATGCAGACGTCTTTGAATTTTTATGTAGGTGTTTACAAAGTGTTTTCGTGCTGATTGGAGGAGTTGGTTGTGGTTTTCTGATAGAACAGGAACTCATTATTTTTCCAATTACAATAATGAGGGAAAAGCCCCTATAACTGGAGCATTCCGTCGGCAGCTCATTTTCGGGAGTGCAGCGCTCGCCGCGGATGCGGGCGGGGGCCCGGGTTTGGTTCCCAACCTCCCCGAGAATCGGACTAAACTCTGCGTGTTTGAAGAGCTCCTATTAAAATAACTTTGTCTGCGATATAAACTTGCACTTGGAGCTGGGCTGGGGTCACCTTTGTGCAGCGTGAAGTGAGGATGCACCTCCCGGCCCCACACCCGTCCTCCTGCGAGGTGCTCTCCACTCCCCGCTGCAGGCGCTTCAGCCAGAGGCATCCTGCTGGCGGCCATCACGGGGCTCCGTCTGTCCCTCCTCGGCCTGTCTGTCTGGGAGCCGGCAGGCGCCCGGCTGTGTCTCCGGGACTCGGCTCGGGAGCGTCTGCGAGGCTGAAAGCTCACCTGCCGGCGGTGAGCGGCCAGATGTGACCGGCACAGCGTGGCCGACCACTGCGATGGACGGGGGCGTGTCGCTGGGAAGTCGGGATGGAAATGCCGATGTTGTGCGTGAACGATGTACACAACGAGCCCGGGCTGAGTGGAGACGGTAGAGGATGCGAGTGGGGAGATTTGTGTGTGTTTTCTCTTCGTGAGCTGGTTATGCTGGCAGCAGGGAGAGCAGTTTTTATGGCCGTTCCCCGGGATTTCTGTCTTAGTTTTAAGGACGGGCCCTGATCCTCTCTCTCCCTCTCCTTCTCCCTCTCCCTCTCTCTCTCTCTCTCTTCTCGACCCCGTTGCCTGGTGGGGAAAGTGGCTTTCCGTCTGAGTTAGCTGACTCCCCGTTTCCCCCCTTTGCAGGGCGGGCTCTCCGCTGGGCTCATTCCGGGCTGGAAATCTATCGAGTTCGGCGTGACTGCGGCCCCTGAGCAAATCGCCTGCGTCCTCGGTGACTGCCGCCCGCCCGGGGCTCCGCTCTGCACCGGCTGCCGAGTCCTCCGTCTGCCCCTCTGTGGAACAGAGCGGGTCCGGCCTCTTCCGTGCAGGGGGTCGGATCATTTCTGCCCCTTCTGCCTCCCCCTGGCCTCCCTCTCTCTCCTTCCGTTTCCACCGCGGCCACCCCTCCTAGGGGCTGGCGCCAGGGCTGCTCCTGGCTCTGCCGGCGGCGGTGCCCGCGCTCCCTGCCCGGGATGGGGGTGAACAGGCGTCCCGGCTGGGTTTGGGTTTCAGATCGGCCGTCCTCCGGCTTCCGGTCTGCCGACTGCGTGCGCTTCCCGGGCATTCGATGGTGTCGGCATGCTTTTTACCCTCGGGCTGCCTTCCCGGTTTCGGGGAGCGACCTCAGAACCGGGGTGGGTGTAACACTATGCAGTTCGCAGGTTGGGTCAACGCAGACCACACGCTCACCTGTGTACCTCACTTCCAATATTTACCCAGGTGACTGTTCTCCGAGATTAATAAGGATGAATAATTGAATGTACTCTCTCCTTCTTCCTGTGCCCTGGGGTCCTCTAAGATCTTGGAAGCTAAAACTAGTTTGGGCCCTTAAGGGATTTACAGAAATTAGGAATGTCTGCGTGTAGAAGTGACTGGCATGGTGAGAAAATTGAGTCCTTAAGTAATTGGCTATTCCCAGTGATAATTAGAAGAAACCCCTGTTCTAGTGCCACTTCCCAATCTTTTTTTTTTTTTTTTTTTTTTTTTTACTATTTCAAGGGGTGAGTTCTCCAGGTATGAACAGCTCATTTTTTCCCCATGAGACCCCACTGTGAGGGCGTGGCTTTGGCATATTGTATCACCCTGACAGGGCGTTCCATTGTCTCTTCTCAGAGATGAACGTGGGCTGCAGAGTATGCTGTGCCACAGATCACGCCAGTCATCGGGAATGTTCAAGAAAACGAAGTAAGAGTAAATTCGCTTACGTGTATGACTGACAGTAACAATCTGATCGGGTCCTTCAAAAAAAAAAAAAAAAATCCCACCAACTTTTGAAGTCCTTCTCCAAACACACACCTTTGTTCTCGGAGGAGGCCTGCCGCCGCCTTCGCTGTGTCTCCGGAAGGACCCGACCGTGTGCGGCCGCTGGGACACCGGAGAGGGGGGTTCCCGGGGCGGCGCGGAGACCGGTGTGCGCGGAGATTTACTGCGCATCGCCCCGGCCATCATTCCCCCAAGTATTAATTTTAACTCCACTAATAAGAAGCCGAACAAAAGTGGAATTATGAGTTCAGGAGTGTGCTGTGAAAGGTCAGTTGTTAAAAAGGCGAGGGTGACATTCTGGGAGAAGGTGCCTTCATTAATCATCCTGACCGGGGCGCCGCCGAGCCCCGGGCCTGCGCTCGGCCCGAGGTGCGTCTTCCTATCAGGGCTCGGCGTGCGCAGACGTGGGGGTGATTGAAAGCACCCCTCTCTGCGACGACGGGAAGATGCGTGCATCCCGCAGACACTCCCCGGAGTGTGCGCTCCCACTCGGCAGAAGGGCACACCCCGTTCCGTCCACAGGCGTGAACGGGGCTGGGGCAGAGGGTGGGCCCGGCGCTCTGGGGGGCTCTGTTCTGCTTCGGGAGCAGCGGCATCTCCTTCACGTCTGTCCCTCCCGCAAGTCCAATAAGCTCTCTCTGTCTCTTCCCTCCTCAGAACTACCGTTTTCCCGGTGCATAAGACCACTTTCTAACCCAGGAAATTCTTCTCAAAAGTCGGGGGTCGTCTTATACGCCCGGTGTAAAAACACCGCAGCTTGCCGTTATGATGGGCGTTGCTAACTCGCCAGGGACTCGCCCGGCACTGGCTCTCTCCCTATTGTTTATCTTCCTCCCACCATCACCCGTTCCAGTCGCCTTATCCGCCGGAAAACACGGTTAGGTTCGACCATCTCACATGTGGGTTCTGTCCGCAGAAGCCACCCTGGCCGCCTCTCTGTCCTTCTTGCCCTGTCATCGCGGCAGAGCGCCTACTGTGCGCACGGACGTACACACGTCGCGCTCCACGGGATAAGAACTTTGTCCTGCCAATTCCGTGTCGAGCTCAGTACAAACCCACAAATGAGCAGGTAGCTCACTGCGACACCTCCCCGGGGCGCCCTGTTGTGTGGCCCGCGCACAGGCTCCGGGGATCCGGCACAGCGTGTGGGAGCCAGGTCCGTGTGCGGGGTCCCTCTGCCCGCGAGGCTGCTCCCGAATCTCACGGGAAACATCAGAGCACGGACTCGCCCAGGACACTGGGTCTCCCCCTCCGAAGCGGACACTGCCAGGCGGCATTCCAACGCTGGCTCTGGAAAGAGAATGCTGCTTTCCCGTCCCATCGGCCGCTGGGCGCCAGGAGGGGAGGGACCAGAACGAGCTGTAGCTGCCACCGAGGCCCAGGAGGTGCTTCCTGCAGAGGGGGCAGGCAAGGCGTCCCCGAGCATCTGCCTAGTCTTCTTCTTTTAAAAAAAATATTTTTATTGAATTCAGAGAGGGAGAGACGGAAACACTGATCATCTGCCTCCTGCACACCCCACACTGGGGACCGAGTCCGAAGCCGGAGCATGTCTGTGCCCTGACCGGGAATCGAACCGTGACCTCCCGGTTCCTAGGTTGATGCTCAACCACTGAGCCACTCCGGCCGGGCTGCCTTCGATTGTTAAGGATTCAGAGGCGTCTCTCCTGTCCTCCAACACGGTTCTCACTCACTGCCCCTCACTCCGCTTTCTCCGGGATTAACTCCCCGGGATTGTAGAGGGGATGGGGACAGCCTGTGGTGTCCCAAAGGGGGCCATCTCCTTGGGAATCCTCCCATCCACGGAGACGGGGTCAGTGCGGGCGGAAGTGGTGAGGCAGTGAGTGCGGGGGTCAGACCTGGCTGGCTGGTTACCTGACCTTGGCTCTGCTCTCCCCAGCAGGCCCTCCTCTGCTGCCTGAACCCCCGAGTGGGGGAGTACAAGCTGCCTGTCCTTGGCCCGCTCTGCAGAAGCCCCTGGGTGTGGTCACGCCCGCTCCTACAGGGGCTCAAAAACATAAGCAATCAGCCAGGGTCACCCACGGCCGGGGTGAGCATGTGATGCACGTGGGTGCTCGGAGGGCGTGGCCTGGAGGACACGGAGCCCGGAGTCCGCCCCGCGGGCGGGGTGACGCGCGCGTGGGAAGTCTGGTTCGCTTCCACCAGGACGCAGTCGGTGGGACTCCGCAGAGAGCGCAAACTGCCACGTCGGCAACGCGGCGAGTTTCCCCGCCTGTCATAACTTTTGCTTAATGGCTGTTTGTGCTACATTGACCAGGCCCACGGGCTGCTTAACATAAATGATCACGTTTGCTTATGACTGGAAACTTCCTCCATCAGCAGGAGGACTCGTGTGAGAGCTTTCCAGGCCATTAGCCACGGCGTCCACGCGGCGGCGGCAGCTGAGGGTTGTCTAAGAGTTAGGGACACTTGTAATGAGCTGTGCAAGAGGGACCCTCCGACGAGACGGCGTGGCCTGCAGAGAGGAGGCCGGCGGACCCCGCGATCGCGCCGGCTCCGTCCCGCTCGGAACGGCGCGGTGAAGAGAGCCTTTTACGACCGCGGCGAGGCGTGTTGTAAAAAATTATATACATCCGTGACCCAAATCCTTCAGTGCGCGCTGCCGCCATTCCCCTCTGAACTTTACGGCTTATGTTTTAAGCATCGCACGGCCGGCTTGATAGAGCGTCTTTTTCAGGAAAGTTCCGTCTGACGGTGTTGGGGAATGCCGCTCCGGGCCCCCGGGGCCTCCCAGCCCAGCCCCGCATGCGTTTTCGGCTTCTCCTCGCCTTCAGTGATGGGACCCCGCAGCCTGGGGTCCCGGGGACAGTGGCCTGGCACCCACTGTCAGAGGACACCAACGGGGAGGCGGAACTTCCTGGAGTCACTGCATTAAACGTGAGGGGCGGTTTTGTGACGGACGTAAAACGCGGAACCTCGACGACACCGCTTTGGGCCAGGAGGCCGGTGTGACCCTTCTCCCCGGCAGCGGGAACACAAGCTTGGCGTTCCCCCTAGGGCCCCCCAACCCACAGGTCCGCTGTCCCAGGTCTCAGATACCCAGTCAACCGCAGCCCAGAGCTGTCTACACATCCCCCACTCCTCCCTCATGCCACGTGGGTATCGGGCCACTCCGGTGGCCCAGCAGGGGCCAGGGCAGGCGGTATTCTGAGGGACAGAGAGCAGGCGCACATAACTGTTACTCCGGTTACTGGCATCGTCCTCCTTTATAACTGCTCCTCTCTCCCTGTGCTCGCTGAGAAATTCAGCTGCACGGTGAATGGGGGTACAGCTCGGACAAAACAGTATCTCTAGCGTTGAGTACCATCCATGGTTTCGGGCGTCCACGGGGGTCTCAGAATGCGTCCCGTGGGTTAGGGGGCCGAGTACGGGTGGGATTAGGGGGGCAGCGTACAGGCGCGATCAGGCTTGCTCTGTGAGCCTTCCTCGGTGATGCTGACTGTGGCTGGGGCCAGAGGAACACGGGACATGGAGGCTGCCTCTCACTAGCTGTGACCTTGAACGAGGTATACCGCCTCTCCTAGGTCCCTTTGCAGAAATGAAGTGAATGCCAACACGCGGCCTTTTGGAGGAACACGCAAGAACACGATGCGCTCGGTTAAAGCTGCTTGGCGGGTAAGAGTCGCAGCCACCCGCCACCAGCATGTGAGTGCCCTGTGCCCTGCGTGGCCCGCGTGCTGGGCAGTGGCTGGGCTCCGTGTTTCTGGCGGAGTTCGGTGAGGGCTGGCCCGGCCTGCCTGCTATGCCTCCGGGGCCCTGGGGTTGGAGACGGGGTCTGTGGCTCCCGGGGTGTCACACCTCCCCCCCCACCCCCCCGACAGCGTTGTCACGGCAGGCTCCACGCTATCCTCTCACCCAGGTTCTCTGTTGGTTTCACCTCCGGTGTAGGTTTAAAGGTTCTTGACTATCATGAGAGACCTTTTCTTTAGTGTCAGAAGTTTTGTGCTGCCGAAACCGGTGTAGCTCAGTGGCTAGAGCGTCAGCCTGCAGACTGAAGGGTCCCAGGTTCGATTCTGGTCAAGAGCTTGTACCTTGGTTGTGGGCACATGCCCAGTGGGGGGGGGGTGCAGGAGGCAGCTGGTCGATGTTTCTCTCTCATCGGTGTTTCTAACTCTCTCTCCCTCTCCCTTCCTCTCTGTAAATAAAATCAATAAAATATGTTTTTTAAAAAAGAGATTTTGTCCCGGTAATTTCTTTTCTAATGAAAAGAACTGGATTTGCTTCTGGCCTTCACCTTCCGGTCTCAGGCAAGGTCAGAGTGAGCCGAGCCAGCTGGGGGGGGGGGCGGGGGGGGCAGCGTCTATCACTCTGGGGTTGCTGATTTGGGGAGCTCGGCCAACAGTGAAAGACACTTAACCTTACAGTCACCCCGAATGCGCCGGAGCCTCCGCTCCACAAGCCCCTGGTCCTCCCGGGGCCTCGCTCTGACCGTTATCAGGATGGATCACCCCTGAGCTGTGGGGACGGTGGCTTCAGTGGCTTAAACGTCCAGCCATTGAGAACGTCCCCTCGGCTTCTGTGTGGAGAGTGTCCAGCGGGAGGGGCACCCTGACCCTTTGTCCCTCTCCGCTGTGCCTGTCGCCCTCTGGGTGTGAAAAAGGCCGGAAGCAGAAGCAGCGACGGGAGGGCTGGGGGTTAGGCTGGTGAGGGGGTTGAGTGCTTGGGGGCGATCCTGGGCCCAGCAAGGCCCCTCTGCAAGCAGGAGCCTTTGTCCTGTCCTTTCCTGGCACTGGTCCCTCCTCCCCTTCCCCTCTGTACATCCCCCGCCATCTGCTCCTCCACCTGCTTCCCCCACGGCCTCTCCGGATCCTCACGGGGGGCCCCTGCAGCCTGAGTCCCAGATCAGGAGCTGGGCAGTCTGTTCAGAGGGGCCACCCTGCCCCGCACCCACCCCCCAGGCCTCATCCTCAGCTCGGGCTAGAGGACACGTCCTCCCCGCTTCCCTCCCCCGGGGATGCCCTGCTTTCCCCAGGGCAGTGGTCGGCAAACTGCGGCTCGAGAGCCACATGCGGCTCTCAAGCCGAGGTTTGCTACTCTGTTGACTAATGAGTTTGCCAACCACTGGTTCCAGGGGCTTAATCACAAGGAACAACAACGGCCTGTAATTACTGAAATCGAGCATCTAGGTCAGCGGTTGGCAAACTCAATAGTCAACAGAGGCAAACTGAGAGCCGCATGTGGCTTGCGAGCTGCAGTTTGCCGACCAGTGCCCCAGGGGATTAGAGAGGGCAGGGCCTGGGCAATGCTGCCTGGAACCTTCCACCCCGACCCGGGTGAGGGCAGCTCCCGGGCGGGCCCAGGCGGGGTGGGACCCGGCTCCCCAAGGGAAGTTCCGTGGGGCCCAAGGTGGCCTGGGAGCCGCGCAGGGCGGCTGTGGCACCCCGTTTCGCAGTGTGCCGGGCCGCCTGTGTGCGGGAGCTGAACAATGACGGCTTTCTGGAGCTCCTGACAGGTAGAGGCTGAGAACTGGAAGGCGCAGTCTACCGCGAACGGACCGCAAGGCCGCGGACGCTGCGGGAATGGCGTGCGGAGGGGGATGAGTTAGGGCGCGACGCGGGCGGGCGGCCCTCGGCCCCTCGATTGGTGACACATCGCGGTGAGTGATGACGCTGCGGGGTGTCTCGCTGCTCCTGCCGCAGCGTCAGAACGACAGACGGACAGGGAGTGTAAAATACGGGGAGTGAGAAGTGGTTTTGTTCAACTGTAACTTGTGGGCCTTCGGACGCGGCGGACACACTCCTAATGACACAGCGCGCACCTGTGTCAGCGCCACCCGACAGCGACAGAGACATCCTCACCCAACGGGCCGGTGTGGGTGTGCCCAGCCCGAGCATGTCTGGAGGAGAGGCTGGCGTGCCCGCCCCTGGGGATCCCCGCTCTCTGCGAGGCCGAGTCCGATGGTGGACTTAGGAAGCGGGCTGGTTCGTGGCGTGGCGCACTCAGGGGCCCACGCAGGAGATGCTGCCCCCACACCGCCTGGTGCCCTTCCGCTAGGGTTCGGGCCCGGGTACTGCGGCTGGGGCACCCTGCCTGGGGAGCAGCCCCGACCTGGGCTTGGGTGGGCTGGGCGGCAGGCCTGCGTCCTGCCTGTCACAGTGACATCTAGGGGACACTGGTGGGTCCCTGCACGTGTGGCGGGGCACAGAGACGATCCCAGGACTGAGTTTGGGAGGAAAGCTCCGGGTTTCGGTGTTCTCTCGCTCCGGCCGTCGGGTGGTGTGGCCCGCGCTCCCTGGCTGGGAGGTCTGGGGTCTGGCGGGGACCGGCTCTGACCTCCTGCGGGGCGGCAGGTCCCATGCTCCCGGGCAGCTAGGTGAGTGGCCGGCCGAGTGATCCATCACCGTGGGTGGCCAGCAGGCGGGCAGTGCCAGCTCAGCCTGTGGACCTGGTGAGGACCAGGTCAATGTCTCTGCCACATCGCTGTGCCTGAGTGCCTGCGGGAACCCTGGGGTCCACTGCGGGCCGTGCACGCTGCTGGGAGCTTAGGGCGAGAAGGCTGGGAGAGGGTGAGCAAACCTCTGTATTCTCCCTCGTCCCTGCAAACAGACGCCCTCCTGCAAGCTTCAGCCGCCACCGACCCGTGACCCCGCCCGCGGCTAGCCTGTGTTTGGCGTGCAGGTCTGTCCCCTCCGCCTTTCCTGGCCACCTGCTTGGGGCGCAGAGCCTGCTGTCCCCAGAACAGTGGCCGCTCCTCGCCTCTCCCCGCCCGCAGCCCGGGGGCCGGGAGGGGGGCTGTCTGGGCAGCTAATGGCTTTGTCCCACATGATGTGTGCCTTTCGGCAGGCCCCGGGCTCAGCGAGTCCCCGAGCGCCCCCAGCATCTCCTCGCCCTCCTGGGAGCCGCGTCCCCGAGAAGGCTCAGACACGGCGGGCAGAGTGTGGGGTTCAGGGCGTGCCCCCAGACGTGGGTTAGCAATCCTCTCCCCAGGCTGGAGGCGGGCAGGCGGGCGGCAGCCTTATTCCAGGCAGAAAGAACCCGCCGGAGTCTGGCTCCCACATCTTAGTGGTAATAAAAGCACTCGTGTAGATTTACTGGTGCGGGAGTTTGAACGGTAATACTGTGGAATGTGGGTTATTTTGTGTTCAAGAGCTACATTTATCACAAAAATGATGATATACAAATCACTTCCATATCACAAAATGTTCTTGGTCAAAATTGGCTTGAGGCAAGTGATATCTTCGAGTAAACAGTATATGAAGACCATATCTTAAAATGATAGATCACCTAATTTTGTTCTGACAGAGGTTTTTGCCGCAACAAACATCTGTCATTGAAACACCAATTCAGAGATATGGAAGCCCAGTTGTGGCGGTTTTCTCGCATCCGTCCCTCCGAACTTGAGGACGCGGCCGCGCCGCGTGCAGCTTCTGCGGGATGGGAAGCGGGGTGCAGTTTACGCCGCGTGCAGACAAATAAACGGTTTAGAGGAACAGCCTGCCCGGCACCTGCACGTCGGGGCGCCAGGACGGGGCGAGCAGCTCGGGCTCCCGGGAGGCCGGGCGGCCCCTGTGGGTGCGCACAAGGGTCCCCCCCGGAGGGAGGCCCGGCAGGCGCCTGGGCTCCTGTCTATCCTTTTCCTTTTGTAAGGACCCCGGCTGCGATGCTGGTCCAGGGGGAGAGGGATCCCTGTGGCGCTGGCGGCAGGAGCGGGTCTAGGCAGCAGGCCATGTCCCGGCCGCTGGGCCTCTGTCGGGCCTGCCCCCTCGCCGCGGGGTCGAGCTTGGAAGCCTGTGCAGGACCCGTGCCCTGAGGTTTGAGGCACGGGGACAGACGTCCTGGGGTTTGAGAGAACCGGACGTTTCCCAAGAATTCACCAAAGACCTTCTGCCATGCTATGCCCAGAGTAAGAATCACAATGGGCCTTCGTCCAAACCCGACTAGAGGGCAGCTCAGCAGTCGGCAGACGCATCCGTCCACAGAGCCAGAGATCAACAGGACGACGACTGACATTTCTCTGGAGAGCCCCGTTTCTTAAACTTAAACTCCCTCTAACGCCCCTTCTTCAACACACACTCGCCCGGCCCATGGTGTTCTGTGGGAGAGCCACACTCAAGGGGCCAAAGAGCCGCCTGACGCTTGTGAGATGCAGTTTGCCGACCACAGGGACGGCTTTAAAAACTGTGGAATATCTGAGATGCTTTGGGGACAGTCTAGAGATTTGCTACTAATGACCAGCTTTTGGATTTATTTTATTTTATTTTACTTCATTTTATTTTATTTATTTTAATTTTATTGTCATTGTAACATCCACAGGGACCAGGAGACCCAGGAGGTGACTTTACTAAGCGGCTCCCGGGGTGGCTCCCCTGGGCCTGCAGAGGCTGGGCTTCCTGAGAGTGGAAGGCGGCTCCTGGCTCTCCCCCACCTCTGCCATCACAGGCCTCTGCTCCGACGGGCGTCACCGGGGCCGTCCCCTCCCCGCACAGCCCTGCCCGGGCTGCAGGGCCGTGTCCACGCCTCCCCCTGCTCCGGGGTCAGACCAGGTCCTGGAATCCAGGTTTGCTGTCTGTCCGGCCATGCCGTGGTTAAAAGACACTGTCTATGGCTTGCGGGTCCCGTTTCCCACGGAGCTGCTGTGGAGGTTACTTTGGCGCAGGACCAGCCGGTGGCGCCTTCGCTGCTTCCTGTCCTCGGGGCTGTGAGGTTGGGGCTGTCGAGTGGGGCTGCTGGCCCGGCCCAGCGCTGCCCGGTGCGGACCACTTTCAGGATGCCCCTCAGCGGCCCCGGTTGGTGATGTCAGAGGACACCTGGCCCGGGACCCGGGTGGTGGCGGTCACGGCGGCGATGGTGGCAGTAACACCGATGAAGACAGTTGTCTTCACCCTGTTTGCTGCTGGACTGTGAGTGACTCAACCAGAACCCAGCACAGAGGCGCCTTCGCCAGTATCTTCCATGCAGGTTGATTTAATAGCTAGTTCCCTTGTCCAGTTAAGGACCGGTCTTCCATACAATGTTTATCTTTTTTAATATATATTGACTGATTTCAGAGAAAAAGGAGATGGGGAGAGAGAGGGAAACATCGGTTGGTTGCCTCCCACACGCGCTCTGATCAGGGATCGAACCCTCAACCTTGTGGTGCACAGGATGACACTCCAACCAACTGGACCACCCGGCCGGGGCCTCCTTTCTTTTTTAAATACATTTTTATTGATTTCAGAGAGAGGAAGGGAGAGAGAGAGAGAGATGGAAACATCAATGATGATAGAGAATCACTGATAAGCTGCCTCCTTCAGATCCCCTGCTGGGGATGGAGTCCACAACCCGGGTATGTGCCCTGACCAGAAATCGAACCTCGTCCTCATGGTCCACAGGTCGACGCTCAACCACTGTCCCACACCGGCCGAGCTCCGTACCGTATTTCTAAGTCAGAACGCAGTCACCCCCGCTTGTCTGGACAGTTGCCCTCCACTGCCCTGTGGACAGTGACGAACCTCACCCTGTGTCCTCTTCATGGGGACCTGGCACGACAATAAACCACTGGCCACTCTGCTGTCACCTCTGTGCTCTGTCACGTGAGAGCCATTATTTGGGGCCAAGAGCTGAGAACATTGGGGGGTGTGGACACATGGAGGCACGCCTGTGCTTGCTGGCCTTGTGAGCACTGGGTGGGCACAGGAGGAACTAGAAACTGCTCAAAAGTATGTTTCAATACTCAGAAATACAGGCACTGAAAAAAGAGATAAAATATAAACAAGTGGAAGAATATACCGTGTTCATGGATTGGTAGAATCAACATCATCAAAATGTCCATAGTACCCAGAGCAATCTATAGATTTAATGAAATCCCCATTTAAATACCAACGTCATGTTTCACAGACCTAGAACAAACTCTCACAAATTTATATGGAATAATAATAATAATAAAAAGCCCCTGAATAGCTGCACAATCCAGAGAAAGAACAAAGTTGGAGGGATCACAATGCCAGATATCACGCTATATTACAAAGCCACTGTTCTCAACACAGCCTGGTACTGGCACAAGGACAGACATAGAGACCAATGAAACAGAACAGAGAACCCAAAAATCCACCCAAGCTTTAATGCTCAATTAATATTTGACAAAGGAGGCAAGCGAATATAATGGAGTCTAGACAGTCTCTCCAATAAATGGTGTTGGGAGAACTGGACAGATACCTGCAAAAAAATGAAACGAGGTCACCAACTTACATCATACACAAAAATAAACTCCAAATGGATGAAAGATTCAAATGTAATACAGGAAACCATCAAAATCTTAGCAGAACTCAGAGGCAGCAAAACATTAGACATATCTCGTAGCAATATGTTTATGGACAATCACCTAGGCCAATGGAAACTATGGAGAAAATAAACAAATGGGACTGAACCAAAATAAAAAAGCTTCTGCACAGCAAAAGAAACCATCAACAAAACAACAAGAAGGTCCACTGCATGGGAGAGCAAATTTGCCGATGTGACATCTGATGAGTGTTTAATCTCCAAAATTTATAGGGAACTCATACAACTTAACAAAAAGAAGATAAACAATCCAGAAAAAAAATGGGCAAAGAACTTAAACAGACACTTCTCTAAAGTGGACAGAAGGCCAAGAGACATGAAAACAGGCTCAAAATCACTCATCATCAGAGAGACGCAAATCAAAACGACCATGCGGTACCATCTCGCACCCGTCAGAATGGCTGTCATCGACAAATCAACAAACGACAAGAGCTGGCGAGGATGCGGAGAAAAAGGAACCCTCGTGCCCTGCTGGTGGGAACGCAGACTGGGGCAGCCACTGTGGAGAACAGTACGGCGTTTCCTCAGAAAACTAAAAATGGAGCTCCCATTGGACCCAGTGACCCCACTTCTAGGAATATACCCCAAGAAAATAGAAACACCGATCAGAAAGGACATACGCACCTCTATGTTCATAGCAGCACAATTTAAATGGCTAAGATTTGGAAACAGCCTAAGTGCCCATCGGCCGATGAGTGGATTAGAAAACTGTAGTACATCTACATGGTGGAATACTAACCTGCTGTAAAAAAGAAAGAACTCTTACCATTTGCCACAACATGGATGGGACTGGAGAGCATTATGCTAAGCAAAATAAGCCAGTCAGAGAAAGATTCATATCATGTGATCTCGCTCATTTGTGGAATATAATGAACAATATAAACTGATGAACAAAAATAGATCCAGAGACAGAGAAGCATCCATCAGACCGTCAAACCTCAGAGGGAAGGTAGGGGAGGGTCGGGGAGGTACGAGATCAACCAAAGGACCTGCATGCATGCATATGAGCATAACCAATGGGCACAGACTAGGGGGGTGAGGGCACGTGCTGGGGGGTGGGAGGGGCCAGGAAGAAGTCAATGGGGGAGGGGGGAAGGAGACTTACATAATACTTTCAACAACACAACAAAGAATTTAATTTTTTTTAAAAAAGTATGTTTCAGGGTGGAAGGAAGTGGGACGGGGACTTATATCCTGGGCGGGGCACTGCGGACACACCAGTGCCTGGTACCACCTGTCCTCAACAGGGACACGCGTGTCCTCAGAGCTGTTACACTGACCTGCGCCTGCGCCTTTAAAAAGCAACGAAGCGTTCACACAGCGATCGTTCACTTTCCCTTTCGGGTACACAGGGTCCTGTCCGGAGGGGGCCTGCCTGCCTGCCTGCCCCGCTCACCGCCTCCGCGTCACCGCGTGGAGCTGCCCACGGAGTGGCGCTAACACGCATCTCCTTTCTTGGGGGCGGGGAGGGGGTCCTTCCAATTTCTCTTCACCAAGTTATTTCCTCCCCAGGGCCACGCCACCCTCCCCGTGCCCCCACAGCGTGTGCCCTGTTTGAATATGGCCACTGGCCTTCCTGTCGTTAATAGCCAGACAGAGTCCACACAGAACCAGCACCAAAGGTTCGGGGTAGGAACAAAGGGCCTTAACTAAGATCCCGTTTGGAAAAGAGATCCCTCAAACCCCCGGCTCCACGGCATCTGTGGGTGGGGCAGTGCGTCCCGGCACCCCGGCCTCCATCAGGGGTGCCGGGTGGCAGTCTGTGACAGCTCACCCGGCTTTGGGGGGCGCCCAGTACCCTGGCGGAGTCAAGCATCGTCTGCCAAGGTGACCTCACACCCGGGGACCAACGGGGCCACGGACCCGCAAAGTCTGTTTCCGAGCCGAGTTATTTGGTGAAATACTGTGACAGACGGACCCAAAGCCCGGTGAAGGCTGATGAAGTGAAATAAAAAGACTGCGGTGGAAATTATTTTAGTGCAACATAATGAGTTCTGTTTTTCATATCTGGCAGATATTACCCACTAAATCTAATCTGCAATGCGGGGAATTATGCCATTTTTTATGATTTGTTTAATTTTGACTGAAAAAAATTGACTATTCATCGATTCTTGACCTGCGAGGACTGAGGGGAGAGTTTAGTTAATAAGAATTTTCATGAGGTGTAAATTTAAATGGATGAGGACTCTGCCCATTCTGGAACGCTGTAGACATTAATTTAAAAACTCCGGGAGCGCCCGAGGGCCTGGCTGCTTTGCAGGAGGTGCGGCCGGGGGCGGGGGGGGGGGCTGTTTTCGGGGAGACAAGGCCCCTTAAGAATGGAGGGACGCGTTTAGGCCTCTCTGGTCCCGCTTATCCACGGTTGCGTGGCAACAGGATGCCCTTAGTCCAGTGATGGGCAACCTTTCGAGCTTGGGGTGTCAAAATGCGCCAAAAAAAGGAGCATAACTCAGGTGGTGTGTCACTCCGAGAAAAAAAACCAAAACATACTTCTCTGAGTGTCATCGACGATGGCCTCGGGAGTCAGTGCTGACACGCGTGTCACGGGTTCGCCATCACGGTCCTAGCCCCTCATCCGTCCCCTAAGCGACGGCATCCGTGCTCCCAGTAACAAGTGCCCGGGGCGTGCATTCCACCCGCAGAAAGTTTCCTCCGGGACCCCCTCTCCATGGCTCCCAGAGGAAGTCATAAAAAGATGAAGGCCCCCCCCCCACCCCCCACCATCCAAGCTGGAAAATAAGACGAGTGAGTGACGTCCCTCCCACACCTCCACTGTCAACAGCTCTAATCAAACCGCCCGGCCTGCTGACTTCTTAAATGATCCAGGCGGTATTTCCTGTAATAAACACCCCGGCGTCTAACGAGGGGCCCTCGGGCGACGTCAATGTATGAATTCATTACGCGGAGGGAGCCGCCGATCGGCGGGGCGGGCGGGCCGGCCCGCCGCCCCGGCCCCCGGCTTCCCGCGGCCCCGGCGGCTGGTGAAAAATGTGCGGGCCCCGATTCCAGCGCCGGGGCTGCGGGTTGAAGTATCGCCCGCGCCTGTAGTACATGAGACGGGGCCGCGTAATGGAGGGAGAAATCAGGGAGGCAATCTTTCATTCTGCTCCGGTATGAAAAATTCAAAAGACTGCGAAACTCACCCAGAGAAATTTTGCAAGCATATTATTTCCCAATGTTTCGATCAATTTGTCTGTCAAGCATGCCGAGAGGTGGACGGGGCCGGCAAAAGCAATTTAGCCTGTGAGGGCCGGAGCAGGAGTGTTTTAGGGAGCCCTGTCACATGTTATTTCTTTATATATTAGGGCCGCCGCGTGTTTTATTCGCTGGCCATATTATGGGGGGAAATTGATATCAATCATCGAGGTGAGCTGTGGATGTCTGAGAGGAACAGGACACGGGCACGCAGGCGTCGGAGCAGCGGGGAAATGAACCTCTTAATGCACGCGAGGCCGGGCGAACAATCCACCGTGCGTTTTAATGGCTCGCACCCCAGCCCCCCAGCCCCCCAGGACTCCAGCACCCCAGCGGCACTCCGCGGAAGCCTCTTGCGTATGAACACGGCTGACCCTGCCAGGCTGAAATTAAGCTATAATCTCCCTCCAGTGAGTCCGTCTGGGACTGACAAACCTACCCAAACCCCGCTTCCAATCTCCGTGTTCTTGTTTTTGTTTGTTTGTTTGTTTGTTTGTTTTAAAAAGGTGCAGATATGGAAGCTCTAACTAAAGAAAGGGCTTTCCTCCAGCTTCCGGTTCCATTTCTATTTGGGGTTCAGGAACAAATGATGTTAGGGAGCGTTACTCCTGAGAGGAGCATGCAGTTGCAGTGAAACTTACAGTTGTGGGGAGGGAGCCTATAATTCTATGAGGACTGTGTGTACCCCTAACACGTCCCTCAAATCTCCGATGGACACATTGAGGTTGTTTTTCAGAAGAGATATAATTCAAGGAGATTATGTTATGTCAGTTGGTTTACAAAAAAACAAACAAACAAAAAAAAAACCCTCAGTTTAAGTGGAATTGGTCTTGTCGGTCAGCATCTGCCTCCCGTGGCAGCCGGACTGAGAAGGACTGGCTGGCTTCTGGGTGACTGGCTGCTACCCGCAGGTTATCCTCCTCGCCAGCTCCCTATTTCTTGCTAGTTTCTGGGAACTTACCATGAAGTGCCATAGCCCAGCAGGCTGGAAACTTCCCAGACAATGGGTACTGATGAGTGGAAATACACTGTAACAAAGTCAGTCAGAATGTTTCCAGTTAGTGCAGACCCCGAGTTGTGTTTGTATGGAAAACGTCTTGAGAGACAATTGCCAATTAACTGTGAAAATTTGGGATAGAGACTGCCATCTGATCGCTGTTAAAGAGCATGATTGTGAAGATGGCTTGGTTTTTCCTCCAATGACTACCTCATATTTTAGTGTGTGTCGATGATAAATCAACATGTGTCTTAATCCCCTGTTAATATGTGCTCAGATTCTTTCTAGGGCCTTTTTTTTTTTGTCCTTGTTGTGGTGTGGAGCTATTTCAGGCATTAATTGTGACTATCTTTATATAGCTATCTTTCTGTACTTGTGCAACTCTACACAGAATTCTGAAAAGTAGGATTAAAAATTTACGTGCTTTCAAACTGTCCTTACTTAAAATTTTTATTATAATTGAGATCGAACATCTTCCTTTATGTTTATTGATCATTTATGTTTCTTAAGTGAAATGCCTTTTTTTTTTTCCTATTGGAAAAAATGTCTTCTTATTTGCAAGAACTTTTTGCATATTAAAGTTGATCGTTTCTATTTTGATTTTTGTCCATGGAAAATTTTTAAGAAAAAATGTTATGTGGTCAGGTTTTATAATAGTCAGTTTTAAACTGATAACAATTTAACTCATTTTTGAAGTTGGCTTCTAGGTGTCTATCAACTCTACATTAATCATTGCTTAGGGCAGTGGTCGGCAAACTCATTCGTCCACAGAGCCAAATATCAACAGGACGACGACTGAAATTTCTTTTGAGAGCCACGTTTTTTAAATTTAAACTTCTTCTAAGGCCAGTTCTTCAAAATAGACTTGCCCAGGCCGTGGTATTTTGTGGAAGAGCCATACTCAAGGGGCCAAAGAGCCAACTGTGGCTCGAGAGCCGCAGTTTGCTGACCATGGGCTTAGGGTAAAAAAGAGGCCTTAGAACTTTCTCTGTAATAATTATTGGCAGACAGAACTAGATTCTAATCCTACATTCTGCCGCCACCCACCTATGTAGTCTTGCCCAGCCCCTCTCTACCTCTATTGTCTGTCTGTCTGTCCGTCAGTCAAAAGGAAATCCCAGTAGTGAGTTGAGGATCCCTGGTGGGCCTACAGGTGCTACCCTAACACTTGTTTGTAAACACAGTTCCTGTCGTTCCGTTATCATAAACCTCAATAGATCAATACCTTCATACTATTCTTTCTCCCTAACAGTTTTCGGACGTAAGGCTTTGTTGCCTTTCCAGCTATTTGAAAGCCAGTTTTTCCTATTTGGCTCGGCCTCTTACATCCCTGACTCTCCCTCCCAGAAGGCAGTCGGCGTGTTAGGAGGCCTGATGCGGGGAGAGGGGGACGCACCGGCCGGGCCTGGTCCGTGCAGCTGCCCGGCAGCCGGTGGCCTGGGCACCCACGGCCGCTGCTCGCTGTCGCCACCTGTGGCCGGGCGTCAACGGGCAGACACGCGGGGCTGTCACGCGTGGAAATGAGCGTGTAGACTGCCTCTCGTGTGACGGGCGCTTACGGAAGGGAAGCCACTTCTTCCCGGCGGTATCGGTTTTACCACAAATAACCGAACGTCCCTTTGGTGTGCACTGCGGAGTGTGCGCCTCGCGTGAGGTCATGCTTGAGGCACGCTATCAGCTTCACGGCCAGCTTTCCCGTGCTGCCCACGGGGGTCCCCTGTGACTCTGTGGCCCTTACAACACTTACACATCAACCTTAACACACTGCACACGTATCAGAAAGCGTGAGTGAGTTCGGGATGACCGACATGCTAGTCCGTTCGCATGATCAGGGTGGTTTACATATCTTAGTGATATCTGCATTAAATTAAAACAAGAAACTAAGATTTGTCCAGCGGAGCTCGGAGGAGAAAACGGGATAGGCCAGTGGTCGGCAAACTCCTTCGTCCACAGAGCCAAACATCAACAGGACAACAACTGAAATGTCTTTGGAGAGACACATTTTTTAAACCTAAACTTCTTCTAACGCTGCTTCTTCAATACAGACTCGCCCAGGCCGTGGTCTTTTGTGGAAGAGCCACGCTCAAGGGGCCAAAGAGCCGCATGTGGCTCGCGAGCCGCAGTTTGCCGACCACTGGGATAGGAAATGGATTGTGGAACAGGTCATGCCATCAGCGTGTTCTTTGCCTGAGTGACCCGGGGCGCCCACATCTGCTCCCACCTGAGCAGCCCGTGAGGGCCACTCCGCCCACTGCACAGGGCCTGCGGGGCCCGCTGGCCCGAGAGAGGTTCTCTGTTTACGAGGAACGATGTTTACGGCTGAGAGCGGAGCTAAAGACGGGAGACCACTGACCATGGTTTGGAGAGGGGCTTGCACGGAATCACTCGAGGCTCCTACATATCGGCTTCTCAGTCTTCCCCCAGGCCAGCTGCTGCGGGAGGAACCCCGCCTCTCTCTGCGGGGCTGGCTCCTGCCGCCGCCAAGTCACCAGTGGCGGGCGGGGCTCCCGCCCAACTGCCTGGGGGGCACTTGGCTTAACTCCCAGCAATAAGTGAAATTAACATCAGATGGAAATGCAAAGAGCGAAACACTCAGCCAATCTAACAGCAAACAATTATTCTGAGATCGATATAAAAATAAAGACAGTGAAAGAGCCATCATCATCTGAGGGTTTAATTCATTGCTTCTAGAGGCAATTATTGGGGTTCCATGGAAATTTATTGCGGGACAAGCGGAGCTAATTATTTGCCCCCCCCCCCCCCCCCCCGCATGCTGTGGGAAGGCGGGTACTTGGTTTCCGTTTCCCTTACTTTCACACTTACCGTGGATGGAGTCTTGTCGGTTGCCCTTGTTCAGGGTCGAGGGGACAGAAGTGGACTCTACTCACTGAGCAAGGCTGGCCTTCGGATGGGTGGCCACCTGCGTCCCAGTTCTGGTCCTGTCCCTCCCTCTCCCAGATTTTCTCTCGTCCGGCGGCACCCCTCTTTCCGCAGCGGGGCCCGTGTTGGGCCCGTGTAGCAGCTGTTTGGATGGTCTTGGGGTGAGGAGTCTGTCCACTGCTCACCTGTCGGAGCTGCCTGCGTTTTCCTTCTGTTCCCACTCCTCCTCCTCCCCAGGCTGATGGGCGGGCACTCCACCCATCACGGAAGGCCATGGGCATGTCCGAGAAACCTGTCCACCCAAAGACTTTGGCTTGGGCAGCCGAGCTGGGAGGGAAAGATGGGCTCCTGGGCGTGTCTGAGCGTGTCAGGCGCACAGGAGAGGGACATGGGATGCCAAACCGCACCACGCAGTTGGAGCTGGCAGGGCAAGCTCGAGGCCTGGCGTGCGATGGAGCTGGGCACTCGAGTGCAGAGAGGAGTGACCGTGTGCAGTTGCTGGTGAGGGCGGGGCACACAGCACCTTCAGAGAGGCAGGGAGGCGACTCCCTCAGTGGGGTGGACAGCTTGGGGCCAGGGGTCCTTGCAGACAGACAGACCACCGGGGACCTTTCTTGGGCTCCTAAGAGGATGGTGTGGCCGGAAGCTGGCCGGGAGCAGGGATAGATGGCCGGCCCGTCTGAGACTTCAGTCGCCAGCACATAAAAGGCAGAGTTCACACTTAAAAGCACGTCTGGCTTCTTCCTCTGCTTCTCCTTTTGCGTGAGGACAAAGGATGCATTATTGTTGTAATGTCATACTTGTCTTAGGTCTATTTTTCACATTCCCATGTAAAGTGTGCAGCTCAGTGGTTCCAACACATTCGAAGAGTTGTACATCCATGACCACAATCTTAATTTTAGGACATGTCAGCACCCCCTAAAGGACCCCTATTTCTCTTAGTGGTCTGCACCTGCTCCTGCTCCTCCCGCTGGCCAAGCTCTGGTCTATTTCTGTCTCTGTAAGTTTGGCTGTTCTGGAGACGTCACATAAATGGAGTCACGGTAGTGGGCCTGTGTTAGCTTCATTCACTTAGCATAATGTCTGGAGGGGTCTGCATGGACAAGGGTAGAGCAGGGTGAAGCAGTGTGGAGTAGGGAGGAGCAGGGTGGAGCAGGGTGCAGAGTGGAGCAGGGAGGAGCAGGGAGAAGCAGGGTGGAGCAGGGAGGAGCAGGGTGGAGCAGGGAGGAGCAGGGAGGCACAGGGAGGAACAGGGTGAAACAGGGAAGAGCAGAGTGGAGCAGGGAGGAGCAGAGAGGTGCAGGGAGAAGCAGGGAGGAGTAGGGAGGAGCAGAGTGGAGCAGAGTGGAGCAGGGAGGAGCAGGGAGGAGCAGGGAGGAGCAGAAAGGTGCAGGGAGGTGCAGGGAGGAGCAGGGAAGAGCAGGGAAGAACAGGGTGGAGCCGGACCCATTCCTGTGCGGGCCAGTGCACCTTGGTGGCCTGTCTCTGGCTCCGGTGAACCGTGCCGCTCTGAGTGCAGTTCTGTGCGATGCTGTGAGTGGACACGCACTGCATGTCTTTTGGTTGCACACCTGGGAGTGGAACCGCAGGGCCCCATGGGAGTTCCTTGTGCATCATTTTGAGGACGCTCCGAACAGTTTCCCAAAGCAGCTGCTCCATTCCACGTTCCTGCCAGCAGTGTAGAGGGTCCCATTCCGCACTCACCACCTCTCGGTGGCGTCTCTTTTATTTCAGCCATCACCGTTTGTCAGAAGTGACATTTCGTTGTGTGAAATAGAGGCAAAGGATGAAACTGGGAATGGAGAGCCAGGGTTTTCCCCCGAACGTAGCTACTTGTTGGGCCACAGAAGGCACACACAGTCACTGGCTGGACAGGTTTCAAGGACATTACAAAAGCTATTTCTTTTTCCAGAAAAGAGACTTTTAGAATGATAAATGACATTAAGTGCATGCATCGAAAGTGTGCACTTCATAAAACCTGTCCCGTATAAGACCACAATCAAATCATTTCCATCGCCCCCTCTTACTTTTGTAACCCCTCCTCCCGCACCCTGCCCTTCATTCTTGTTCCTGTAACGTTATGCATTAGTTTGAATTTCCCGAAATATTATAATGAACTGTGATCACATCCTTTCCATACGGTTTTATAACTTTTCAAATGGAGCTGTGTGTCCGAGCTCTGGCCTACACATGTGGTTGGACAGGTCAGCTGTCTGTCCACTGAGAGTGCACGCCCTCTGTCATCCATCCGTCGGACATTGTGCGTGGTCCCCGTGGGTTTCATTGAGTTTGGTTTAGATCACATGGTTGGGGCTGTGACGAGGAAGGCTGCCATTTGTAAAGGCTTTTTTAAAAAATATATTTTATTGATTCCTTACAGAGCAGAAGGGAGAGGGATAGAAAGTCAGAAACATCGATGAGAGAGAAACATCGATCAGCCGCCTCTTGCACGCCCCCTACTGGGGATGCGCCCACAGCCAAGGTACATGCCCTCAACTGGAATCGAACCCAGGACCCTCCAGTCCACAGGCCGACGCTCTATCCACCGAGCCAAACCGGTCTTGGCTGTAAAGGCTTTCATTTCACCGGGCAGACCGTGTCGTCAGCGGATGCTTCACATGATCACAAACGCTTTCCACAGTGGCTGCTCCGTTGGCTCTCCCACCAGTGGTGTGGGGTTTGTTTCTGAACATCCTTCCCCGTGCTGTCATTTTCCAGCTACCTGGAGGGCTTTAAGGCTTACTGTTGTGGGGCTCCGTGGTGATAAGGTCTTCTAGATCTTGCCATCTTAAAGGTAAGCGTAATATTAGAAATATATATATACATTTTTGCTGTGCTTAAGATTGTAAGTTGACAGCATTTTTTATTGAAAAGGTCTTGTTCCATTGTCCCCTGACTTGCATTGTTTTTAATAAAAAATCAGCTGTCATCCTTAATTTTATTAGTATATGGCAACCCCCTGCCCTTGGCTGATGTTAAGATTTTCTTTATCATTGTTTTGAACAACTTGACTATTTCATCCTTTTGTGTACGTCTGTTTGTGTCTTGTGGGCTTGGGTTTCATTGAGTTTGGTTTAGTGGGTTTATAGTTTTTATCAAATTTAAAAAATGTTTGACCATCGTTTTAAAAGTCTTTTTCTTCTTCCTCAGTCCTGTCCTTCAAAACCTCCAATTACACATGTACCTGGCTGGTTTAAGTTACCCCAAAGTTCTCAAATATTTGGGGATGTTAACAATTGTTATTTTCCTGAGTTTGCATTCAGACAGTTGCCGTTGTGTTCTCAAGTTCACTGCCCCTTTCATCTGTACCCCAATCTGCTGCTCGTTCTAACCAGTGCGTTTGTCTTCCCAGACTTTACCATTCCCATCTCCACCAGCTCCATTTGTCACCTTTATAGCGCACACTTCTCCACTTACCTTTTCGACATGGGGAACACAATTGTAACGTCTTTTAACGTCCTCGTGTGCTGACTCTACCACCCGTGTCAGTTTGGGGCTGGTTTTGATTGATTGTCCCCCACACTGTGGCTCATCTTTTCCTCCTTTCATGCCTTGCTGATAAATCTCAGGTGGATGCTGCATGTGTGAGTTTTGCCTGGTTGAGTGTTGGACACGTGTGTGTGTGTGTGTGTGTGTGTGTGTGTGTTTAATAAACATCGTTTAGGGTTTTGTTATGAAATGCAGGTAGGCCACATGAAACGTTTGATTGTTTGGGGTTCTGCTCCTAAAGTCAGAACTAGAGTCTCCGTTAGTCTGGAGCTAATTATTTTTCATACCCGCAGGCCAGTCACGCTCAGACTCGACCCCGTGTCCTGAGTGCTATGGTGTGTGTCCCCCGCCCCCCCCCCCCCCCCCCCCCCGCGCGTTTCCTCTCCCCTCTGGTGACCTGGACATGTGCCTGCTCCACTTTGCGTGGTTCTGCTTGTTAGCACTCTGAGGGTCCAGAGGGCCTCCACCCGCCTCTGGCACCCACTCTGAGCACCTCTCTTCCTGCCCCGTCTCTTCTGCAAATCCGCCCACTCTGTTCCCATGGACGGTGGGCTCCATCGCCTCCACCAGGAGTCCTCTGGGCTCTGCCTGGATTCCTTCTCCTTTGCCACAACCTTGCACAGCAAGAGTTCTGCTAGGAAGACTGTCCCTACCCCACAGACTGGCCACACCCACTCGACAGAGAAGCCACCCGGCCGCCCCCACCAGCGTCTCCGAATCCCCATTCACAGAAGTCACAGCTTGGCCAACTTTTCCCTCATCCCTTTCTAGCCACCATTGTTTTCAGACACTTCCTGACGACACGGCACTCTGGTCTGAGCCAAGCACCCTGCACATGTGCACCCTGCTTCCCGCAGCCAGCAGAAGTGGGGCGGGACCCCCTCTCCGAACTTGTTGAAGTGCACACCCTACACCAACACAATCCTCACAAAGGGGAGCCCCTCTGTTGTTATCAAGTCAAGGCTGTGCTAGCTGGGACAGGAGTCAGAGCATTCCGACTGCCAGCGGCGGGGGCGAGGAACCCTTCAGTGCTGGCACACCCTCCGTGCTGGATCTTAAACGCTGACACTACGTTCTTTATGGAAAATTTCCAGCCTCTGAGTTTTTCATTGGACTGTGAATGGTAAATGACACACTTTTCTAAGCTTACGTTCTTTTTCTTGGCTAGGTCCACAAAAATAAGGTTCCTACTTTCTCGCCTCTGCCAGCAATTCCATGGGCAGAAACTATTCATCGCAACAGAGAAATAGTCTAATTTGTCTCTGCTATAGATTCACAAAATAGAGAGAAAAAGTTGCTCACACTGGATCCAGTCCGCTTTGTTAAAATTTAAATAAATGCTGAGTTGGTCATCTAATGACTCAAAATCTCAAACACAAGTTTTCAATCCACGTAGAAATATATGGGTTCTGGGTCATTTTCAGGGGAAAGTTTACACAGAAACCTGTCAGTTTACCCAATGTGCTGAAAGCAATTAAACTATGAAGTGAACCGTATCTCATGTTGAATTTATTTTGTATTTAAAAGTTGTGTTTCCAAGGAAGAACAAGACAACAGGCCAAGGTAAACCTTTAGGTGGGCGGGTCCACATTATGGGCCCCTGTGGGCTCCCGGCTGCCCCGTCATCTGTCCCCACAAGAACGAATCCCGCGCCCTGAGTGGGACCTTCTCAAAGCACAGCATCTGCCGCACCGTCCAGGTGACCTGTGAGGTCAGACGAGCTCCCGGATAACACTGAGGCCTAGTTGGCCTCTGTCCCTGTGCAGACATTTCTGCAGATGGTGCCAAGGTCATGGGGAAGCTGCTGCCCTTGACCATGGATCAGGGCTGTGGCAACAAACCACACGAGTGGTCATTGCATTCTTCACCCGGACACATTTACAGAGGGGAAGGTTTCCTTTAAGCATGGCTCTGCTGAAGCAGTAAACATTGCCAATTGTATAATATCTTGACCCTGAGTACACCTCCCTCTCTCTATATATATTTATACATATGTATAAATCCTATCTAATAAAAAAGCAATATGCAAATTTGACTGTACCTTTGCCACGCCACCAGTCAATCAGGATCGGGGAGCAGGGCCGAGCATGGCGCATGGGAGCAGGGGGTGGGGCGGAGCATGGCTGCAAGCGCCAGGGGTCCCAGATCGCAGCCCAGCCCCAGCCCCAGTGGGAGATCCGGCCCCGCAGTGGCCCACGGCAAAGGCTGGCCATGTGGGTGCTTACCCGCATGTGCTGGGGGTCCCTGATTGCAGCCCAACCCCAGACAACAATGCCATGGTTGCAGGGCCAAGGCAGAGGCCGTGAGGGGTAATCAGGCCAGGAGGGGAAGGTAGATGGGGTGATCAGGCCAGGAGGGGAGGGCAGTTGAGGGTGATCAGGCTGGTGGTGGGGGACAGTTGGGGCCAAGCAGACCAAAAGAGGGGACCAGTTGGGGCAATCAGGACAGCAAGCAGAATGGTTAGGGGTGATCAAGCAGTCAGGCAGGTGAGCAGTTAGGAGCAGATTGCGAGGGGGCTGTCCAAGTGCCAGTTTAGGCCTGATCCCTCAGGGGTCTCAGATTGGAGAGGATGCAGGCCGGACTGAGAGACAACCTCCACCACCCCCCACGTGCACCAATTTCGTGCATCAGCCATTAGTGTGTGTGTGTGTGTGTGTGTGTGTGTGTGTATGTGTATATATACATATATATATGCATGTATCACACATATCTATTGACTTCAGAGAGGAAGGGAGAGGGAGAGATAGAAACATCAATGATGATAGAGAATCATTGCTTGGCTGCCTCCTGCATGCCCTGTACCGGGGATCGAGTCCACAACTGGGGCACATGTTCTACCTTTACCGCCATCTGGCAGCAGAGCCCGTCAGGCTGCACCAGCCCCCTGGTAGGCCCCCAGACCGCCCCCCATTCCGGGAACAAGGGGCTCTTCCAGAAAGCATCTTGGCTCCTGTGTCCTCGCTTTGGCCACCAGGCCATTGTCCAGCTTCCACGGGGACCGCAGTCCATGTTCCCAGCCGAGCGAAGCGTTTGCACCACTGAGTCGTCGACACGGTTAAGTCAGGGGGCACTGGGCACGGAGGCCTTGCCCTCTGCTCAGAACCCAGCAGGGCCTGGGACTGCGACACGTCAGGGATTCTGAGCCAGGGGCCCGGGGGGAAGTGAGGGGCAGCACAAGAACACGGGTCCCAGGCTCATGGCATTCAGGCCCTGGTTATAAAAAAAAAACACAGGGGATTCCATAAAGCCAGAGAGCTTGGCAAGTGTTTCCTACAAAAACATGCTTGTTTGACTCCAGAGACCTCCTTGAGGGGCACTCTGTAAAGTGAAGTGAAATAATTACATGTTTTAAGCACATACTCCACCAGTCGTTACCAGGAGCCGCTGACGAGCAGCGGTGAGACAGCCTGGCCGTGGGGGACAGGCCCCCAGCGGGTTCGGGTGCTATTGTTACAGGGGCCCCTCAGGTGTCTGTGCTTCCGGGGCCTTCTCTTGCTGGAAAGACCAATTACAACAAAGTGCAGCAAGTACCGGCATCAGAACGCCCATCTGCCAGAGAGAATAACCTGGGGGTGCCCAGGAAGGGTCTGAGGACACGTGGCTCACAGGAAGGACCTGGGACTGGATGACCTGCCCCGGGTCCCAGCTGGGAGCCGAGCCGGGCTGTCGGGGGTCACACAGGCTCTGGAGGTGCTCACGGTCCCCATGGTCCACGTGGTGGACGGGGAGGTGACGGGAGAGAACTAAAGCAGGAGGAAACCCTTCCTGCCCGTTTCACCGACAGACCCAACGAGGCTACAGGATCTGAGCTCTCCAGGAGGCTCCGGACCTTCCCTCTCTCGCTGGGTGATTCCTGTGGAACATCTGAAGGGGAAAACCATCACGGCACCCAATGAGGCTATGACCCCACCCCCCTGCAGTGACTTTGGAGTGCCAGAGGGGCCAGGTGCACCTCAGTCCACCTAGGGACCAGGCCAGCCACCCACGTCCTGGAGGAGGGTCAAGCTCAACCTCTTTGTGTAGAGGGCCTCCTGGGAGGGCACATGGGCGTTTCTTTAATGACTGTCAGCGGAACTCAAGGCGACAGGCAGAGCCACGCCCTGGGAACAGGCTTCACCAAAAAGGCTGAGGTGTTATCAGCTTGGCCTCCGCCTTTGCCCAGGCGTCTGTAGTGGGGCTGCCATATGTAAATCCAGTCAAGCACCAGGAATGCTCGGGCCTACTCCAGAATGCAAATAACCTCCTTTGACCCTAACTTTTGGTGTAACTTCCTGGTATTTGGGGGATATAAATAAACACGGCTTCGTGGGCTCTGGGTCCCCGACGTTCCGTGAGAGAGAAGACTGCGTCCCACCGGCTCCCAGCTTTCTTCTGTTCTTTCATCATTTCTAGTCCCCGGCGCCTCCATTCAGAACGGGTTCCCTCTCTCTCTGTGTGGACACGGAAAAAGGAGATCCCCGCCACATCTGGCTCCCCCACATCCTGTGTCTCAGCAGCAGAGCTGCTGGCGCGAACGAGCAGCCACCAGGTTATTGCTAGAGGGTGGAAAACAGGCTCCCCGCGATTGGAAGTTTTCCAGCTACAGGAAAGGTTTGCAATGGGGAGGCTACGGTCTCCCGGCATGGCACGCCTGTGTTTTTCTACGGTGGTTTACGTGGCAAAAACAAACAACAAAGGCAAGCCTCTGGCCCCGAGAGACGAAGCATGCACCCTTCTTTCCGGCTTCCTGGCTCCAAAGTTCCTACTGTTCGCACCGCAGGTACCCGGGGCGGGACAGGACACTTTTCAAGCCATCAAATGCCGTGATCAACCTAATGGGGAACTGAGGTCCCCAAGGAGAAATAAACATTCCACGGCCCTTCTCCTCCGATTTTAGACATCGCAGGACCGTGACAAGGTCAGAGCTGTGGGGCCTCCTGGTGATGAGGGCGGGAAAGCAGCCCGGCTCTGGCCAGCGGCCAGCCCCTCCTGGACATGACGTGGCTAATGGGAACTTGATGTTGACAGGAAGTGATAAAATTGAGACCATTACACCGCTTTCCAAACCCATATTCTTGACCCAGGTATTTCTAGGGAAGGAAAGGTGAGGAATTTATACAAAAAGGAAAAGAAAGAGAAAAAGAAACCACTGTATGGAACTGTGTAGACAGAGTGTTTGGACGGAAAATACAGTCATGGGTAAGTAATGATAGGAAATAAGCTGTTTGCCAGACTCACAGCTGTAAACCTACTTTGCCCACCTGTGAGTCAGATGCTAACATGGGAACAGGAGTCACAGGGATGAAGGGGAGACAAGGATGCTCTGCTCACAGGCCCTGCGCCTCTGTCCTCAGCGGGGCTGGAGGGCGTGGCCTTGGAGGGTGCATGGGCTCCACCTGGATGAAGACACTCACACACACGAGCGTGCACACACACACAGGAGTGTGCACACACACACACACACACAGGAGCATGTACACTCACACACACGAGCGTGCACACACACACAGGAGCGTGCACACACACACACACACACACAGGAGCATGTACACACACACACACAGGAGCGTGCACAAAGACACACACACATACACAGAAGCATGTACACACACACACACACAGGAGTGTGTACACACACACACACACACAGGAGTGTGCACACACACACACACACACAGGAGCATGTACACACACACACACACAGGAGCGTGCACAAAGACACACACACATACACAGAAGCGTGTACACACACACACACAGGAGTGTGTATACACACACACACACAGGAGCGTGTATACACACACACACACACAGGAGCGTGCACAAAGACTCATACACAGAAGCGTGTACACACACACACACACAGGAGTGTGTATACACACGCACACACACAGGAGCGTGTACACACACACAGGAGCATGCACACACACATACACACACATACACACACACGGGAGTATGCACACACAGACAGGAGCATGTACACACAGACACACAGGAGCGTGTACACACAGACACACACGAGCGAGCACACACACACAGGAGCTTGCACACACACACAGGAGCGTGTATACACACACACACATACACGAGCGTGCAAACACACACACACAGGAGTGTGTATACACACACACGAGCGTGCACACAGACACACACGAGTGTGCACACATACACGAGCGTGCACACACACACACACACACACACACACACTTGAGCGTGCACACACACACAAGACCCAGATGGCATCAAAGGTGAACTCAGCCCCCGCTTGAGGAAAAAGTCATACCAACGCCACACATGACTCCAAAAAAGCGAAGAGGAGCCTAGCTGGTTTGCTCAGTGGTTAGAGCACCAGCTTGCAGACAGAAGGGTTGAGGGTTTGATTCCCAGTCAAGGGCGTGGTTGCAGGTTCGCCAGCCTCCGTGCATGTGGGAAGCAACCAATCATCACATCGATGCTTCTCTCTCTTTCCCACCCTCCTTCCCCCCTCCCGAAACCTGCCACCAAAACTTGACAAAGACACTACAAAGGAAGACACTTCCCTCATGAACGTAAACACACAATCACGAGACAAAATAGCAAATTTAAACCCGTCATACGCAAAGATAAAATAAAAATCGTGACTTAAGTAGTCTAGCCCAGCATTTCAAGATTGGTTTAAGATCCTAAAATTGACTTAGCTCACCACACTGAGAGAATAAAGGGGGAAATATGACTACGTCCACATGTGTACAGACACCTTTTGATGAAACTCAACAGACTGGGGGGACATCCTGAGCCTGAGAACCCACGGCACCAACAGAGGCCCTGTCCTCAGGCTGGGGAGGTCCTGGGCGCCCCCCCTCCCCCCACAGGAACAGAAAGTGGGGGGGGAGGCTTTGTCCCCATCTGCATTCAGCAGCATCCCAGAGGCTCCAGACAGTGCAATAAAAAAGCAGAAATAAAAGGCATCATGATTCTCTATTAAAAAAAATCTCAGGGCACCTGGGAAACAATTCCTAGAACTAATAAGTGAATTTAGTAAGGCGGCGGAATAGAAAAGCAACATTCAAAAGTCAATGGTTACATCCCAGCAGCCAGACAAGCAGAGAAGTTTTGAAAGGATTTTGAATACCATGCGATCATTCCGAAATCAGATTTACAAAGACCCGGCGGGTCTCTCAGCTGGACACCACACAACTGCTGGGAGAAATGGAAGAGAAACTGCACGAACGCCTGAACTACACTCACCTGCTTCAAAATTAAAGAGATGTCCACCTCCCCCCAAATGATAGAGTCTCACAAAGGCCCCAAACAAAATACCAATATGCGTTCCTTTTTAAAGAAAGGGCAGCCCGGACTGTAAAGGTCAGATGGAAAATCAAGACACCTAAAGCCAGAAGTATCCTTTTCCCCTAAAATACAGTTAGAAGACGCGTGTTACCTTAATTCAAAGCCTCAAGTCAACATGGAGAACGAGGGAGCGAGCCCTTGAACCCAACTGTCCCGACATCTCTGACGCCCACAGGTGTGGGCAACCGATTTTGTGAAAGGCACCAACAGATTCAAGGGAAAGGGAAGTAGCTGTTTCCAACAAAGAACAGAATGCTGAAACAACTGAATATGGATGTGGAAGAAGCACAACCGAGCACTGCGAGCTACAGCTCATGTGCCCAAATAAAAGGTTAACAGGACAAAGCTTTTAAAAATTCTTTGTTTTTCCCATCACCAGTCACCCTCCCGTGCCCTCTGCCACCTCCGCCCTGCCCTCACCACACTCTTGGCCATGTCCGTGAGCTCTCTCTTTTGTGTCGTTTCTGCTCTCTCTCCACAGTCCCAACCTCCCCCGCATCGGAGCTGATAAAAGAATTAACTCGTAGGAAAATGTATTTGTGGAATTGCATTAGGCAAGATTTCTTGGAGACAGAACTTCTACCCAGGAAATAAAACACAAGTCCCCCCGCACCCCCCTTGTGAGGGAACCATCGCTAGACACACACCTGATAAACAACCTGTAACTGAGCAAATAAATGAAAAACAAGATGGCACCGATTAAAAATGGGCCAAGGGCTGGCGGACACCGCACAGCGAAAAGGCAGACCTGGTGGATAAGGGGTGTAGACTAGGCCAGTGGTCGGCAAACTCATTAGGCAGCAGAGCCAAATATCAACAGCACAACGACTGAAATTCCTTTGGAGAGCCACATTTTTTAAACGTAAACTTCTTCTAACACCACTTCTTCCAAATAGACTCGCCCAGGCCGTGGTGTTTTGTGGAAGAGCCACACTCAAGGGGCCAAAGAGCCGCATGTGGCTCGAGAGCCCAAGTTTGCCGACCACTTTCTAGGGCATCCGGTGCAGGAGCTGAAGATGAACCATGCGAGCACACACTCGGGCTAATTTCTGTGGCTGTGCCCGTGGCCCCTCCTGCCGTGGCGCAGGGACAGCAGCAGAGACCACGCCGGCTCCAGCCGCTGCTCTGCACCTCCCCAGCGGGTGTCCCGTGGGCGTCACTCACCCAGCGGCCGGCGTCGCTCCGCCCAGCAGCCTGATCCCGTGCAGACCCTGCGGGCACCCGGAGATCTGGATCCGCCCCAGGGGGCTGGCCACCACGCTGTGCTGCACCACGCAGACCGCCGCCATCCTCCTCGGACCTGGGGACACAGCGTGAAGAGGGTGAGAGCGTACACGGGAGAGCGCGGGTCCCTGTTAAAGCACAGAAACCCGCGTTTAAGCCGGGACACGTCTTCCAAAGCTCCTCCCTTCCCCACCCCCCCAACCCCCCCACCCCCGTTTCTGGAGTACGGTCACACAGGGTGTCATTCCTACCATCTAGTGACTTTGAGGACAGACAGCCCCGTCGTCGCCATGGGCAGCACCCTCGCCTTTATTCCCGTTACCCCCCCCCCCCCCCCGCACGGTGACCCTCACGGGAGCCTGAGATGAGGCCTCCTCGGGAAGAGCCCCGACAGCTAAGCCCCCGCCCCCGAAGGCAATTAAACAGCGGCCCAGCTCTCCCCAGTGAAAGCTGCAGACCGGCCTGGCATTCGGAACACAGCACGTGTACACACGAATGAAGCACGTGTAAACACGAATGAAGGACCTGTAAACATGAATGAAGCACGTGTACACACGAATGAAGCATGTGTACACATGGATGAAGCACGTGTACACATGGATGAAGCACCTGTAAACATGAATGAAGCACGTGTACACACGAATGAAGCACCTGTAAACATGAATGAAGCATGTGTACACATGGATGAAGCATGTGTAAACACGGATGAAGCACCAGTAAACATGAATGAAGCACGTGTACACACGAATGAAGCACCTGTAAACATGAATGAAGCACGTGTACACATGGATGAAGCATGTGTAAACACAGATGAAGCACCTGTAAACATGAATGAAGCACGTGTACACACGAATGAAGCACATGTAAACACGAATGAAGCACGTGTACACACGAATGAAGCACATGTACACATGAATGAAGCACTTGTAAACACGAATGAAGCACGTGTACACATACGGTTACACGGGGTGCTCGGCCCCGCACCTGCACCGCCACACCTGTGTCGGGAGGCAGGGCCGTCGGAGTGAAACTCGCAGGCTTTGCAAAGCTTCCGAATGTACCTCCATTCGAACGAATGCACACACAACATGCCAGGACGTGTCGCCCAGGTCAGTGGGGGCAGATGTCACCTCCCGTGAGCACAGCGAAGCCTGAAGGGCGTGGATTCCCCCAGAGCAGGGACACCCCGGGCAGCGGGGAGGCCGTTGCTGGTTTATAAAGTCTCTCTACCCCGGGGACCCTCCCTGAGAAGTCAGCGGCGCAAGGGAGGGAGGTGGGTGCGCACCTGGACCAGCCTGTTGTCCTCCTCGCCGACTCACGCCCCACCCCAACAGCCCGCGCTTCCCACAGCCCCACCGCCCAGCCAGTCTCTCGAGATAAACCGGCACGGCCGGGCCGCCCGCCCAGCCAGACCCCGGGGGCTCCCGACCAGCGCTGACGCTCCCTCCCTATCTCCATCGCCCCTTCGTGGTCCTGCAGGCACCCCAAGTGGCCTCGTCCCAAACGGTCACCTGCATGCACACCTCCCTTATGGGGCGTTTCGGAAAAGGCACCGTCCATCCCTGCCCCGCCCGAAGCCGGTTACCCCGGATCCTCCTCCCTGCCACCAGCCCCCCTGCCCGCACCTGCCCCTCAAGAAGCCCGGCTCACATTCACGCTGTCCTCCTCCGGTGCCCTCCGCCCCGCCTCCCCCCTGCTCCTGGAGGAGGTCAAAGCGTTCCCCCAGCCACACGGCGTGTAAGCAGGACCTGAGACCCCATCCAAGTCCCCGGCTCCAGAGTGCCCTGTCCAATCCCCGTTTCTGTGCAAATCGACGGGGGGTGAGCCGGGTTCCTCTCCAGATCCCATGGGAGCAGAGGGGGCTTGATGGGGAACCTTCTCAATGTCCCCTGACCGCCCCACTTCTGGGGACCACAGGCTGTGGGATAGAAACCAAGCTTCTGAGAGGGTCCTCACACCCCTCCACTTCGCCAGGAGGGGCAGGCTCCCACCCGTCACTTTGACTCGGAGCCACACGGCTTTGCCCTACAGCAATGGTTGGCAAACCACGAGCCGCGGTTTGCTGCTCTGTTGACTGAGTTTGCCGACCACTGTCACAGACGACCCTTTACCTCTTTGCACACACTACGCCACAATTGCCCAATCCTCACAGCTTCCAACTACACGGTAACATTTAGTCTAGTCCAGTGGTCGCCAAACTCATTAGTCAACGGAGCGGCAAACCACAGCTCGGAAGCCATGGTTTGCCAACCACTGCCCTATCGGATAAAAGGCAGCTGACTCTCAGGGTCGGCACAGGGCGGGCCAGAACCTGTGCAGAGACCTGGTGGCCCAGAAGGACTTGGGGTTAGTTATCCCAGCCATAATCCACATTCAACCCAATGGCTTTGGTCTTTGATCTCGTCACCGAGGGTGCTCTACCCTCTGCAAACTCTCATCCAACAGCCTCAAAATCTGATCACTCTTCAGAAGCAGACGGCCACCCCTTCTCCCAACCCCATGGGGGCCTCCCCCCATTTCTTGGGGCCAGAACCAATAATTGTCCCCCACCCCACACACCTGGGGACATTTCCCATTCCCTGGGCCAGTGGCAGGTGCTGGGCCAGGGCATTTGCTACCACAAATCAGGGTCCCGTTGAGGCAGAAGCATCCCACACACGTGCTGGACTGGACAGGGAGTGTGCCCACCACCCAGACCACAGGTCCAGGCCCCATTTCCAGAGCATGCCCAGAGGAGTGCTCCGCAGAAGGATTCGGGGCCCAGTGAACAGCTGGACACGCCCCCCGTCCCGGGAACGCTCAGCCCGCACATCAGCACGTTAAAACTCGGAGCAAAACCAGCTCCCGTGTGTTTCCACAGCCTTGTGAACGGGCTCCCCGCGACCCGGCCTCGCCCCGGGGTCCCGCTCAGAAGCACTGGCCCCGCCAGCCCCACGGCTGTTCCCAGCAGCTCCGGGCCCAGGAGCCCTGGCTCAGGCCCCAGCCCTGGAGCCCGACAAGCCACCAGCCCCTCTCGGGCAGGGCTCCCCGGGGCGGGCTCCAGAAGCTGAGCCCGGCTAATTTAAGCACAAAAGCAATTCCTGAAAGGCTGCTCATAACTCAGAACTTCTGGGAAGGCTGGAGAAGCAGCTCAGGAAGCTGCAGGAACCGAGGCTGGCGGCGGTCCAGGGCAGCCAGAACCGGGCCTCCGGAAACATCTGCGGGGACAGCCGGGGACTGCAGGCATGCAGCTGCCGCTGTTGCCACCGTTGCCCCTGGAAACAGGATGCTGCAGCCACCGTCAATTCCCTGCTGCCCGCCTCCCTGTCACTGGCCTCTGATTCAAGGCCCAAGCAGGAGCCCAGAGCTGGCTCGGGGGCCAAGCCAACGCACGCCTGTGCCGAGTGGCAGGGGGAAGGGCGGCTGCCAGGAGAGGAGGGCTCTGCCCAGACCAGCCTCGAGGAGGACGGGGACCCGGCTCGGCTGCAAAAATTCAGCAGGAGCAGGAGCAGGAGCGAAGGTGCCATGTCCACGCCCTCCCAGGCCGCCATGGCCTCATAAATAACACGGACTGCGTCCTTCCTGGGCTGTTCTGTGGGACCAACGGGAGGACTCAGGGGAAGCCCTGGATGGCCGGTGTGCAGGCAGTCCTGAGGCCAAGGACCTGTGTCCTCCACGGGACACATCCGACCCCCACCTGCTCCGAGGGCGCCCAGGGAGACAGCCCCAAGAGTGCAGAGGACGGGCCGGGAGGTCAGGGGGTCAATGAAGGTGACTGAGGACGCAGGGCCCCAGGGTCGCCTGTCGGACTTCACCCACACGTCCCAGTTCAGGCTCTGACCAGGTGGAAGCTGAACCTCGCAGGCTGAGAGCCTGGATGTCACGGGGAAGGGCTGTGGGCCACGCCCGGTGGGGCCCGAGCTGCAGTGTCCGCGTCTACCCCAAACAGCACCCGGCACACACAGCGCCTGGACCACAGGGACCTGAGGCCTGGCCTGCCCACGGCTGCCCCCCGCCTGCTGCCCCCGGGACCAGCACCACACGCCCAGCACCACGGCGCTGTCCCTGGGCTGCCCCGTCTGAGCTCCCGCCAGACTCAGGCTGCCTGTGGCATTAAGAACAAGCTCCGTGGACCTGCGTGGCCACCGAAGCCGAAGGCCACCAAGTCAATCACAGAGCGAGGGCGGCCCCACCCACCTCATGCCAAGGACCCAAACGCACCACCTCCCAGAACTGTAACCACCGGCAAGTCCCACCCACAGCGAAGTCCCAAAGAGGCACGTGTCACTTCGGACCACATCCTGTCCGCGGGTCTTTCTTTGAGTTCTGGGATGTCGGAGGGAGTGGCCCCTTAGGTTTCCGATTGGTCAGTAGAGTTTCCCCAGGTGAGGGTTCACTGGGGCCCCTCCCCCAGGACTGCGTGGGGCCCGGGACCAGCACCTCTGGGTTTCCGAGCCCCTCAGCAGAGGCATTGCTGAAGATAAGGCAGCAGGACCCACCGACGGCCACCGTCAACTCCCTGCCCGCTTCCCCGTCACTCGCCTGTGATACACAGTCAGGGTCCACTGAGGCAGAAGCATCACACACAGGTGCTTCCCGGCCAACAAGGAACCGCAGCCACTGTTTATCAGCAACCTGAGGTCCCCCGAGCCCCGCTAGAAACACGCCGGGACGCCACAGAAACCTACACAAAGGTTCTTCCCCGCCTACAGAAGGCAGGATGCTTGGCACGCCCTTCCGCAGCGAGAGTGACACTCCGCTGAACACGCCTACGGCGTGGCCGATGATGTCCCTGGGCCGGGAGCGTGGGGCCGCTGGCAGGGCAGGCGGCGCGCTGACGGGAAGCCCAGCCTGAAACGGCAGGTGGGTTTGTTCCTGGTGCCACGGAGCTGGCAGGCCGGCAAAGGGCTGAGAGCCGCCTGCGGACGAGACGGGGGCTTGCAGACCTCAGCGGGGACCCGCAGGGGCCGGAAGCCAGGCAGCCGGCAGCGTGCGGCTCAATAGCAGGGGACGCACCGGGGAGGGAGCGCGTCTCAACACGGGCTGGTGGGAGGCACTGCCTGGCGGGCAACAAAGCAAACACGCCCCGGGGCTGCGCCGACGCGGTGGCACACAGACAGACGGGATTCGGAGCGGCGCGCGCACAGCAGCCCTTGTCCCGACACGGCGCCCTGCGACGCCACACGCTCCGGGGGCCAGCCCGCCACGGGGCTGCGGCGACCAACCCGCCCGCTCCGACCAGGGGCCACGAGCCCGGGCCGCCGCCAGCCCCGAAGGGGTCCCCCTGAGCGCCAGGTGAGCGCAGACAGTGCTTTCCAAGGCGGAACCGGGCTGGCACAGCTGTTGGCAGATGTTCAGGGCCTGGCTTGTGGGGGGCCGCCCTGGCACCCTCTAGCCTCGTGTTTTCCAAATTCACGCCGGCTTGCCCGGGTTGGGCACTCTGCCCTCTGCCCCGGGGTCCTCCCTGGCTGCCGCCGCCCACCCAGTGGGGCTCAGCACCGATCCATGGTCGCTGCCGGGTTTTAAACTGTGCCTCCTTGTTCTTGTCTGGAAGCCAGCCGCTGTGCCATTCGCCCCAGAATCTGTGCCCACTCGGGGCCTGACACTCACGTGGCAGTGACCACAGCACTCACAGCCCTGCCCGGTCGCCTCCGGGAGGCCACGGCGGGGGCGGGAGGGCAGCCGCTACGGGGGAGCAGGGCCACGCTTTGGGGGAGAAGTGAGCAGCGAAGACATTTTGGAGAAAGTGCCGTCTACAGAGACCTGAATGAGGAGGGGGAGCTGGCAGGTGAGAAGCAGGTGCTGAGCAGGTGGAGGGGGACACGGCACGAGGCAGGGCTGGGAAGCTGGCCGAGGCCCGGGGTGCCCTCGAGAGAAGTGCGGGGAGACGCACGGCCGAGGGGGCAATGCAGCCTGTTGGGCCGGTGCCGAGTCTGGCTTTGTCCTTGGGAGGCCCTGACCTTGAAACGAAGGGCGGTCCACCCGACTGCGTGGTGTCAGGCCGGGAGACTGGAGCACCCCGGCCCTGCCGCTGGGAGCCACCAGCACAGACCGGGGAACCCTCTCTTCAGTCTGGAGCGGTCCTAACGGATCCTGCCGGCCGCCAGAACACGGCCAGAGCACTGCACATGCTCAGTAAGCACTGGCTGAATATATGGTCCACTCCATCCCATTCATCCCATTCCATTCCAGGAGACTCCAGCACTCATGAGCCCATGGCTAGCGGGGTGTGTGTGTGTGTGTGGGGGGGGGGGTCTGATGCCTGGGGAGTCCAGGAGGGCTTCCTGGAGGAGAGGCCGACTTAAGAAAGCACGTAGGCATTTTCTGGGGGAGGTTCGGGGAGAAGGGAGGGGGGCAGGCGGGTCACATGCTAAGACTCTGGTGCTAGAGAGCGCCCAGGGCATTTGGGGACCCGGGACGCGGCCAGGTCGCTGGCGGGAGCGGCCCGTGGTAGAGAAGGCCACTGTGGTAGCGGCTACAGCGGTAGGACCGTGTGGGAGACAAGAGAGGGAGGGCAGACGGCGACACCGGTGCCCCCGAGAACATCCCACCCGGGGCAGGGAAACGGCAGGTTTCTAGAACCCCCTCCGTGATGGTCAGGCCCCGAGTGGGCACAGATTCTGGGGCGAATGGCACAGCGGCTGGCTTCCAGACAAGAACAAGGAGGCACAGTTTAAAACCCGGCAGCGACCATGGATCGGTGCTGAGCCCCGCTGGGTGGGCGGCGGCAGCCAGGGAGGACCCCGGGGCAGAGGGCAGAGTGCCCAACCCGGGCAAACCGGCGTGAATTTGGAAAACTGGAGGCTGGAGGGTGCCAGGGCGGCCCCCCACAAGCCAGGCCCTGAACATCTGCCAACAGCTGTGCCAGCCCGGTTCCGCCTTGGAAAGCACTGTCTGCGCTCACCTGGCGCTCAGGGGGACCCCACAGGCCGCAGTTAGGACACAGGATCCAACAGCCGGCTGCCCGCCCCCCCACTCTCACGGAGCGCGCACCCCGCCATCCACAGCCCGGCCCGCTCCCCACATCAGCGTACGACAGTCACCCTAAAGCCACAGGCGCGGCTGACGTTAATTGGTGGCAGGAAAAAAAATGGATTTTGCATGCCTATTAGGAGACCTCTGGAAAAATGAAGTGCGTTTCGTTTCATCCCCTTTTAACATGAATGGCGTTTCATGTTCGAATTAAGCAGCTGGCGCCAGAGGCCGGGTTCCCACCAGATGAAAAGCGAGACCCCGGAGCCAGGACTGGGTCCCGCCAGCTGCCCGGGCCGGCGTGCTTCTCCCTCTGACCCTTCCCAGCACGGTGTCCCGGGCACGCGCACCTGGACACAGGCTTCTCGGAGGAAGACCCGCCTGCCTTCCTCCAGGCAGTTGATGAATCAGGCACCCAGGTTGCCTCGGCTCCTCCCCGAAGTCACGGTACGGGCCCCAGGTGAGCCGACGGCCGTCCCCGGGCGTCCTGTGCCTGTGGGTGGCAGAGGGTGGCAGAGGGAAGTCCCCTGTGTGCCCCATAAGGGGTAAGTTTCACCATGTGTCGCCGCGAAGGCCTCCCCGAGTCCGCGGCGTGATTTATGACGGGTGTCCCTGTTCCAGACACGCTCCGGGGGCCGCGGCGACAGGGCCTTGAGGGCGTGAGGATCTGGGGGCGTATGGGGGGGGGCAGGTGCCGTTCCCTCAGCAAGGCCGAGCTGCCAGCCGACGCGCATGCTCTGAGCGATGGGTGCCGGGCAGGAAGCCCCCGCTCCAAATTACCGCCTGCTGCCCAGAACCCATCAGCGGCTTGACGACTGGAGCACGTAATTCCACACCTTTCACTCTTTAGACAATAACTCACCCCGATCCCGTGGCTGAAGCCAAGATGTCCAGACCCAAAGTGCACTTCTCGTTTGATTAAATACTCATAAAGGCAGGAATAAACCACCAGTCTTTTATCTTAGTGAATTCTTCAAAAAACCATCTACTCTCGAAATTCATCATTTCTCTGGGGAAGGGGACAGGTTCTTCCCCTCACAGACAGCCCCGCAGTCTCTGTCTTCATCAGGACGGTAAGCACAGGATTTACTGTCCGGGCTGACAGAAACAGGGCGTCACCAGCCAGCTTCTTTGTCTTTAGGCCAGTGGTGGGCAAACTGCGGCTCTCGAGCCACATGTGGCTCCTGAGTTGAGGTCTGTTGCTCTGTTGAGTGAGTTTGCCAACTGCTGCTTTAGGTGATCTGCCAGTCAGAAGGGCCTCAGGTGGGGTATCTGGGCAGACCGCAATAGACAACATCACAGACGGATCTGTGGTCCTCCCTGAACAGAAGACTGACCCTCCACACGCAGATCCGGGACCCTCCACACACACAGATCCGGGACCCTCCACACGCAGATCCGGGACCCTCCACACGCAGATCCGGGACCCTCCACACACACAGATCCGGGACCCTCCACACACACAGATCCGGGACCCTCTATACACAGATCCGGGACCCTCCACACGCAGATCCGGGACCCACCACACACACAGATCCGGGACCCTCCACACACAGATCCGGGACCCTCCACACGCACAGATCCGGGACCCTCTATACACACAGATCCGGGACCCTCTACACACACAGATCCGGGACCCTCCACACGCACAGATCCGGGACCCTCTATACACACAGATCCGGGACCCTCTATACACACAGATCCGGGACCCTCCACACGCACAGATCCGGGACCCTCCACACACACAGATCCGGGACCCTCCACACGCAGATCCGGGACCCTCCACACGCAGATCCGGGACCCTCCACACACACAGATCCGGGACCCTCCACACACACAGATCCGGGACCCTCCACACGCACAGATCCGGGACCCTCCACACACGCAGATCCGGGACCCTCCACACACGCAGATCCGGGACCCTCCACACACACAGATCCGGGACCCTCTATACACACAGATCCGGGACCCTCCACACACGCAGATCCGGGACCCTCTATACACACAGATCCGGGACCCTCCACACACACAGATCCGGGACCCTCCACACACACAGATCCGGGACCCTCCACACGCACACAGATCCGGGACCCTCCACACACACAGATCCGGGACCCTCCACACACACAGATCCGGGACCCTCCACACACACAGATCCGGGACCCTCCACACGCACACAGATCCGGGACCCTCCACACACACAGATCCGGGACCCTCCACACGCACAGATCCGGGACCCTCCACACACGCAGATCCGGGACCCTCTACACGCACACAGATCCGGGACCCTCCACACACACAGATCCGGGACCCTCCACACACGCAGATCCGGGACCCTCCACACGCACAGATCCGGGACCCTCCACACACACAGATCCGGGACCCTCCACACACACAGATCCGGGACCCTCTATACACACAGATCCGGGACCCTCTATACACGCAGATCCGGGACCCTCCACACACACAGATCCGGGACCCTCTATACACACAGATCCGGGACCCTCCACACACGCAGATCCGGGACCCTCCACACACGCAGATCCGGGACCCTCCACACACACAGATCCGGGACCCTCCACACACACAGATCCGGGACCCTCCACACACGCAGATCCGGGACCCTCTATACACACAGATCCGGGACCCTCCACACAGATCTCTGGTCTGAAAGGAGGAAGGTGAGTTAGTGTAATGTAAACCAGGCAACACGGATGTCCTTGGGCCTTCTAGCCATGTGTTTGGTCCTTGAAAATGGATGAGCTATTTTCCCATGTTTCATCCATTAGCAAGTAAACAGTGAAATGCCGACAAAGGAAGACGGGAAGGATCCAGGGCCAGAGACTTGGTGTCTGAGGTTGTAACCAGCACACGGAGCAGCAGTGACGACAGGACAGGCCGAGGGTCGGCGTCTGGGGGACACACATCCTGTGACTGCCGGACGCGGCACAGGCCACCTGCCCGGGCCGTGAGGACAGAGGGCCGTAGCCTCAGGGGGGAGCCTCAGGGCTGAACCAGAGGTGCTGGCATCGCCGAGTAAGCCGGGCAGTGGTGAGCCAGACTCACATGGTCCTCCGTCACTGCAGGTGCCAGAGACACAACCCGTCACGGGCAGACTGGGGCCCTTCCTCCCACCCACCCTGCCATGTCTCACCCTGTGGGGGCCCCTCTGCCCTCTGCCCGCCATCTACTGTGGCCGAGGAGGCAGTGTGGGCCCCACGTGTCCTCTCGCAAAGGATGGCAGGCCAGGCCACCCTGCAGGTGGGCACATACTGGACAATTGGTGGGCACATACCGGGCAATCAGTGGGCACTCGCTGGACGATGGGGCAGCACCTGTCGCCGAATCTCTCTACTCCTCTGGGGCTGAGGTGTGCAGTGCCCTGTCCCCAACCATTGCAGGACTGAGAAGGGCAGGTCCAACCCATCTCTCCCCGGGGCTGTCAGCTTCTGGGGACAGTCAGAGCCAGCGGCACCCCGGGAACTCAGACGGCTCAGAAACTCTGTGCCGCGCCCGGCAGAATCCGGCCGAGGGTCAAGGGCAGGGCGCAGGCGAGGCCAGCTCTGGGGACAGGGGATGGGCGACAGTGCCGGACAGGATGACGGCATCAGATGAGGCCAGGAGGAGCTGGATGGTGAGAATGAAAACTTAACGTTTAATATAGAAACATCACTTTGGCTCACATTATTTGACTTGAGACACTGGTTATGTTCATGGAGAACACACACATACAACCCACATTCTACACAGAGTCTGTGCTTCCATAGAGACCGAGACCAGCCCGTCAGCAACCTACCGCCCAACGGCGCAATGACTACATATTGTGCGAGTGGTTTTCCTTGGCAATGGGGATTGCTGCTGCACCCGATCTCTGCTCGCATGACTGATCGGCGGCGTCCTGCCTTCCGCGTACGGTCCCGCGTCCACCACGGGAACCTCGGCGGCAGCGGATCTCAGCGGCGAACAGAAACGCAAACCGTCGAGAATGTGACGCCAGTTCACTCATCTGCATGACAGCGGAATGAGGCCTTCCGACAACAGCCGCAGACGAGACCCGGCTCTGTGAGGCTCATTTCCGAGGGGACACGTGAGAAGAAACGCCCCCGTCACGGGGGGGGGGGGGCGAACACCGTGATAATTACCGACTCCCCCTCCCGCTGCGAACCTGGCGATTAGCGAGCACCCGACACGCGCATCTTCCTGCGGTGGGTTCGGGGGCCGCCGCCGCTCTCTCCACTCTGGGCACTCAGAACCGGGCGCTAACGAGGGCACGGGGCCAGCCGCGGACTCTGGGGGCGCCGGCCGGGCGGCAGGACACGCCAACCGATTCCCGGAGCCCCGGCGAGCGTCCTCCGGAAACACGGATCGTCGCCTCCCTCGGCCGACAATGTCCTCTAGAAAGGCGAGGCTTTCTCTTCTTTCTTCTTTTTTCCTGCACTGGACGCTGAGGCCAGGATGGTTCTGGAATCACCTTGGGGGTCCCGTGGCTGAACAACCCCACCCTGGCTCCCAGGGACAACACGTGCTCCCCGGGTCCCCAGCCCAGGGGTGACGCCTAAGGGGCCCACCCAGGAGGCTCGGGCAGGGCCACACCAAGCCAGCGACCAGATGCACTAGATACAACATCCCAGATGTTCCTTTGTTTAAAAGTTACCAATAAGCTTCTTCTGATTGCGGCGAAACACACGTAACACACATCAACTTCTAAGCGCACCAATGTGTGACATCCAATGCATCCCATGTTGTGGGTGGGGAGGGGAGAGGAGGGGAGGGGAGGGGAGGAGAGGAGATGGGAAGATAGGGGAAGTTAGGGGATGGGAGGGGATGGGAGGAGATGGGAAGATAGGGGAAGGAAGGGGAGGGGAGGGGAGGGGAGGGGAGGGGAGGAGATGGGAAGATAGGGGAAGGAAGGGGAGGGGAGAGGAGGGGAGGGGAGAGGAGGGGAGGGGAGGGGAGGGGAGGGGAGGGGAGGAGAGGAGATGGGAAGAAAGGGGAAGTTAGGGGAGGGGAGGGGAGGGGATGGGAAGATAGGGGAAGGAAGGGGAGGGGAGGGGAAGGGAAGGAAGGGGAGGGAAGAGGAGGGGAAGGGAGGGGAGAGGAGAGGAGGGGAGGGGAGGAGGCTTTGGCGGGAAAGCAGCCCAGGGGCACTCACTCACAGGGGCAGCGCCTCCATGCATCAGCTGAGGCAGCAGTGGGCAGCCCAGAGGGGCAGGCGCTGCGGGCGCTACTGCCCAGGTAAAGCCACACGCAGTGCCGCCCCGGGCAAGAGCCTCCCATGATCCATCTAGGAGCTCCAGGCTGCAGGCACGCCCAGGCCCCTGATCCCCAAAGACCTGGAGAAGCCCTCCCCCTCCTCTCCCACACTGACAGCCCTGGAGGGCGCTTCTGTGCCACAGACAGGCCGGCGGAACCCCAGTGGGCGGCCAGGGAGCCCGCCACGCTGCGGCCGGGAGACCGGAAGCCTCACTGCCCCCCGCTGGTGTGGCGCCTTTTACAGAGAACGCGGCCTGTTGGTACGGCTCTCTGACTTCCCGGCCCTTCCTCCCTGGCCAAACCGTCACCTATTTCGTACGCGCTCTGGGTTCCCCTAAGCGTGTGCGTGTCTGTAAAGCCAGCCCGTGGCCGATCGGTGCGATCAGTGAGGTCACTGAAGGGCCACAAGCCCGACTCCAGCCGGAGCAGGACCGTCGGGCCTCTCGCCTGTGTCAGCCCTGCACCCACTCTCCCACGTCAATCCCGGTGCCCCCCAAGACGTGTGTCCCCCGCCACGTTTCTCATCAGCCAAAAACACGTCTGAAAAGGGGGTCTCCAGGCCCTCGTGCGCTGCCACCACAGCGACATCGTGCATTGTCTCAGTGTCGCCACGGACACCCCCCGGCACACAGGGAGGTCCGGCCCCCCGCCCCACCACGCCCCATGTCCACGGCCACCCGACACCAGCAGAGGGCACTGGGGAGGCGCCCCACCCCGCAGCCAGCACTGCTGCGAGGACATCAGGAGAAGACAACATGTGACATCGTCCATGACTCACATGGCACTGCCACTGTCTTCCCGAGACACGTGGGTCCCTACCGAGCCGCACAGTTTGGACAAGGGCACTGCACTCTGGCCTGTGACACACCCAGGAACCATCCTCCAGGGGCCATCTTTGTGACATGTGGCAACAGGGTTTCCGTTCCTGGGCTGACCCCTCCCCCCGGCCGCTCCCGGTGGCCTTTTGGTCACAGCAGAGGACGCTCACTGTGCAGGAGCAGGTGCGGGGGCTCCCTGGGCTGGCCCTGTTCTGCTGGAGACGGCTCCGGTGCTCCTGCCTCCGATGTGGCCGCTGAGCGGGCACAGGGCCTCCACCCTCCCTGCCCGCACGACGCCCGATGGCTCTGCCCACCACCTGGGAAATGACAGCTGTCTGCGCGCACCCAGACCCTCCGCTCTTCCTCTTACCTGCCGGCTCTGGGGCAACCTGGTATCACATCTTCATCGAGAGCTGACAGACCAGAGATGCTTTGTAATTCTTAAAGCTTAGATTTTTACAAGAGTTTTAAGTATTATATACACGGATTTCAATGCATCAGGAACTCCACTGGCCACCTTCCAGAATCCTCTATCACCTTGAAGAGCTACTCAGACAGTAGTAAGAGAAATACAGTGTCTGGCAGAGTCGAGTTCCTTTCCTAAAGCCACCTCTGGATAAGCTGGAAAACACACCGTAGCAATGATGGCATCTCTAAATCATCCTGCAGCAGAATCTGAGCTGGAGACTGAGTCATTCCATCAATTTCCAACAACTTGGAACTACCATAATTAACTCCTATCGTGGTAAAATATTTTCTGCTTAGTGAAACCCAACTTTTTCTGCAGAAATAATGTGAGGCGCACAAAGAAATATTAATGTGCCGGGCAAACAGGAGAGACAGAGCCGACAGAAGTGAGAGGGAGCGGGGGGGGGGTGCGTGCAGCTCTGGGGACTCGATCTGCACAGAAGATGCAATTTTGAGCGTGGTCTCACGGGGCAGGGACGGCGTGAGTGTCACCTGACAACAGCCAGCCACCGTGCGGATGCAATAAAAATTAAACCATCACGAGGCGAACTTCATCCCACAGCTTAGAGCAATATGTATTCCAGACACTTTGGGGCAGCAATAATAAACAGCTCAGGCAGGAAAAGTGAAGGTTCCAAGCCAAAAGGAAAAAGCAAACAGAACCCTTGTAAAGCCAAGTGTCGGACAAGGACTCTGCTTCCCCTGGAAACCAGATGGCTGCCTCCACAGACCACGCCTCCACAGGCCACGCCTCCACAGGCCACGCCTCCACGGCAGCTGTCTCATACCACTGGCCACAGTACCGGATTTCACTCAATTTCCTTGGACAGATTAGTTCTTTGAAATAATCCTATATAATAAAAGCCCAATATGCTATGTACCTGGTCAACTGGTCATTGGTTCAACCAATCAAAGCATAATATGCTAATGACATGTTAAGGCTCCTCAACCTCTTGCTATGATGTGCACTGGCCACCAGAGGGCAGACGCTCTGACTGGTAGGTGAGCTTGCTGCTGGGTTCCAACTGATTGGGACTGAGCGTGATGGGCCGGACACACCCTGGAGCCCTTCCACAGTCCCTTCCTAGCTGGCCAACATCCCAAGTCCCTCCCCAGCCCCAACTATGCACCCGTGGGGGTTCCTTGGCCTGGCCTGTGCCCTCGTGCAATCCAGGACCCCTCAGGGGATGTCTGAGAGCTGGTTTCGGCCCGATCCCACAGGCCAGGCCGAGGGACCGCACTGGTGCATGAATTCATGCATGGGGCCTCTAGTTAGTAATATCCACAAACCTTCTTCATTACAGAAAATGTTATCTTTGCCTTTTGTTGCTAGTGTTAATCATCACTTGGGGATATTTTTCCATTGATTTTTACAGAGTGGAAGGCTGGGGGAGAGACAGAGAAAGGGAGAAAAACATTGACGTGAGAGAGACATATTGATAGTTGCCTCCTGTATGTGCTCCTAAAACTGAAGAAAATCAACTAGAATTTTTCCCTTTGACCTCTAAATGAGTTAATGAACATCTTACCTAATAATAGATGAACATGTAAACTGACCATACCTCCGCTACGCCCACAACCAATCATAGTGAGTATGCAAATTAGAAGGCCAAAGATGGCAGCTGCCCAACTGCTCCAGGCACAGAGTGGCCAGGCAGGGCAGGACGCCTGCTATGAGGCCGGGGCACGGGGTGGGGGAAGGGATCTACAGAAGCGGGGTGCCGCAGCAAAGACAAGACTGCAGACTCCGGAGTCTGCAGCGAAGATGGCAGACAAAGACGGCAGACTCTGGCCAGGAGCGAAGGCCTGGGTCCCTGTGCCGGAAAACTGGTGCTGGAAGCCAAGGGAAGGAAGGTCTATTGCACGAATCTCTTCGTGAAACAGGCCTCCAGCATATTTTCTAAAGTCTGTAACACTCAGACGAGAGGCACTGCTCAAAAGAGAATAAAGCATCCCAGCCCTGGATGCAACAGAATTCCAAGTCCGCTCCCACCTGAGCTTGGAGAAGCGGGAGCCGGAAGCCTCTATATAAAAGGCAGTGCAACCAGGCATAACACAATCGAAGATATTACCTTCCCAATGTGTTATTGTGGCCAATTAGAAGAATCACTCCGACTTAATTTCAAAGGCACAATCACGCTCAGCAGAAACAGCCTCTTCCTGAAATTTCAAGGAGGATGAGCATGAAGGCTATAACTCACCTGGCAGCTGGAATGCGCCCTCCCTCCCCGCAACGCCGCGTTTCAGAAATACCTCTCATCGACAAGGCGGGCTAATGCAGGCTAATTTCATTGTATTTTGGTGCTATCTCACACGGGCGCGCAATTACCTTTATCATTTTATTGCCAAGGCAGAAAGCAATCAGAACAATTATTTGGAGACCAGGGGGTTTATAAATTCTAAATCACAGTTGCTGGCATTTTTGATAAAACGGCCACTTTATCTCGGGAAGTGGCAGGGCCAGGGGATAAATCATGCATCAGTCAAGTGCAGCTGACCCCAAGTGCATTGCACAATATCAGAAGTGCTTCCAAAGAAACTTTCCGGTGTCATCCATCATCCTTCATCATGCTAAAGTAGCCGCACACCTTAAGACAGGGCTGGAGAATAACAATAATGATACTGAAAAAAAAAAAAAAAGGAAAATTCGGGCAGTGTGGGCAAAGCCATTACCTGCCTCCCTTTAAAGCGTGAGCTATGGCCCGTGCACATGAACACACAGGATGTTTCCATAACTCTAAATATCTGCATTCATACTCGGCGCGCAGTTGTAAATACACATGAAGGAGCAGAGTCCTAAGATCACGCGAATGCCTCGCCTGCATTTCTCCGGGAACCCACCGTCCCAGCCGGGTCTGTGCGGGGACCGGCACACACACAGCCTCCGCATCTGTTCTCCGGGCCTCGTTTTCTCTGAAACTCGATTGCAAAAAAAAAAAAAAAAAAAAAGGATGTAACTTGATTGGGAAGACAAGAAAGGGAGAAATCCTGGAGTGGCCACATCAGTTTCCCCTAAGTTAATTACAGGTGACAGGGAGCGCGGGAGTCACACAGGCCATTAGGAAGGCAGCTGGCCGGGTCCCCAATCACATCTTCACCACGGAGGCGCTGCCTCGGCCCGGGGCCCCCAGCTGCCTTCAGGGAAAGACGGCTACCACATCACACCGCACCCCCAGCATACATGACCCACACCTGTTTCACTCCCGCTTATGAGGCAAAATAGAGTAACTGGGTGGTCACGGGGTTTCTTCTCTGCCAGGAAGCAAACACCCCAGAGAAAGAAAGCTTCTGTGCCGCTTTGCGGGAGACCCCACGACAAGGACCTGTGGGGGAGTCTGGCTGGGAGGATGACAATTATTAGCTGAAGATGGCTGGCCCCTGGCCAGTGCTCCACACACATCATCTCATTTCCTCTCCCCAGCAAACCTCAGGTAGAGCAAGTCCCTTGTAGATGAGGAGACAGGTCGAGAAGTTCAGTAAGCAGCCTGAGGACACAGCACATAGCGGCAGGGGGGATTCAAGGTCAAACCCCAAGTACTTCAAAGCACAGGCTTCTGCCAGACCCACAGCCGCCTGCAGCACAGACACATTCCACATGTATGTGTCAGCACAGGCTGGGTGACTGGGCTGTAACAAACACCACCGAGCCTCCACTCGGCTCTGGGTCACTCCCCAAAGCGGGGCCTCTGTGTGGGGTGCTCACCCACACAGGCCGCTTCGTCCTGTGGCATCGCCCGGACATCCCCCACCAGCCTGCCTTGCCCCCACAGGGCGGGCGGGGCGACCGTGCGCAGGCGGGAAACGGGCCCGCCCCCTAGAACAAGGTCGGGACACTTCAGAGGATGGCCAACAAGTTCCGATCCTCATCTGCTGAAGGCCGACAATTTCTGTCAGCTCAGGTGTGGAGCCCACTGCCACCAGCAAACCCCACTTGGTGACATATGAGTCAGGGCTGAGACCCTACCGAACAAGTGTGCATAAAGATACACCCTCCTTGCCCTAGCCGGTGTGGCTCAGTGAATAGAGCGTCAGCCTGCGGACTGAAAGGTCCCGGATTCTATTCCGGTCAAGGGCATGTACCTTGGTTGCGGGCATGTACCAGGAGGGGGTGTGCAGGAGGCAGCTGATCGATGTCTCTCATCGATGTTTCTGGCTCTCTCTCCCTTCTCCCTTCCTTTCTGTAAAACATCAATAAAATGTATTTTTTTAAAAAGATACACCCTCCTTTACTGCTGCTGGCCATCACACCTCCAAAAAGGAACCAGGCCTGAGTCCCCATTTGAACCCTAAAACCCAGCAGACCTCTGGAAGGGTTTCATGTTCATCGAACAGACTTTCAACGTATCTGTTCACAACAAAAGGAAGCAAGAATCATGACGGATCCTATGTAGTCAAAAGCGCCATTCAAAGGAAAAGTGGGGTGCGAATGAGGGGTATCTGTAACAACGTCAACAACAAAAAAATGAAAACGTGCAGACATAAATAAATAAAATAACATCAAACGGGTTAGTGGAAAACAAAAGACCCATGGAACTCAGAGAGAACGCTATGAAAGGAAATTATTATTCTCACATAAAATAATGTCAGAGGACCCTCACTGTTTTATTTCTTCTCACCATGCAACACGGAGATATTTGAGAAATGAGCTAATTAACTGGTCCACCTATTCGGAAAGGAAATGATTTCCTTTCTGTCTATGCCGGTCCCAGCGTCACCCCGAGCGCACAGCCTGCCACCCCGAGTCCTTAAAAGGACGCCGCACCCCACCTTTAGGCCAGGCGGGCGGACGGGACCCTCTCCTTGGCCAACTGGACTCCGCCAGCAGCCCGTCTGCGGGGTGAGCTCCCCACGGGCACGCGGCTGGCCGGAGTCTGAAAGAGCACACGGAAGTGGGCGGCACGGACCAGCAGAGCCCCAGACCCGGCACGGGGGCAGGCTGCGCTGGAAGCGGGTTGGAACTGCAGGTCCTGGGCCACACTCAGCCTGCAAGGTGCACGCAGTGACAGACATGGACACGTGCTGCAGCGTGCCATGCTGGCCTGGGTCACAGCGGGTACACAGGCCCCTCTGTCCATGGAGAGGGCCCGGGAGAGGGGATGGGAGGCCCCTGTGGTCCTCTCCCCGCTCCAGATGGGCATCAACCTTCTCAGTGAAAGCCCTCGGTGGCGTCGGGGACTCGGAACCACAACGCCCCGTGTTTACCTCTGAGTCACACTGGCGCAGAGATGCAGGTGCGGGGAGGGGCCGGGAGCGGTGGCTGCGAGAGAGAAAGGTTAGCTGGATCATAAATTACGGTCAGTGTCGGCGGACCCGCAGCTTCTTATCACATGACATACCAGACACAGCCTCTCCTGCCGCACAGAAACGGCCCCCCCGAGGGGATCCGCTCACAGCCTCTGCCCAGCTGGGCCGCTCTGCCCCAGCGGAGGAGGAGGAAGCGGGCACACGAGACCTCCAAACAAGAGCAGGCATCAGCCAGGAGAGGTGGGGACTGCGCATACATTTATCTGAAACAGGACCCCACACCGCGGTCCCGGGTTTTTCCCAGAAGCCCCGAGGCACCGGCACCAGGACCATCCTGGACGGCGCGGCCCAGGCTGGCAGGCTAAGCGGGGATCACCCAAGCTGGCCCCACACCCCGACAGTGAGCAGTGAGCAGCGAGCAGTGCCCGGGCCAGGCCCCGCACCCCGACAGTGAGCAGTGAGCAGCGAGCAGTGCCCAGGCCAGGCCCCACACCCCGACAGTGAGCAGTGAGCAGTGAGCAGTGCCCGGACCAGACCCTGCACCCCGATAGTGAGCAGTTAGCAGTACCCGGGCCAGACCCCGCTCCCAGCAGTGAGCAGTGAGCATGAGCAGTGAGCAGTGAGCAGTGAGCAGGAGCAGTGAGCAGGAGCAGGAGCAGTGAGCAGTGAGCAGGAGCAGTGAGCAGTGAGCAGTGAGCAGTGAGCAGTGAGCAGTGAGCAGGAGCAGTGAGCAGTGAGCAGTGAGCAGTGAGAAGGAGCAGTGAGCAGGAGCAGTGAGCAGGAGCAGTGAGCAGTGAGCAGTGAGCAGTGAGCAGTGAGCAGTGAGCAGGAGCAGTGAGCAGGAGCAGTGAGCAGTGAGCATGAGCAGTGAGCAGTGAGCAGTGAGCAGGAGCAGTGAGCAGGAGCAGGAGCAGTGAGCAGTGAGCAGGAGTAGTGAGCAGTGAGCAGGAGCAGTGAGCAGTGAGCAGTGAGCAGTGAGCAGGAGCAGTGAGCAGTGAGCAGTGAGCAGGAGCAGTGAGCAGGAGCAGTGAGCAGTGAGCAGTGAGCAGTGAGCAGGAGCAGTGAGCAGTGAGCAGTGAGCAGGAGCAGTGAGCAGGAGCAGTGAGCAGGAGCAGTGAGCAGTGAGCAGTGAGCAGTGAGCAGGAGCAGTGAGCAGTGAGCAGTGAGCAGTGAGAAGGAGCAGTGAGCAGTGAGCAGTGAGCAGGAGCAGTGAGCAGTGAGCAGTGAGCAGGAGCAGTGAGCAGGAGCAGTGAGCAGTGAGCAGTGAGCAGTGAGCAGGAGCAGTGAGCAGTGAGCAGTGAGCAGTGAGCAGGAGCAGTGAGCAGTGAGCAGTGAGCAGGAGCAGTGAGCAGGAGCAGTGAGCAGGGAGCAGTGAGCAGTGAGCAGGAGCAGTGAGCAGTGAGCAGTGAGCAGGAGCAGTGAGCAGGAGCAGTGAGCAGGGAGCAGTGAGCAGTGAGCAGTGAGCAGTGAGCAGGAGCAGTGAGCAGGAGCAGTGAGCAGGGAGCAGTGAGCAGTGAGCAGGAGCAGGAGCAGTGAGCTGGAGCAGTGAGCAGGAGCAGTGAGCAGGGAGCAGTGAGCAGTGAGCAGGAGCAGTGAGCAGTGAGCAGTGAGCAGGAGCAGTGAGCAGTGAGCAGGAGCAGTGAGCAGTGAGCAGGAGCAGTGAGCAGTGAGCAGTGAGCAGGAGCAGTGAGCAGTGAGCAGTGAGCAGTGAGCAGTGAGCAGTGAGCAGGAGCAGTGAGCAGGAGCAGTGAGCAGGGAGCAGTGAGCAGGAGCAGTGAGCAGTGAGCAGGAGCAGTGAGCAGTGAGCAGTGAGCAGGAGCAGTGAGCAGTGAGCAGTGAGCAGGAGCAGGAGCAGTGAGCAGTGAGCAGGGAGCAGTGAGCAGTGAGCAGTGAGCAGTGAGCAGTGAGCAGGAGCAGTGAGCAGTGAGCAGGAGCAGGGAGCAGTGAGCAGTGAGCAGGAGCAGGGAGCAGGAGCAGTGAGCAGGAGCAGTGAGCAGTGAGCAGTGAGCAGGGAGCAGTGAGCAGGAGCAGTGAGCAGTGAGCAGTGAGCAGGAGCAGTGAGCAGGAGCAGGAGCAGGAGCAGTGAGCAGGAGCAGTGAGCAGGAGCAGTGAGCAGGAGCAGGGAGCAGTGAGCAGTGAGCAGGGAGCAGTGAGCAGTGAGCAGTGAGCAGGGAGCAGTGAGCAGGGAGCAGTGAGCAGGGAGCAGTGAGCAGTGAGCAGTGAGCAGGGAGCAGTGAGCAGGAGCAGTGAGCAGTGAGCAGGGAGCAGTGAGCAAGGAGCAGTGAGCAGTGAGCAGGAGCAGGGAGCAGTGAGCAGTGAGCAGTGAGCAGTGAGCAGTGAGCAGTGAGCAGGGAGCAGTGAGCAGTGAGCAGTGAGCAGGGAGCAGTGAGCAGGAGCAGTGAGCAGTGAGCAGTGAGCAGTGAGCAGTGAGCAGTGAGCAGTGAGCAGTGAGCAGTGAGCAGGGAGCAGTGAGCAGGAGCAGTGAGCAGTGAGCAGGGAGCAGTGAGCAGTGAGCAGTGAGCAGTGAGCAGTGAGCAGGAGCAGTGAGCAGTGAGCAGGAGCAGGGAGCAGTGAGCAGTGAGCAGGAGCAGGGAGCAGGAGCAGTGAGCAGGAGCAGTGAGCAGTGAGCAGTGAGCAGGGAGCAGTGAGCAGGAGCAGTGAGCAGTGAGCAGTGAGCAGGAGCAGTGAGCAGGAGCAGGAGCAGTGAGCAGGAGCAGTGAGCAGGAGCAGTGAGCAGGAGCAGGGAGCAGTGAGCAGTGAGCAGGGAGCAGTGAGCAGTGAGCAGTGAGCAGGGAGCAGTGAGCAGGGAGCAGTGAGCAGGGAGCAGTGAGCAGTGAGCAGTGAGCAGGGAGCAGTGAGCAGGAGCAGTGAGCAGTGAGCAGGGAGCAGTGAGCAAGGAGCAGTGAGCAGTGAGCAGGGAGCAGGGAGCAGGGAGCAGTGAGCAGGGAGCAGTGAGCAGGAGCAGTGAGCAGGAGCAGGGAGCAGTGAGCAGGGAGCATGGAGCAGGGAGCAGTGAGCAGGGAGCAGTGAGCAGTGAGCAGGGAGCAGTGAGCAGGGAGCAGTGAGCAGTGAGCAGTGAGCAGGGAGCAGGGAGCAGTGAGCAGGGAGCAGGGAGCAGGGAGCAGTGAGCAGGGAGCAGTGAGCAGGGAGCAGGGAGCAGTGAGCAGGGAGCAGTGAGCAGGGAGCAGTGAGCAGTGAGCAGGGAGCAGTGAGCAGGGAGCAGGGAGCAGTGAGCAGGGAGCAGGGAGCAGGGAGCAGGGAGCAGTGAGCAGGGAGCAGTGAGCAGGGAGCAGGGAGCAGTGAGCAGGGAGCAGTGAGCAGGGAGCAGGGAGCAGGGAGCAGTGAGCAGGGAGCAGTGAGCAGGGAGCAGGGAGCAGTGAGCAGGGAGCAGTGAGCAGTGAGCAGGAGCAGGGAGCAGGGAGCAGGGAGCAGGGAGCAGTGAGCTGTGAGCTGTGAGCAGTGAGCTGTGAGCAGGGAGCTGTGAGCAGCGAGCAGTGAGCAGTGAGCAGGGAGCAGGGAGCAGGGAGCAGTGAGCAGTGAGCAGTGAGCAGGGAGCAGGAGCAGGGAGCAGTGAGCAGGGAGCAGTGAGCAGTGAGCAGTGAGCAAGGAGCAGGGAGCAGTGAGCAGTGAGCAGTGAGCAAGGAGCAGGGAGCAGTGAGCAGGGAGCAGTGAGCAAGGAGCAGGGAGCAGTGAGCAGGGAGCAGTGAGCAGGGAGCAGTGAGCAAGGAGCAGGGAGCAGTGAGCAGGGAGCAGTGAGCAAGGAGCAGGGAGCAGTGAGCAGGGAGCAGTGAGCAGGAGCAGGGAGCAGTGAGCAGGGAGCAGTGAGCAGGGAGCAGTGAGCAGGGAGCAGGAGCAGTGAGCAGTGAGCAGTGAGCAGGGAGCAGGAGCAGGGAGCAGTGAGCAGGGAGCAGTGAGCAGTGAGCAGTGAGCAAGGAGCAGGGAGCAGTGAGCAGTGAGCAGTGAGCAAGGAGCAGGGAGCAGTGAGCAGGGAGCAGTGAGCAGGAGCAGGAGCAGTGAGCAGGGAGCAGTGAGCAGGGAGCAGTGAGCAGGGAGCAGTGAGCAGGGAGCAGGAGCAGGGAGCAGTGAGCAGTGAGCAGTGAGCAAGGAGCAGGGAGCAGTGAGCAGGGAGCAGTGAGCAAGGAGCAGGGAGCAGGGAGCAGGGAGCAGGGAGCAGGGAGCAGTGAGCAGGAGCAGGAGCAGGGAGCAGGGAGCAGGGAGCAGTGAGCAGGGAGCAGTGAGCAGGGAGCAGTGAGCAGGAGCAGGGAGCAGTGAGCAGGGAGCAGTGAGCAGGGAGCAGGGAGCAGGGAGCAGGGAGCAGGGAGCAGGGAGCAGGGAGCAGTGAGCAGGGAGCAGGGAGCAGTGAGCAGGAGCAGGGAGCAGGGAGCAGGGAGCAGGAGCAGGGAGCAGGGAGCAGGGAGCAGGGAGCAGTGAGCAGGAGCAGTGAGCAGTGAGCAGTGAGCAGTGAGCAGTGAGCAGTGAGCAGGGAGCAGGGAGCAGGGAGCAGGGAGCAGGGAGCAGGGAGCAGTGAGCAGGAGCAGGAGCAGGGAGCAGTGAGCAGTGAGCAGGGAGCAGTGAGCAGTGAGCAGTGAGCAGTGAGCAGTGAGCAGGGAGCAGTGAGCAGGAGCAGGGAGCAGGGAGCAGTGAGCAGGGAGCAGGGAGCAGTGAGCAGGGAGCAGGGAGCAGGGAGCAGGGAGCAGGGAGCAGGGAGCAGTGAGCAGGAGCAGGAGCAGGGAGCAGTGAGCAGTGAGCAGTGAGCAGTGAGCAGTGAGCAGTGAGCAGTGAGCAGTGAGCAGGGAGCAGTGAGCAGGGAGCAGTGAGCAGTGAGCAGTGAGCAGTGAGCAGTGAGCAGTGAGCAGGGAGCAGTGAGCAGTGAGCAGGGAGCAGGGAGCAGTGAGCAGTGAGCAGGGAGCAGGGAGCAGTGAGCAGTGAGCAGGAGCAGTGAGCAGTGAGCAGGGAGCAGGGAGCAGTGAGCAGGGAGCAGTGAGCAGTGAGCAGGGAGCAGGGAGCAGTGAGCAGTGAGCAGGAGCAGTGAGCAGTGAGCAGGGAGCAGGGAGCAGTGAGCAGGAGCAGTGAGCAGTGAGCAGTGAGCAGTGAGCAGTGAGCAGTGAGCAGTGAGCAGTGAGCAGGGAGCAGTGAGCAGTGAGCAGGGAGCAGGGAGCAGTGAGCAGGGAGCAGGGAGCAGGGAGCAGTGAGCAGTGAGCAGGGAGCAGGAGCAGTGAGCAGTGAGCAGGAGCAGTGAGCAGTGAGCAGTGAGCAGGGAGCAGGGAGCAGTGAGCAGGGAGCAGTGAGCAGTGAGCAGGGAGCAGGGAGCAGTGAGCAGTGAGCAGGAGCAGTGAGCAGTGAGCAGGGAGCAGGGAGCAGTGAGCAGTGAGCAGTGAGCAGGGAGCAGGGAGCAGTGAGCAGTGAGCAGGGAGCAGTGAGCAGTGAGCAGTGAGCAGTGAGCAGTGAGCAGTGAGCAGTGAGCAGTGAGCAGGGAGCAGGGAGCAGTGAGCAGGGAGCAGGAGCAGGGAGCAGTGAGCAGTGAGCAGTGAGCAGGGAGCAGTGAGCAGTGAGCAGGAGCAGTGAGCAGTGAGCAGGGAGCAGGGAGCAGTGAGCAGGGAGCAGTGAGCAGTGAGCAGGGAGCAGGGAGCAGGGAGCAGTGAGCAGGAGCAGTGAGCAGTGAGCAGGGAGCAGGGAGCAGTGAGCAGTGAGCAGTGAGCAGGGAGCAGGGAGCAGTGAGCAGTGAGCAGTGAGCAGTGAGCAGTGAGCAGTGAGCAGGGAGCAGTGAGCAGTGAGCAGGGAGCAGGGAGCAGTGAGCAGTGAGCAGGGAGCAGGGAGCAGTGAGCAGTGAGCAGGAGCAGTGAGCAGTGAGCAGGGAGCAGGGAGCAGTGAGCAGGGAGCAGTGAGCAGTGAGCAGGGAGCAGGGAGCAGTGAGCAGTGAGCAGGAGCAGTGAGCAGTGAGCAGGGAGCAGGGAGCAGTGAGCAGGAGCAGGAGCAGTGAGCAGTGAGCAGTGAGCAGTGAGCAGTGAGCAGTGAGCAGTGAGCAGTGAGCAGGGAGCAGTGAGCAGTGAGCAGGGAGCAGGGAGCAGTGAGCAGGGAGCAGGGAGCAGGGAGCAGTGAGCAGTGAGCAGTGAGCAGTGAGCAGTGAGCAGGGAGCAGTGAGCAGGGAGCAGGGAGCAGGGAGCAGTGAGCAGGAGCAGGAGCAGTGAGCAGTGAGCAGTGAGCAGTGAGCAGGGAGCAGGGAGCAGGGAGCAGGGAGCAGGGAGCAGGGAGCAGGGAGCAGTGAGCAGGGAGCAGTGAGCAGGGAGCAGGGAGCAGGGAGCAGGGAGCAGGGAGCAGGGAGCAGGGAGCAGTGAGCAGGAGCAGGAGCAGGGAGCAGTGAGCAGGGAGCAGGGAGCAGTGAGCAGTGAGCAGGGAGCAGGGAGCAGGGAGCAGGGAGCAGGGAGCAGGGAGCAGTGAGCAGGAGCAGGAGCAGGGAGCAGTGAGCAGGGAGCAGGGAGCAGTGAGCAGGGAGCAGGGAGCAGTGAGCAGTGAGCAGGGAGCAGTGAGCAGGGAGCAGGGAGCAGGGAGCAGTGAGCAGGGAGCAGGGAGCAGGGAGCAGTGAGCAGTGAGCAGGGAGCAGTGAGCAGTGAGCAGGGAGCAGTGAGCAGGAGCAGGAGCAGGGAGCAGTGAGCAGGGAGCAGGGAGCAGTGAGCAGTGAGCAGCGAGCAGTGAGCAGCGAGCGGGAGCAGTGAGCAGTGAGCAGTGAGCAGGAGCAGTGAGGATGAGCAGTGCCCGGGCCGGCCCCGAGCGCAGATGGGCGCCACGGCGGGGCGGGGCGGGTGCCGTTCGGACATGTTCACACAGGACCCGGAGACGGATACACGCCCGGAAACACACACACGCAGACGCACTGAGTGGCCTGTCCGGCAGCCGGTGTTCGTGCTGCTGTAACGGCAGCCCCGCCCTCCCCGGGCGCCCGTCCGGCTTCCGCTCGCTGTGGGTGCGCTTGCTTCTCCGCATCACGGAGGGCGGAGGGGGAGTCAGCAGGACAGCAGCTGGGGGGGGGGAGGGGGAGGAGAGGGGAGCTGGAGGAAGATTAGTGACAATGAAAATTCCAGACACTTGCATTTCCTAAAATATTTACAAAACGGCTTCCCGTTTGTAAGTGCACTTGATCCCAAGGCAGTAAGTGATCAGTGTTCTCTCCCTAAAGACAGGGGGGCTGGAGAGAGGGGGACTCGGAGCGGCCAGCAGTCTCTGCCCGCAGAGTCCCAGTGCGCCGTGAGCCGGCGGCGCCGCCCCCACCGCGTAGACCTCCGGGGACCCGCGGGGCAGCCATCAGCCGTGTCCGCGCCCTCCGGCCGGACACGGGAGACCCCAAACGGCCCCGCGGGGGGCTCTGGGATGTCATCACGTCCTCCGTGACCAGACGCGGGGCTGCTTCCGCAGGAACACACGGCCCGGCGAGGCCCAGGTGTCACTCTCCCCACGGGCCTGCCGCTCTGCCCGGGGAAAGGGGGGACGGATCCTGGCGGCCAGAGATAAGCCCGCGACAGGCCCCGTCCCGTCCCCGCCTGACAGCGCGGCTCGTCCGTGTTATCGCGTCTCCCCCCCGCCGCTGTGACACGGGCGGTGAGGGTCACAGAGAGAGGCTCCGGAGTTTGGGAAGGGGCGCGATGGGGAGAGATGAGAGTTTCCCTCCTGTGCGGGCGGCCCGGAGCCTGCGGCTTCGGCGGGCCACCCGTCACCTCCAGCGGGTCATCGTCGGGGACGCGCAGAGCCTCTACAAGCCGCGGCTCCGAGGGGCTAAGACGCGCTGAACTCTAACAAGCACTCCGTTCTCACAAATAAACCCAAACACCCAGTTACCAAGTGACTATTTATAGTTTCTAAAAGAGCTTAACCCAGTTTTACAAAGCGGATATTTAAAGGTTCGTAGAAAACTCCTGCCCGAAGCCAGCATTACGGACTACATCTATTTGGGCTCGATCCGGGGACCGAGAGATCTGTAAGCTGTTATGTTCACTGTACCACAAATTAGCTTTTATTTATTTATTTGTTTGTTTGTTTGTTTATTTTAAAATATGATTTATTGATTTTCTTACAGAGAGGAAGGGAGAAGGATAGAAAGTCAGAAACATCGATGAGAGAGAAACATCGGTCAGCTGCCTCCTGCATACCCCCCACTGGACATGTGCCCGCAGCCACGGTACATGCCCTTGACCGGAATCGAACCCGGGACCCTTCAGTCTACAGGCCAGCAACGCTCTATCCACTGAGCCAAACGGGTTTTGACAAATTAGCTTTATTTAAAAACCACTACTGGTCACAGGAAACTGAACCTTACATGTAAGCTGTTAATTTTGTCCAAACGCCAAGCCCTGGGAAACGGAGAATGGGAGAGCTGACAGGGTCTGCGTGTGGTGTCGCCATGTCCGAGTCACTCAATGGTTTTGCAACACAAGGTAGTTCACAAAAGTCCTTCACGCCCCTCTTATCCGGCCCGCTTTGCTCGCAGTGTCCTGTTCAGGCAAATTCCTCCTCCACGGAGGACGTCTGTATCGGCCCGGCAGAGAGGGAACGTGTAGTGTGTTCACACACAAACAAAATCTAACGCGCCACGCCCTGGTGGCAAATACATGCAAATAAAAGCAAAGGAAACCGCATGTGGAAGCAGAAAGAACTCTCAAGTCCACTCAGTACCCTAAGCCAGTGCCATTAACTGCAGCTCTGTTGACTAATGAGTTTGCCGACCACTGCCCTAAGCCAACAGCCTGCCCAGACCAGCACCATCCAGTGCAGTCACATGAAGTCACCTGTTGACACTTCACGGAATCACAACGCAGCAGAATGCAAAATGCAGGTACCAAGATGCACTGCTCACATGTCAAGTGCCCAGCAGCCGCGTGCGTCTAGGGGTGACCAACACAGCACGTTCTATCCGTGCCACAGGTAGTATTGACGGTGCTGACCGGCCCTGTCACTGGAGGTCTCAGGGAGACGGAGACCCGGGAGGTCGGGGGACGTCACTGATAAACCAGGAGCCCGGCCACAAAGCAACCACAGCAAGTGGTTGGTCCTCGAGCACGTCAGTCACTTCTGCCCAACATGAGCCAGAGCTTCACGGCCAGGGTCTTGTCTAGCCAATTCAAAGTCAGACACGGACCCTGACACATAGGCCCGAACACACCCCACCCAGGAGCCTGCCGAGCAGCAGGTAGGTGATGCTTTGAATGCGCCAGCACCTGAGTAAATGACCATAACGCCGCGGGTGCCCCGAGATCAGAGACACACCCCAGAACCTAGGCAGCCGAATGGCTGTTAACAATTTCTCCCTAAGACTCCAGAAGTCTTCCCAACCTAGTTTAGTTCTCAAAAACACTGTATGAAGCATCTCTGTGCATAAAAGTTTAATTAATTCTTTAGGACAGATCCTCGGATTTTACATTGCCCTGAATTTCTCCGATGAAAGAATGCTACTTCTTGGAGAGGGACACCATGCTGTCTCCAGACCCATTGTCAGCAAAGATTTCAAGAAGCACTTGGGACAAGGTTAGGGGAAGAAGCCAAATGCAAAATTCTGATTAGTCCAGGTGTGGAAGTTATTGCCCTACCTGTGTGCGTGTGCATGTGTGTGTGTGTGTGTATGTGTGTGCCTGTACTACGCAATCAAGAGAAGGGAAAACAGAAAATACAAGCAGAATGGGTGTCCAAGACACTGGTGTTAGCAGACAAGAACTTTAAAATAATTATGATGATTTGTTTAAAAATAAGAGGACTAGACAAAACGAAGGAGACAGTGGAGAATGTTAAATACAGAATTGAAACACATATTAAAACATGAAATGGCAATCCTGAGTACAGAAAACACAAGATTTGAAATTCAGAACTCACTAGATAAAATTTATAGGACAGAGCAGAACACAGGATTGGTGACCCAAGAGACAGAGCAACCGAAAATATCCAAACTGTGGCACAGAAAGAGAGAAGGATGGAAAAGACACACACAAAAAACCAAGAGCATTAAAGCTCTGAGGGACAGTCACCAGGACTACCCAATTAGTCCAACCAGGGACGGGGAGTGGGTAAGAAGAGCAATAATATAAAGAAATAAGTCCAGAATTTTCCAAAACAAGTGACATATAGCAACCAGGGAGCTAGCTGTAAATCTAAGACACAAGAGACTAACGTTGGTTCCTAAATACCACGAAAAACAGGCAAACATCTCCTGAGACCAAACAAGTTAAAAAGGAGAGAACGTAAAAATAAACTGTACAAGGAATGAAAATAGGGAATGTAATTACAGAGATTTAAAACATAATGAGAAAACTAAGAACAATTTTCCACCTCAAAAAACTGAAAACCTGGCTTAATATAATTAACCTAACTAGAGCTAAAAAAATAAATAATCTGATAACTACAAGAGCAATTAAATCAACAGCTTAAAAAGTCTCCCACAAATACCAGGTTATATAATATACACAAAATCTACTAAGTGTTCAAAGAAAAGATCAATTTAATGTAAATTCCTATAGAGAACTTAAAATAGAGAATGCTCAACCTACACTGTGAAGTCAGTTTATTTTTGAAACGCAAATCAGACAAGGACTCTATGAGAAAGGAGAAGAACAGGCCAATCTTATTCACAAGCACAGCTGACAACAATCCCAAACGAAAAAACCAGGAAGCCTAGTCCAACAGCTGTTTAAAAGATAGCGAGTGCTTACTGACCCAAGTGAGGTTCAACCCAGAACTCAAAAATGATTTAACATTAATAAATCTATAAGAGTATTTATCCACATTAACAGGCATGGGTGTGGAGATCACATCAATTTCAATTGATGCAGAAAAATCATTTAATAAAGTTCAAAGGCCATTAATGACTTGAAAATTTTTCTCACATAACCAGAAGGGAACATTCTACCAATAGCCTACAGCAAGCGCTGTTTCTGGTAGCGAAACATTAGATCTTCCTGTTCATAATAAGAAACAGGGTTAGTATGTTAATTATCCCCACATCTGTGCTGAGCCCGGTGCTGGACGTCCTAGCCAGCGCAACATGCTCAGTAAAAGAAATACATGAGCCGAAACCGGTGTGGCTCAGTGGATAGAGCGTCAGCCTGTGGACTGAAGGGTCCCAGGTTCGATTCCGGTCAAGGACATGTATCTTGGCTGCGGGCACATCCCCAGTAGGAGGTGAGCAAGAGGCAGCTGATTGATGTTTCTTTCTCATCGATGTTTCTGACTCTCTATCCCTCTCCCTTCCTCTCTGTGAAAAATTAATAAAATATATTTTTTAAAAAAAAGAAAGAAAGAAATTCGTGATTACCAGAGTAGAGGGAAAGAAACAAAGTTCTCATTCATAGCAGATGTGACTGTGTACCTCAAGCATGTCAAACTCGTGCGCCACGGGCCACAGGCCTCGTTTATTTGGCCCGTGTTAGCCTTTGAGTTGGACATGCTTGGTGTCCCTAGAAAACCAAAGAATATACACAGAGTATGTTAAAATCAGAGTGAGAACTAAGCAAGAAACGAGATAGAAGACGAGCACACAAAAAATCAACAGCACTTTCTATACCAATAAAAAAGAAATCCTAACCCGGAGGAAACATTACAGTCAGAAATGATTAATCCTGAGACTAAAGAGGACCTAAGTAAACATATGTAGACATCATATTCTTAAAGAGGAAGTCATACCATAAAAATGTCTTTCTCTCAGACCCTGGCTGGGTCACTCAGTTAGAGCGTCCAATCCTGATACCCAAGGTTGCGGGTTCAATCCCAGTCAGGGCACATGCAGGAACCAACCAATCTGTAATAATAAAAGTGTAATATGCTAATAGACCCGACATCTGTCTGGGCGGTCCTTCTGGACAAAGCCGGGCTGCGAGGGAAGCTGGGGTCCCAGGTGCTGCCGTCAACCTGAAGGAAGCCCGGTCTCGGATGCCAGAGGGAAGCTGGTGCCAGCAGCCGGGGGGCGGAGCGGGGGGGGGGGGGGGAGAAGGCTACTCTCGCATGAGTTTTGTGCACCGGGCCGCTAGTGAATGCATAAACAAGTGGAAGAACCAATCTCCTTTCCTCCCTTTCTCCCTCCCTCCCCTCCTTTTCAAATCAATAAATGAAAAATTTTTTAAAGATGTGATTCTCTCGACATCCATCTATAGGATCCAAGTGCCTCCCATCGAAACACTGAAGGCCTTTCCCAAGAATTTGACCAGCAGATTCTGAAATCTGGGCGGACACAATGTGAGGCCTTGCCCAGCGTTAAAAGTGGCCTGCAGCTATGTAATTAGTACAGTGTCGTGTTAGTACAGAACAGAATCATAAAGCAAAAGAATCATAAATTCAATCATGTTCGACTGTATGAAAATTAACAACTCCTGTCCATCTAAGATTGTAAAGGACAAGGAAAAGTAAGCCCCCAGCTGGGACATCCCTGAAGCCCGTATAACGGACCACAGAATAGGACCCAGAATATACAGAACATGCTAGAAAGCAGTAAGAAATGGACCTCCCAGCCGAAATACAGGCATACACACAGGCATTGTGCAGATGAGCAATCACGAATGGCACCATGAAGAGGTGCTCAAGCTCACTGCCAATCAGAGACCTGCGTGTTCAGATCACAAGGAGACACAAGCTTCTGCCCAACCCAACGGCTGGCCACTGTGAAGTAATTCCCCGTCTTGGTAAGCGTACCCGTTAACCCCAGGAGTGTCACTGCTGTGACCATTCTTACTCAACAGTATTGCCTTGTAACATGAACGCCAACCATGCAATGACTGTTCCCCCGAGTGTGCGTACCCCCGGGAGAACGGTGACGAGTGTGCACGGGAGCAGTGCACAGAGTGATCACAGGTGCAGAGGTGACAGCCAAAGCCGGGAACCATGCGAGTGCCCAGCGACAGGAGAGCAGAGAAGTGCAGAAACCGGCAGTGTATAGTCATACGATGGATGACATGCTATGATGTACAACGAGTCCACCCCTTTCCTGCAGCCACGCGGGCGAAACTCAGAAACTCCGTTCTGAGGAGGAAGTCCAGGCTCAGAATACAGACAGCGTAACATCCATTTATTTATTTACTTATTTAAAAAATATTTTTTATTGTCTTTTTACGGAGAGGAAGGGAAAGGGATAGAGAGACATCAATCAGTTGCCCCCTGCACACCTCCTACTGAGGATGTGCCCACAACCAAGGTACATGCCCTTGACTGGAATCGAACCTGGGACCTTTGAGTCCACAGGCCGACGCTCTGTCCACTGAGCCAAACCAGTTGGGGCAATAACATCCTTTTAGAGAGCTCCGAACAAGCCCCACTAAATGACATCCTGGGAGGAGTAGATAGGTGGTCAAACCAGGCACAAATGAAAAGCAAGAGAATGATGAGCAGAAAATCCCACACTCTGATAACCGGGGGTGGGGAGGGGGCCAGGAAGGGCAGGGGAGAGCTCACACAGACGATGTCCATGGCTCTGCTGATGGGACTGTGGTGCTAAGTGGACAGGGGTCCTGAATTCTACTTTCATGGTATAATTTACCCATAACTCACATTCTTTAGTGGGCATCAAATACCATGAGTTTAAAAAGAAAAGAAAAAAAGGAGAGAGAGGGAGAAAAGAAGGGAGAACAAAAAGGAAAAACTGCCTTAGGAAAAGAGGGAAGACCAAGTTCACATAGTAAATACCACTGAGGTGGAATTCCGTAAGAAGAACTCTGACACAGCCTGGACATGTCACGTGATGACTGGTAAACAGCAAAGGAACTTGATGAGGGACTGAATTTTACAATGAGAGAAACTTTCAAAACTCCAAGCAATCACCTGAGATTGGAAAAGGGGTTGGATCCAGAGACAGAGACACAGCAAACCTCAGGGAAGGCAGGGGAGGGTGGGGGGGAGGGGCAGAGATCAACCAAAGGACTTGTATCCCTGCACAGGAGCCTAATCAATGGACACAGACAACGGAGGGTGGGGCATGAATGGAAGGTGGAGGGTGCCTGGAACCAGCCATTGCCTCACCAACAGAAAGGTGTGGACAAGGAACCCGAAAGGCTTAGTCAACCTTGAAGCTCTGAAAGGTCAGAGCCAACCACTCCCTATCTAATTGAGACAAGGGTGGCAGGGGCAACTTCCCCACCAGATAACCGTGTGAATCCTTCCTGATAGGATAATCTGTTTATTGCCTGCCTAAGGGCAATGGGTGTATTTCCAGAACCTAAATAAAAGGAATGGCAAGGCCAAAGCAGGAGGCAGTCCTTCCACTAGAGATGGGCTGCCGCCTGGTCCCCCATTTCCCCAAATTAATATTTTTCTGAGTCTCTTTATTCATTTGTGTGCGGCCTTCTCCAGAACCCGAACCATGAACCACACGGGAGGTGAAAAGGATTCCAACAGGGGGTAATAGGGGAATAACGGTACATGTGTAATACTTCAATCAATAAAGGGAAAATAAATAAATAAATAAATAAATAGCAAAATGCTCCCCCCCCCCCCGAAAAGGGGGTTGGTTCACCACCATACCGTGTGTGGATGAATGTTTACACATGAAGCAAGGCCTTGTAAACTCATGCCCGTGCCTGTGTGTTTCCAGAGGCAGGGTGCCACTGAGGGGAAGTGGCATCTCCATACAACCAAAGTCACGCCGCTCGTGGAAGTTTTGGCGACCAGCACAGCAGGCATGGCCATCTGCATCCCTCTCTCGCCCGCGGCACCCGCGAGAGCCATCGCGTGACCACGGACACCCATCCTATTCTCTCGGGTGTGTGCCTGGCGGTGGGATAGGTACAGGCCTGTCACTCCCCCCCCCCCCCCCCGAGGGCCACTGGAGGCCTCTGTTCCCACAGTGTGCGACACACGTGGGCCAGCGGCTTCCCGTGAGAAATGTCTGAGTCCCCAACACAACAGAGACATGCGGGTCCCTGTCGGCCATCAGCAGAAAAGACCCATTTTCCCATCTTTAAACGCTGCCCATCACGGCCACCTCTCCCACCACCGGTACGAGTTCTCCACAAAGAGCCGATGACACCTCTCTGGACTTGCCCGCCAAGCTCCGCCAGAGAATTTATCACCATTTCTGCTCGGAGTTGGAAAGGAGAAAAACACACACACACACACACACACACAAAAAAAACAAAGAACAAGTCAGTGTCTGAATCCAATTCCATATGAAAACATTTAAAATACATTAGATTTTTGGTCAAGATGAAAGACACACACACACACACAAATCCAGCAATCTATTCTAATTGGGTTCCCATGGTAACTGTACAATTGGGTTTCTCAATAGAACATCCCCAAGGCCCCATGCACACTTGTAAAATAGACTTCAAACAGCCCGGGTTGTTTTCCCATTACGGCACTCCCAGGAAGATCAATTACGACACCCCCCTGCCCTGGCCATTAGTGGCGGCGGCGTGAGCACCGCTGGCCGCATTAGCAGCAGTCACAGAAGGAAACACCACATATCACGATAATTATATCAAACGAATCATACACTTCAGAGCCATCAGACCTGGTCCGGCTGACACCCCGGTCCTGCTGCTGTCACAGAGCCGCGCGGAGGACAGGGGCGGACGCGGGGCCCCGGCGCGCCTCTCTCCCATCGATCTCGGGGACACACGGAATCAATCATTAATAATTACATTACGAGATGACCCTCCAGGTTAATCATATTCTTAGAGACTCTCGCTGCGGAATTCAACAACCAACAGCCGCGCTGGTAAATAAATAAGGAAAACGGCACTGAGAAATGCAAATCCACTTTTTCCATATTAATGGCCCGCCGGGGACCACAGCGCGTCCCCTCGCCAGGGACCCAGCTTCTCCGGCACTGACCGGGCTCCCTGCCACAGGTGGGCCTGAGGCAGGTGCCAGGGCCCCGGGGCCGGGGGCACAGAGGCCATCGGGAACGGCGACATCCTCAGGTAAAGTCAACAGCCTGCGTGTCTGCAACCATCCTAGAAATCCGTGCGTGCCCGATGCGTGCTGCGGGCCTGATCCTGAGACTGGCACAGGGGTCAATGTCGCACGCTCCTACTTCTGCGTGTCCCCCATCAAGGCCACGGATGTAACGCAGGCCGGTGTGGGACACATGTGGGCCAGCGGCTTCCCGTGAGAAATGTCTAGGCCCCCAACGCAACAGAGACCTCCAGAAGCTCCCAGACATCTTGGCAAGAAGAGCAGCAAACGGCGAGGGCCGTGGGATTCCAGTTGGCATCCAGTAGGATGACCACCAGCTCTCCTGGCTGGACCACGCTGCTCCTTGGTCCAGCCAGGAGAGCGACTGACACCCCTCGAGAAAAAAATCAACCAATGAAAACATCCCGACCCAAACATCCAGACTGGCCCCCTAACCCCTACCCGAGCTTCAGGCCTACTCTGGTCTCTCACCTCCTTTTCCCATCAGGCCTGGGGGCACCTAGGGCACGTCCCCTGGATCCAGACCTGGCCTCTAGGAGTCTCTTGCCCGGCCTGCTGCCTCCCTTTCCTGCCACCCTGGGGCCAGGGACTCAGCTTGCTGCTCATGGAGTCCACAGCAAGTTGTTTGGCATCCTTCGCTGGGCTTCCCCTCCGGTACAGGCCCACACCAGGCCCCGGAGAGCTTCTAGCGGGCTTCCTGCAGCGAGAGATGGAGGCACACAAGTAGAGCGGAAACTCATGGCAGTGGGATGGGCCCCCGGGGAGGGGAGGAGGGCTGAGGAGCTGCTGGAGGAGTTGAGAAGCGGGAGGATCGGGAGAGACACCAGGGCGGGGAGCTGGGTTGGGCCCCCACGGCGTGTGAGGGGCTCCGAGGCCTCCTCCCCACTCACGCTCAGAGCACAGCACGATGCACAGGCTTCTAGAGAATGTGCTGGACCGGGGGGTGGGGGGTTCTGGGCTGCGGTGGCGTCGGGGTGAGTCTCTGAGGCTCATTCCCTCTGGGACCTGGTGGGTTTCCCTGGAGCAGGTCCAGACCCGGGCATCCAATGGAAGGGAGGAAGGGAGAAGTGACTCTTCCTCTGCCCTGTACCTGGTGCCACGTGCCCACATCCGGGGCCTCCCTGGGGTGTCCTGGGCCGGATCGCAGCCCCGTTGGGTCTGGAGCGGGTGAGCATCCATCCCCAGGAGGGTCCTCTGCCCGGTGTCCTCAGGGACAGAGGCGGGAGGTGGCTGCATGGACAAGCGAGGCCAAAGCAACTGGGGTCCTGAGGCTGCAGCGGCCACCTCCTCCCGGCGGTGGGGGGCCCAAGATAACGCGCACACACACAGTCTGAATCTCGAGCCCACGTGCACTTCGCTCTGAACCCCAAGGGGCAGCCCCAAGTCTGAGAGGCGAATGGAGGTGGCCCGGGCCAATCGGAGAACGTGCCACGTCCCAGCAGCTGTCAGAAGGTGACCCTGCAGACAGGTAAAGGCCTGCAGCCCGGGCCGGCGTCCTGTCGCCGGGCACACGGGACAGAGCGCAGGTGGGAATGAGCACCGGGCAGCCGGCACGGATCGGGAAGGTGCTGCCGGGATCCGGGTTTCCCAGGCGTCATCGAGTGTCCACGCGATCGCTTCAGCGCGGAAACTGCTGGAACCCTTCTTTAGGGCAGCAGGAGAGAGTACCTACGTAACCGTCCCGGAATGCATCCTGTTTTAGTTGCTGTGACACTCAGTGGGCAGGAGTAAAAGCACGCTGGGCCCAAAGAAGAAATCGCAGCGCTCAGAGGAGGAAAACCGCCGAGGCCACGAGAAGCGGGGCCTTTGGGGGCCTCTCTGGGGTGACACGCGGAGCAGGGAAGGCTGCGAGCCCGGCGACGTGACCTCAGTCCGCCGGGGATGGAACCGCACGCTGGGCGGTGCGCTAGTCGCCCCAGCGGCGGAAATAAACCATGTTTTTAAAAGCTAAGAGGAAGCCCTGGCAGGTGTGGTTCAGTGGATGGAGCGTCGGCCTGCGGACTGAAGGGTCCCGGGTTCGATTCCGGTCAAGGGCATGTACCTTGGTTGCGGGCACATCCCCAGTGGGGGGGTGGAGGGAGTGTGCAGGAGGCAGCTGATCGATGTTTCTCTCTCATCGATGTTTCTGACTCTCTCCCTCTCTCTTCCTCTCTGTAAAAAATCAATAATATATATATATATGTATATACATATATATTTTAAAAGGCTAAAAGGAAGTCTTTGAGCCTATACTTTTGTAGGAAAAAAACAACAGCCCTAAACTAATTATGGCTCAATCTCATGTGGATCCAAGCTAACCGCAGGGGGACAGTGAGGCGTCACAAGGTCCCTGGGATCAGAGTCCGGGTAACAGAGCACCCGGCCGCCCAGACTCTGTTTTAGCATCTCGAGTGCCACGTCCGGTGACCCGCCGGCACCACGGCACACAAGGCCGGGGACGGATGGTGTGGGGACGCGGCCATCAGCAGACACGCCCAGGGCTCAGCACATCCATCTACCTGGACGGCCCCTCGGATGATGAGACGACGCTGACAGAAACAAATCCTCCCGCGCCGTAAAGAATAGCACACCCGGGCTTTCCCTGGGATAGCTGGCTAAACTCGGTAACTTCGGGAAATACATCATTTCTCTTCTCCGCCCAGCCTTCTAGAAGCGCCGCTGGAGTGTGATCCCTCACTCATGAGAGCAGCTGTGAACACCTCCCATCAGGTGCCGAGCTGCGGACACCATCCATGCTCTCCCATTCCTTCATGCCACCCGCACGCCCTGGAGCTAGGCGACAAGGTCAGGCGACAAGGTCAGGGCACCGGGACTGGGAAGCGCCACTTCTCAGGAGCTTCGCCAAGTCTGGCTTTGACCTCTGCTGGAGCGTGCAAAGGTCAGCAACGGCGGGCGGCCTCCAAGTGCCTTGTCCTCGACCCCAGTCCAGGTCAGCGGGGGCTCCTGTCAACACCAGACCATGACCAGTGGGGACTCTTGCTACACCAGACCACACTCATTCGGCTGGCACTGGGATGCTCCACTTCCTTCCTCTGGCACCCACCTTCACACGAGCCCCGCCCCCCAAAAAAACAAGGAGGGGTGTACACGAACACTTTCCATGAAGGGCAAGGCCACAGGGCCAGCCTCACACCACCGAGGCCTCACTGCGCCCAGCCCCCCACTGCAGTGGCCCGTCCCCAGCACCCTCCCGCAGGGCCCACGTGCCGGCACTGCTCTCCCCACGATGCCGAGGACAATGCCGGTCACGTGGTGTTAGAAGATGTAACGGAACACAGGTGTGCGTTTATCTTTGCCACATCTTGCCTGAAGGATCTCTAGCAGCTTCCTGTGTCACCATTACAGGCCACTCGCCCTGCCAGGACCTGTCTCCGCCCAGGCTGAACGGAGATGCTAACGGTGCCTGTGTTGTCGGAGGGGGCAGAGCGTGAGGACGGGGTAACGGGGTCTGTGAACACAGCCAGCACAGGACGCCTTCCCTAAGTGTGACTGTGAGCAATATCATTATCACACCGGCCAGAATCTTCTGGAACTTGAGTAACTCTACCAGCCCAACCATGATACGAAGGTAAAGAGATACCCCCAAATAAGACTCATTTATACACACCCACACACACACACACACACACGCACAAATAAGACCCATTTACACACACACCTATTGTAGAGGTTCTAGTCTTGACAAAACCTACTTGATGGGCCACATAACCCCCCACTCTGTGGTGTGAGCAGTCACACGGGGGGACAAACTGTCAACAAGCCGGTGACACTGCTGGTTCGTGGCCACTGTCACGGTGTCAGATTTTGTGTTAGGTCCTTTGGGAAGGTCTTTCGATGTAACAGACGATTAATGTCAAGCCTTCCAGAGGCAGGGCTGGGGCTGTCAGAGACTGGCAGTGCCCGCTGGGCCACGTGCGCGAAGCCCGCTTGCCGGTTCCAGGCTCAGACGTCGCAGGCTTGTCAGCGGCCTGGCATACCCGAGCGCCCGAACAGTGCCTCCGAGCGGAAAGTACCCGAGACCAGCACTCTGGCAGCTCTCAGTAACGTCCACTGTGACAAACAGACACAGCGGAGAAAACCACCTTAGCCACAAAAGGTGTGTTAGAAACCCAGCGGGTTAGCCCCGAGCTGCGTCATGCTCCGGACCAAACACGGTCGCTAACCCCTGGAATCAGACACGCGGGAGGTGGACAGCAGTAGCCCGGACCCCATCTCTACTCCTGCCTCCACCAAACACAGTTTTGTGACTCTGAACGTCAATGATGATCACTCAGGACTCGCCCTGTGCCGAGTCTGGTATGATCCCCAAACGTGACCCCTCCCCGGAGTCCACAGCAGCTCTGTGGATGGCAGTGCCATCCGTCTTATTTTGGGGGAAACCAGGGCTTGGAAAGATTACGTGATTTTACTCAAGGTCACAGAGAGTAACCAGGGGAACAGGTCCAAACCGAAGCTCTATTCCCAGAGCCTGCACTCTTAACCCCGTGTAGACTGTCCCAAATGAGAGGCTGAGTTATGTGTAAATCTGCAAAATGATGCTGTCGGGACTGGAGGGAAATAAGGATGCTGATTGGGTTAGAGGGAGACAAGGATGCTGATTGGACCAGAGGGAGACAAGGATGTTGATTAGACCAGAGGAAGACAAGGATGCTGATTGGACTGGATGGAAACAAGGATGCTGATTGGACTGGAGGGAGACAAGGATGCTGATTGGACCGGAGGGAGACAAGGATGCTGATTGGACCAGAGGGAGACAAGGATGCTGATTAAACCAGAGGAAGACAAGGATGCTGATTGGTTCCTCACCTTTTTCCAGTTACAATTTCATCCTTTTTACAGGACTGTGGCTCCAAATTGAGTTTTCTATCCAGACAGTAATTCATATATCAGAAATTACTCATTTCTTATTCCACGTGCTTCTACTTGTCCAGGTCGACAGAAAAAGCATGACCTCCTCCATCCAGCAGATGAGGCAGCTGGGGGTTAAAAGTTGCCCCAAGTCACCCAACTAGGAAATGGCATCACCGGACCCTCTCCATTGTTCTCCCCTCACATCCCTGGCTCTTCTACACTTAAAACGCACCTCTGTCCCACGAAACCGTATTCAGGTATGCAGCTGAACGGCAACCCGCACCTCAGACCATGGAAGTGCGTCTACCAGAGCGGGAGAGAACAGGGAAGATGGGGGTGAAGCGCAATGCCTAACCCGTGTTGGCAAAACTCACGCCAAAGTTCCGGTAACATCTGCATCTTCTGTGGGAGCCACGAGCCCGGAACGGTAGCGCTGTGAGAACATGTTCGGTCTGCAATGTGGAGAGAGTCCCATGTCCCTGAGGGGCTACAGAACCATCACCTACAGCCACACGCCAGGCACCTGAGAGCGCCGCCTGCGAACGGGTCCCTCTGGAAGGGGAGCGCGAGGCCTGTCGGGTGGAGAGCACTACTTCCGGGCCACGCTAGGCAGATGCTCCAACGTCAAGGTCCCCTGGACCCTCCGGGCGAGCGAGCAGACTCAGGTCCCCAGCTCCCGATCCAGCAGGTCTGCCAATAACCTTCGTTTCCCAGCAGCGCCCTGGGAATTCTGATGCCAGCAGGGCACAGACGCCACTCCCCTATGCTCATGGCCACCCACTCCAAGGATGGTAACAGGTGCCCTGTTCCAGGGGAGGCTCTCACGAGTGACACCAGAGATGGTCAACATCTGAAAGGGGTCCCTACTTTCAGTCCTTTTGCCTGGGGGTCCACTGTGGCCAAAGTTTTCAAAGAAATGACAAATAACTGCCGCTTATTGATTACATTTCAACATGGAAATGTCCAATCCCCTTTGTTGCCCGAGACTCAGCTCACCCTCTTCCCCCATCCCCAGCCCTCCGAGCAGGCGGTGCCGGAACGGCCCAATCTGTCCATAAGGCAGGAGTGTCTTAAACTGCTATCCATACGACTCCATTTGTCAGTAAAAACTGCCACCAGCGCTGTGCTTGCAGAAAAATGCCCATAAATGCATTATTGCGACGGGCAGATCGATGTCTATCATAAAAACAAATAGATTTAACAAGTGCCTGCGTTGCCGAGCGATGCCATTGGTGGGCCGCGCATTGCGGCGGGCCCCGGGCTTTGGGGAACGGGCCCTCGCGCCAGGGCTGGGGACTCAGCTGACTTCACAGGTGATTCGGGCAGGAAACGATTCTAACAAGAAAAGGTTCCAAGTAGGCAAGTGAACACGGCGGGCAGGAGCGCTCTCTCACGGCTCCCTCCGTGGCTACACAGGTGCACACACGGAAACAAGCGTGACCACCGGAAGAAAACGTGTCTGTAGGATGTGTAGCTGCTTTCACTCCAGCCGCATCGCCGGCCAGAGGAGTTTATCCCCTCCCTGGTGACCCCACTCCGGTGGCAAGCCCCCAGTCTGAAAGAAAACAACCGGCGGTACAACACACACACACACATACACACACACACACATACACACATATACACACACGCGCACACACACACATACACACACAAACACACACACATATACATACACACACACAAACACACACACACAAACACACACACATACACACACATACACACACACATACACACACGCACACACAAACACACACACACAAACACACACATACACACAAACACACACACAAACACACACATACACACACACAAACACACACACATACACACACACATACACACACACACTCACACACTCACACACACACTCACACACACACACGTTTCAGCATTCCACCCACGGCCGGGGGCGTGGCTGCTGTGTCTGCGGCCCCTGGCCGGCCTCGTTAGCTGTTTGGCCAGAGCGGACAGAAGGGAGGCCGCCCAGACTGGCTTCACTTCCAGGGACCGTGCACTTGGGCAAGACACTGCTTGTGGCAGATTGACACGTGCGCAGGCGCAGCCCAGACCACTCGGATTCCTTCAAAGGTGACAAAAGGTCACAAAAATGACTCATTCCTCTTCTCAGACAGTTCCCTTTAACGGCCACTGAAAGGAGCAGTTACTTACTGTAGTCTATATATTCAGTATGTGGTTTCCCCAAACCCTACCGTCCTCCCACAGAAGCTTTATATCACTGTTAACTTTTCTAAGTCAAAAGAAAATTAGACTCTTTCCACACACACACACACACATACATATATATACATATGAGGCCCGGTGCATAAATTCGTGCGGGGTCCGGCCAGCCTGGCCAGGGGGAAGGGACATGGGCGGTTGGCCAGCCTGCCTGCTGGCCAAACTCCTGGTTGAGGGGGCAATTTGCATATTAGCCTTTTATTATATAGGATATACACTGAATGGCCAGATTATTATGGGTTCAGATATCATCATAATTTTGGCCACTCAGTGTATGCAAATACCCCTCCCACTCAATGGTGATACTGTAGTTGATGTGTATGACTAAATCATCTTTAAATCATATTCTATGATAACACCCTTCTTTTTCAGAAAGCAGCTGTCAGAAGCTCCCATCCCAGGAAACAGGGTCAGGGGGGACTGTGACAGAGGCCCACGGAGCTCAGGGCCTTCCAGAGCCCAGAGCCCAGCGCACCCACCTGGAGTGAGCAGAGAGGACACACAGGAAGTCGGGCCCCTCGGGGATCGTGCACTTAGAAGAGGAAGTCTACGCCAGGCAAGGGCGTCAGGCAGGGTCAGCGATGTGTGACAGTGGCCTGAGAGGTGGTATCCGACGACCACAGGGAAGAGGTCAGAAAACGGGGTTCTGCTTCCTTTCCTTTCCTGCCAAGGAGAAAAGACCGAGACTGGAAAAGAGATCGATGCCCCACGAAGGAAGCTGGAACAGGACAATCTGGGTGGTTTGAACCACTGGCTTCTAGATATCCTCTGTACAATTCAGATGTTTCCCCCATGTCCCGTGTGGTTCAGGGTTCGGATTCAGGGTTCGGGCTCTGGAGGAAGCCCCACACAAATGAGAGAGACGAGAAAATATTAATTTGGGAATATCGGGGGCCAGGTGGGAGCCCAATTCAAAGGGAAGGACTCCCTCTCGCTCTGGGCTTGCGATATCTTTTATTCAGGTTTGGGATCCTCCCATAACTCTTAGGCAGACAATTCCAGGAATAGCTCCAGGATAGCTCATCAGCAATAATTTACAGGAGACTGAAAGATGGAGGTTGCTTCCGCTACCATCCTCTCAACTAGACAGAGCTCAAGGTCTCCAGCCATCCGGGTTCCTTGTCCACCTCTCTGCCAGTGAAGACAATGGGCAGCTTCCCGCAGTACAATAATAAAAATAAAACCTAGTTTGGTGAGTGTATATTATTACACATACTGAGAACGGTAAACTGTGTTGTGTTCGGGGAAAAAGGCTGGAGGAGAAATGGCCCGAACGCCCACAAGGTTGGTTTTCCCCCGGGCCTGGCCTCCCCTCCTTCCCGTACACAGGAAGGACAAGCACCCGAGGAACGGGGGACAGGAGCCCGAGTGGAAGACCAGGCCCAGGGGAGGCCGGTCAGGCCCAAATCACAGAGAACAAGAAAGGTCTGAGGGGCCCAGCAGCAGAACAGGAGTGAGGCGCTACCAGTGGGTCTGCCGGGCTCCGCAGGCAAAGCCTTTTAGCAGTATCTGTCTAACGAGAGTGAAATCTAGCTCCTTCGTCCATGCGGAAGGCGAGTGAGGAGGCTGTGCCGAGCCTGGTTCACCCGGCCCCAGGGTCACAGGTGCAGCCCTGTGTTCGGTGCCAACCAAGAGCAGAGCCAGGAAGCAGGGCCGGCAGGGCAGCCCTCTGCTGCTTGCAGACCCTGGGCCTTAGCACGTGTGGGCCTGCTGAGAACTGCCACTCGGCAATGCCATGTGGGTTAACCCAGGACCCCCCACACACACACCGCCTGGGGGGAGGTCTACACCCCAAGCCCCACTGTGCCAAGGGCTGCCTGGTATCTCTGTCACCTCCGAGTGTTTCATCCAGGAGCGGGGAACCTCGGGCCCTGCCCAAGCTTTAGGGGTGAGTTAATTAAATGTTTGACCAGCTGAAACCGGTTTGGCTCAGTGAATAGAGGGTCGGCCCTGGGACTGAAGGGTCCCTGGTTCGATTCCGGTCAAGGGCAAGTACCTTGGTTGCAGGCACATCCCCAAGGGGTGTGCAGGAGGCGGCTGATCGATGTTTCTCTCTCATCGATGTTTCTAACTTCCTATCCCTCTCCCTCCCTCTCTGTAAAAAATCAATAAAATATGTTAAAAAAAAAATAAAATACATGTTTGACCAAACCGAGCAGGCTGATTTTTAAGCTGATCATTTTGTATGGCCTGTGGATGATGCTATAAATATCCCAAGACCCTTGGCAGAGAAAAGGTTCCCACCCCTGGTCTGACCCACGGAAGAGGCGGGAGAACCAACACACACCTCCCATCTTCTGTCTGGGGAGGGGAGGGGAGGGGAAGCCGGGCTCAGAGACTCCACAGGGTCCAGGTGAATAATGGGTTCCAGGTCAGTAACAGGGCTCTTTGCCTTCCCCAGCTTCACCCTCTACCTCCACCAGCTGTGCCCCTCTCGGATAAGGGACCACCCAGCCAATGGAACGCTGTGCTGGCACATACACACTGTGTTCCCAGGACAGAGAGTGGCTATAGTCAGGAGCCCGGGGGTGGGGGGTGAGGGGTGCGGGGGTGGGGAGGGGGGGACAGCTGTCCTGCATTATCAGGACTTGGGAATGATGGGGCCGGTGTGCGTGTGGATGGCTCTCAGAGGCCACCTGTCTACTCCAGGTGTGCACGGAGACTATGGGGTGTGGTGCATACGAACCCCAGCATGGTCACGTCGTGGGGACCCCACCTGGCCCCCCTCTCCACCAGCCTCACACAAGACAGAGAGCGGAATTCTGCACAAGGAGTGTGCTGAGGTCTTGCAGAAGGAGAGGCCCAAGGAGGGGCTTCTGGAAGCTTCTTGGGAACTAAAGGGGAGCGGCGGTCCCCTTGGCGCTGGTGAGCAGAGCAGGGTGGGAGGTGGGCAGTGATGGCATGAAGGTGCTGGCCATCTGGAGCAAACAGACACACGTGTGCGCACCTGGACACACCTGCGCGTCCCTGGGCCCCGTGCGGGTGGGTGGGGGCAGGGCGGGCTCCACTAGGGCAGTGAGATGAGGGAGCCCACAGGGGCCACTAGGGGCTGGGCTGTCCCACGGGCAGCAGACGCCGCCCTTCTCAGGGAGAGCCTTGAACTTGGGCAGGAGAGAGGCCACCCGGACACTCACCGTGAAGGCCCAGGGACCGAACTCCAGCCACTGGGAGCGCAGGGGAGAGAGGGGCTCTGGGCGTCAGGGCTGCCTGGGCACATCCATGGCGCGGGGGCGGGGCCGGGGGCGGGGCCTGGGCTCGCGGGAAGTGGGACGCGGGGGCGGGGCCAGGACAGAGGAAACCAGGGCGAGGGCAGGGGCGGGGCCGAGCGCTGGCCCCGCCTCCCCGCCCAGAGCGCGGGGGGGGGGGGGGTCGGAGCATGCGCAGTGCGGCTCCCGGGCTGCTCCCAGCTCTGGGCAGCTTAGCAGAGGCAGGCAAACAGCAAGGGAATGGCATCAGGATGCCCGCAGGGTGTCCTGACCAGTGTGTTGTGGTGCAGTTTGACAGTTAATGCATACATAGTGCTTTTCTTTTTATCTGGGCAGTGTTTTCACACGAACCCCTAAGCTATTAATACAAAGAGGCCAGCTGGTGTTTGCTCTCTGATCCCCAGGGCAGGACAGAAAGGCAGTTAGGTGATCCAGGGGCTGGTGAGGTGGATGATGTGACATCCGGGGGGGAGGGGGGGGGTGAAACGGGGTGAGTGAGGAAGGAAGAGGAGAGTGTGGCATCCAGGTGAGGCGCCTGGGCCTAACTCTGGCCCTGCTGCAGGGACCCAGTCACCCTGCTTGGGGAGATGGAAGGATGCTGCAGATGCCTTCACAAGGTGTTGCGGGTTCAGGAGCCAAAGTGAGGGCTCAGAGCCACCCTGGCCCGGGGAGGAGACCCGCTAAAGCCTGAGACGCTGAGATGTGGTACCTCAGGCTCTCCGGTGAACAGAACTAAAACCCACACTTCTGGCACTTCCTGGCAAATTCTTCCCTCCTTGGTGATAAAATTTCAAAAACTCAAGTCATTTTCTCAAAGCTCCCCCATGCCTCGTCCCGTCCCATTGCACCATCCGCTCCCCTTCCTGTTGTTAAAGCAACATTCGCATAATGCCACCCCAAGGAGCCCACTAGGTGTGCCAGGAGCACAGGTGAGGAGGCTGGGCTGGGCCTGCCAGCCTGATAGTGTGTGGGCCCCTGCCTTCTCCATCTGCCGGGTGGCAGCCTGGCATCAGGTGAGCCGGGTGCCTCTGGGGTTCCCGTCGTGTAAGAACAAACCCATCCCATCCTCCAGACACTGGTCCCAGGAAGGACTTTCGCAGAAGTGGTAGTCAGCCCCCCAGCCTCGTGTCCTCACTTCCCTCGGACTTTCCCGGCCTCCCCGCGTGTCCTCAAGACCAGCCCGCCTCCTCTGGGCCCAGGGCACAAGGGGAATAATTTGCATCTCCTTTTCAACACCCAAATACTGACCTTCCACATTACACAAATGTACACGACGTGTATTTGCTTCCAATGATTTGCAGCCCAGGAGATGGGTTTAATAAGCCTCCTTCCCAGCTACTTCTGTGACAGGAGACCATTTACAACAAAGCCGTCTTCAGTCGTCAAACATAATCCCCACTACCCTGCCTCCGGGAAAAGAGGGGATTTTGTAAGGATCACGTAAAACCTTGTGTGGTTTGAAAGCCCCCGGACTCCGGACACACGTGCGAGGGCCACGTAACAAAGGAAACACGCCGGGGAGCTGGCCTCTGCCGGCGTTTTACATACAGTTCTCTCTTCGGATAGCATCTCCCCCGAAGGCTCCCCAATGAACACGATTGATTTTCCCATCCCCCACCCCCACCCGGTTCCGGTAAAGTCTGGAGCCAAGAGCCGGCAGGAGTCGGCGCCTTGGCCCCGACTGGTGTAGTCCCGGCGGGTTTGGACAGGTGAGGGCCTCTGGGGGGGCTGGAGCAGGGAAGTGGGGCCCTTGGGACCAGGAGCCGGTGCTAGGGGTCTCTGTGCGCTACTCTCAGCATTGCTGGCGCCATCATTGTGCGTATGCAGCCCGATGGCATCGCCAAGGAGGCAAGAGCATGCACGGCGCAATGCGGGGTGTCCCCACACGCACTCACCTGTGCAGCAGCCGGGATGTCTGCTCGGGTTGAGGGGAGGATGCAGGAAGGGCCTGAAAGAGACAATGACCAACCGCACTGGCTGCTGACAATGACCAATGCCCGCACCAGGTAAGGGCCACTGTCGATTGTGAGACGTGACCATTGGACAGAGACCACCGTGGGTCTGACCTTGCTCGTCCTTCCAAAACGTGGTGACTTTATTTTTTTTCTAATATATTTTATTACTTTTTTATTTTATTTTTTACAGAGAGGAAGGGAGAGGGATAGAAAGTCAAAAACATCCATCAGCTGCCTCCTGCACACCTTCTACTGGGGATGTGCCCCCAGCCAAGGTACATGTCCTTGACCGGAATCAAACCTGGGACCCTTCAGTCTGCAGGCCGACGCTCTGTCCACGGAGCCACACCGGTTTCGGCACATGGCAACTTTAGAGAACTGACCACCGGACAGTGTATATAACACACGCAAACGAGCGAGTAAGTGCAGCTTCCGGTGCGTGTCTGTGTCCCTGGGCGCAGAGAAGGCCTGGTGCTTTTGCGGAGGCGGCCCGCCTGCCTTGGGCTGTCTGGCTGTGTATGGCTCGGGGTGGGGGTTTCCTGGGATGTTGGCCTTTTGGAAAGAGGCGCCTACACTCATTACCAGGTGTTTTTGATCCATTTTCGGGAAGGGCTCTGCTGGTAACACACTGCCTGCGGTTTGGGCCCAGTCTTTTAAGTGGTGTGAAGTGCACCCGGCCACCCAGAGGTGAGCAGAAGCACCTGGCTCGCTGTGACTTGGAAATTAATGCAAGAGACGTGGGGATTGGGATGCTGAGACGGGACTCCGTCCTCGTTTGCACTGCCTGGGAGATGACAAATGAGAAGCAAGACAGGGAAGCAGCCCCCACGCCAGGTGCTCCGTCTCCGCTCCAAGATATGAATCTGGGAAGGGCAAGCAGAGCATCCTTTCTGAGGGGACGGCCCCTGTCTCGCCCCAGGGCACTGATTTAAAATAACATGAGGAGGCAAAATTAGGAAGTGCCTCAAACACGGGGGTGCTGATGGGGTGGGTGGGGCGGTGGCTATCAGTCCCAGGGTCCCATTGTCTGCTAGGTAATCTGGGGAGTCGGGAATGAGAGTGAGGTCCTAGGAGTGGCCCCTCCATCTGTCTCACCAACAGCAGAGACCATGTGGCTCAGGGGCCATCATAGCCATCTTTTCTGGGCGGGACTCCCATGGAGATAGAGAGCAAGGCCCCAGCCTGCCCTGTTGAGCTCCTGGATCCAGCCTGACCTGAAGGTGGCCATCCCTGGACTTCTCATGGCTGCGTGACCATGACTTATTTTGTTTGAATAAACAAGTTTGAGTTGTTTTTGTAATCAAGAGTCTTGAGTAATGCAAGTATACCTGGGCGCTGTGCTACCTGCCTTTACTTGCGTTATCCTTTTAAAAACTCACAGCTTTGCCTGGCTAGTGTTGCTCAGTGGGTTGAGCATCAACCTATGAATCAGGAGGTCAGGGTTAAATTCCTGGTCAGGGCACACACCTGGATTGTGAGTTCGATTCCCAGTCGGGGATGTGCAGAAGGCAGCCGATCAATCCGTGATTCTTTCTCATTATTGGTGTTTTTATCTCTCTTTCCCTCTTTGAAATCAAGAAACACCATTAAAAAAAAAAACCCTCACAGATTTGTGAGATGAGCGTCATTATACCCATTTTACAGTGAGGAGGCTGAGGAGGAAAGAGGACAGGTTACTTGTGCACAGCTACTGGGCTGCGAAATGCTAACGCTAGGACTTACTTGTGTGGAGTCATTGATCCCCAAGGTCTAGTGTTTTCTAAGAAGATTCCTCAGAATATAGGATTAGAGAGGGTAAAGGAAGAAAGAAAGGGAAGAGAGAGAAAGAGAGAGAGAGAGAGAGAGAGAGAGAGGCAGAGAGGCAGGGAGGCACGAGGAAGAAAGCGAGAAAGAGAGACAGAAAAAAAGACTCTGTTAGCATTTTTGAATTGAGGAATTTAAAATCTTTTGGTGGCAAGTGATGATGGTGTATTTCTAGGGCTTAGGGATTTTATCTTGCTATTTGTTCTTCAAATAAAAGAATCAGAGTTGCTGACTTAGTTTAAACCAACTCCAAAGACTGCCGAGTTGACTGCTGATTAAAAACTTGTCTTTCTCGGCTCTGAGATCGGAATAGCGGGCCTGACGTCCCCGAATGTGTTGCTTCTTGCAAATGTGATTTTCATTTGCAGAGCGTGAGCACGCCAATGAGTGGGGGGATGCAGCTTGATTATTAACAAGCCAGAAATAGCATCGCTTTGGCATCTGCCCCTGCTCGCGCCGTAAAAATAGACAGCAGAGCGTCTGCCTGGGAAAGTAAAGGTGCTTGTGGACCCATTAGTCTCGCAGTTATTCCGGGCCCCAGGCTGTGGGCTAATTCCAGAGTAAACAGGCCCCTGGATTAATAGACTCTCCTGGCGACAGGAGTGGGAAAGGTGGCTTTTGATTCGGTGGCCTCGGCCGTGGGTGGAGTGAGCTCGGATCTCTGCCGCAGTCCACGCATCCCAGCGCTTGCATTTCTGCTCTGGCCGAGACCAGCCGTCATTTTTAATGGTTCCGCCTGCATTACCGTGCATGTTGCAGCTCCTCAAGGTTTCATTTCCCCTCTGTTCTGCTCTCAAAAACTTATTTCTCCAACTTATTGTTTCCTGATTGTTTGCTCCTTCAGACGCATCCTGCAGCTACAGCTCTGTGCTGGGGGGCCGCACGGGGTGGGGGGGGGGGGAGGGGGGGGCTTGCAGGGAAGCAGGGAGGCAGCTCCCCTAACCTTGTTAGCCACCAGAAGATTTTCAGATTTCCACCGACTCAGACGTGAAGCTGCCGGGACTGGGCTCGAGCCTGCCTCGTGCCTCGGTGCAAATGGGGCTGGTGATGGCTGCTTGGAGCTGGGTGCTCGAATGCGCTGGGAGTTTTAGGCAATCTTTCAAATTTCCACATAGATAATGTCGGAACATTTCTGAAAATGGGATCCTATATCCTCAAGATGCGCCCGGGCTACAGGCCTGGGGCCGCGCGGGGTGGAAGGAGACGATTTCCATTTTTATTCCCTGAGTCAACAGCCTGGCAGCTCACTCTGATGGCTCCCTCCCCTCTCTCCCCTCTCTCTCCTCTCTCCAGGCTTCAGAAGCTCCCCGCCACCCCCTGGCCTCTCCCAGGAATTGGGCCCTGCCGCTGACAGAGCTGTGGATAAAGTATCTTTTCTGAATCCTTCAAACATCCAAAAGGAGTCCAACTTGGATATTTTTAAAAAATATACATTTTATTGATTTTTTACAGAGAGGAAGGGAAAGGGATAGGAAATCAGAAACATGGATTAGCTGCCTCCTGCACACACACCCCCCCCCTCCACTGAGGATGTACCCGCAGCCAAGGCACATGCCCTTGACCAGAATCGAACCTGGGGCCCTTCCGTCTGCAGGCCGACGCTCTGTCCACTGAGCCAAACTGGTTTCGGCCAAACTTGGGCGGTTTAAGACAAGGCAGCGAGGGTCCCCGTGAGCGCACAGCCCGGGGCCCCGGGAGGCTCTTCTGTGGCAAATGCAATTTCTCCTCCCGGCTTCCCTCCGGCCCCCAGCGCCGGGTGGACGTGGCGGCCCTTTTGAAAGGATTTCTTCTGGAGGAAGCAGCTGGCAAAGGTCAGATGAGGAATATGTTTCTGGGGTGATAACATTTTGATTAGATATGCCAGGATCCCCTAGCCCGCCCCGGGAATGTCACCGGCGACGGTTTCCCATTATTTTAAGAAAGCCACGGAGCGGATGTGTTGGGCAGTCAGACTGAGTGCCGCGGCTTATTTGCTGTGCGGCCGGGGGCCGGCACCGTGGGCATCGTTGCGGGGAGTGAGCGGTTCTCCCCCCATAAACCGAACGCCTAAAGAAGCCCCCAGAGGGGCGGGATGTCCATAAAAGTTGAAATGGATTTCATAATATGGCACTCAATTTAGTGGAATAAGTGGGCTTCAAAAATAATCCAATCTTCCCAAGGAAAGTACCTCTCTCCTAACCTCAGGGGGGCTGGTGGACAGGTGGTTTAATTTTTGCTTAAATGTATTTATTAAATTTCCTATTCCCCCCCCCCCCATTGAAATTTCTCTCTCTCTCTCTCTCTCTCTCTCTCTCTTCCTCTCCCACTCCCCTCCCTCCCTCCTTTCCTCCCTCCTTCTCCTCCTCCTCCTCCTCCTCCCTCCTCCTCCTCCCCTCCTCCTCCTCCTCCTCCTCCTCCTCTCTCCCCCCCCCCTCTCTCTCTCTCTCTCTCTCTCTCCCCTTGAAAAATTGGCTCCTTAGAGATGCCAACCAGAAAGCATTGATCAAAGGTCAGCTCTGACTTGGCAGCTTATTGAGAAGAGGTCCGTGTGTGCGCTTGCGTAGTTCTGCCTAGAAGATTCTCAGGAGCAGCAAATATTTCAAAAAGGATCGCAGGGCGCTGACATCATTATTTGTTCCCCGATCCCGGCATTGGTACAAAACCACAACGCCACACTCAGCACCAGAAGGTGAGGTGAGGGGCTGCTGGGATTTCGATGGGTGGCAACGGGTGCACAGGAGTAAAGGGGGCGCCGGGAGGGGCTGGAGACACCCAGGGGACGGCCGCAAGGGGCCCTGGGTGCCGGTGCCACCGGGTTTCGTGACAAATCAGCACCAAGACGAGAGCAGACATGAAGGAAGCTGAGGGGCCGCAGCCCGCAGAGGTGGCAGCGTGTGGCGCTGGGACCAGGCGGCCTGTGCACGGGTCCTGGGGCATCCAGACGGTCTAGCCGGCAAGCGCCATGAGGTGTGTCTTTACCAACATAAAACCAATACGTCTCGTCCTGGAAACTGAAGGTTTGGGAGTTCACATTCAATTCTTCTTTTGTTTTTTAGTTATTTATGTTTTTAAAAAATATTTCATTGGTTTTTTACAGAGAGGAAGGGAGAGGGATAGAAAGTCAGAAACATCGAGGAGAGAGAAACATCGATCAGCTGCCTCCTGCACGCCCCCCCACTGGGGATGTGCCCGCAACCAAGGTCCGTGCCCCTGACCGGAATCGAACCTGGGACCTCTCAGTCCTACACTCTGTCCACTGAGCCAAACTGGTTTCGGCAATTCCTTTTTTTATTTCATCCCTAACCTTTTAATCGCAGGAATGAAAAATGATCGGTATGCAGCCTGATGCAGTTTAAGGATGACACTGTGGTGAGTATGCGTGCATCCACTCTTTCCCACCATGGAACCATTGCCACTCTCCAGCCGTCAAGCTCTCGAATGGGTTTTGGAAATGTGCAAAAACTCCAAGCGAATCTATTAGAGAGCAAACGCACAGGATTGCAGGCTGGAGACGAGGCAGATGGGACGGGAGAGGAGAGAGACACGGCCCTGCCCGCCGGGCCTCCCAGCAGCCCGTTCTCATGACGAACCTGCGCGGCGCCCCACAAACTCTCAGTCATTCGCACCTTCCCGGGCGTCTGCACGCCAGCCAATTGTTGAGGGGAGCAATGTGTAATGTGCCTGCAACATTTCACAGTGGAGAGTCAAACAGCAATGATTTCCTCTGCCAGCCTCACACCCGCCGCCTTGACCGGGAGGGTGAAATCCCTGGGCACAGGGCCTGTGAGGGGGGCCGCTGATGGAGCTGCCCAGCTCCCCGCCTCCCGCACGCCGGTAGGCTGCACGTGGTCACTGGGGCATCCATGCCCTTTATCTCAGTGAAAATCCTATACATCTTGATAACCGGGGATTAATGTCAAAAACAATAAAACCAACATGACCCCCACAGCTATGTTGTAAACTGGGTGCTCCAGAGAAATGGAAGGAATCTCTCTCTGTCTCTATCTTCATCTCTATCTCCATATCTATCTCCAAATCTATATCTATACCTATTCATATCTATATATACATATCTACATACACTGAGTGGCTAGATTATTATAATCTTGTAATGCAAAAGAATCTGGCTACTATCTATATCTATATCTATATCTATATCTATATCTATCTATATCTATATACCTATATCTCTATATCTATCTATCTACCTATATATCTATCTATCTATCTATCTATCTATCTATCTATCTATATGTAGATATATATTAGAGGCCCAGTGCATGAATTTGTGCATGGGTGGGATCTGGCCAGCCTGGGTAGGGGGAAGGGACATGGGCAGTTGGCCAGCCTGCCTGCTAGTTGAACTCCTTGTTGAGGGGACAATTTGCAAATTAGCCTTTTATTATATAGGATATACATTGAGTGGCCAGATTATTATGAGTTCAAAGATCATCATCATCTGGCTACTCAGTATATACATATCTATATCTATCTATCATCTATCTAATCATCTATCTATCTATCTAATCATCTATCTATCATCTATCTATCTATCTATCATCTATCTATTTATCTATTTATCATCTATCTAATCATCTATCTATCTATCTATCATCTATATATCTATCTATCTGTCTAATTTCCCATTGATTATGGGAGCTGAGAAAGGCTGGGAACTGCAGTTGGTGAGAGAGACCTAAGGGAGCTGATTGGTGGAGCAGTTCAGGTCCGAGTGGAACCGAAGGCAGAAGAGGCCCGTGTCCCCGCACGGCCATGCAGAGGGTACATTCTCCCTCACCGGCTTTTGCTCTAGACCTTCTGTGGGTCAGAGGAAGCCACGTGGGGAGGGCAACCGCCTTCCTCAGTCTCCTGACCTCACTGTTCATCTCCTCCACCCTAGACACACCCAGAACACACTGACTCTGGGCACTTCGTGGCCCCGTCTGGTGGACATATCACCCTCACCCTCACCCGCTGGTGAAGAGCATTGGCACTCCTTAACAAACGTGTCGTCTGTTGGCACTCACTGCTCGGCCACCTGGGCTCGGACCAGGCCACCAGGCGACCAGGGACCCTGTGCTGAGCCTGGGTTCTGGGGCTGTATCTTCAAGGTCCCATGGGCGGATGGACGTCACATGCACCTTCGCTGACATCCCGAAGGGAGCTGAGGGAGATGCTTGTTTTCCTTTCATCTCGGTAGCCTTAGAATAAGGGCTCCTGTTCGGATCCGCTGCTCCCCAAGCTGCTTATTGGGATAATAAGAAGGCTCCCCAAGCTGCTATTGGTTTGGAGCGAGGACCCACCTCCACTGACCAGCACCCTTGTCCTCCCCCACCCCGGTGTCCATCTGCCCCTCCTCCCGCCCTCATTCTGCAGGTGGAGCCCACTGTGGGCTGAGAATATTGGCCGGCCCCTCCGTTCACTCACTCATCATTCATTTCTTTAAAAAGTCACCCGTCATTTGTCTGGCCGGAGGTGACAGCCCATTGGAACCATCGTGAGGTGGCATAGGAGAAAAGCTCAGAATCACTGGGACATAGTGTTGAAGTGACAAGGGAGTGGAAGGAAGAAAGATGAGCTCGGCGTGCAAAGTCCAGCTGCTGAGAAGGGGGTGGGGGTGGGGCATGGACAGTGACCTGGAGCCACAGTGGGGCAGCCCCCAGGGAAAGGCGACGACCAGCAGCAAGTGAGGCGAGCTCACAGCATGGCCTCCTGTGGACACGGGGTAGCCCACTGCGGCCGGGAGCCACAGACCTGCGGGCACAGTGGGAACCAGCCTGCCCGGCTGTGGGTCCCTCCTCTCTGTCCTGGTAAGGGCCTCCCATCTCGTCCCCCTTCTCTCTCTCTCTCTCTCTCTCTCTCTCTCTCTCTCTCTCTCTCTCTCTCTCTCTCTCTCTCTCTCTTTTATTTCAGTTTTAAATTTTTGGTAAAATTTACATAACAGCATTTGACATTCCCACCATTGGTAAGGGTGCAGTTCCGTGGTGTTAAGGACATTCACACTGTCCAGCAACGAGCTTCACCATCCACCTGCCGAAGTCTTTCCTCTTGCAAAACAGAGGCTCCGACCCCGTTACACACTGACTCAATACCTCCCCAGCCCCGGCCCCCGCGGGGTGGCCACCATTCCCGTTTCTGTCTCTCTGAATTCGACCATCCTAAGTCCCTCATATGAGTGGGATCATGCAGTATTTACCCTCTTGCGGCTGGCTTATCTCAGGCACCATAATGTGCTCAGGGTTCATTACGCCATCCCCTCCTCTCCCCCCTGCCCTGCCCCTGCCCTCCAGCCACCCTGACCACATCCCCTACCATCCTCCCCTCACCCTCCCCTCTGCCCCAAACCACCTCGGGGCTCCAGCACAGACCAGTCCCTCTGTCTGCACGCTGTTCCCTCCAGCACCGAGGCTAGCGCTCACCTCCTTCCAGTCTCAAACACCGCCCTGCCCGACCACCAGGCTCTCAATAGCCCCTTTCTCTCTGCACTGCCCCACGAGTCCGGCTCTCAATTTATCCACAGCTCCTTCATCTGCTACAGGGCTCAACTTCGTCATCACAGGGGCCTTCTGACTGATGTCACTAGAGACTAGCTGCAGGAGGGCAGGGACTGGTGTCCGCGTCACCCATGGGCGTGTGCTCGCACGGATTCATGCTTCATACGTATTCCCTGAGGGGTGAAAAGGAGAAAAATGTGGTCTCTGTGGGGCAGCTGAGACCCATGCAAATGGAAGGAATAAGGGGCAGGGGGTTGGGATCCCTTAGTCCAGTGGGTTCCAGAATTCTAGGGGACAGGCACTGTCTCTTCAGACAGAATTCAGTGCAGCCTGCACACAGCCAGAGGCCTCACGGGCTGGGTCCTGAGAGGGTGGGGCCAGCACCTCCCCATCCAGGGGGTGTTGTTTGCAGAGCCCGGGGCTGGTCCAACCCCCTGGGACAAAGGAAGACTCGGAGAACATGGACGTCTTGACTCAGGTTTTGTAGGCTTCCAGGAAGGACAGGGTGCCCTGCTCTCGCCAGCAGGCCGTGACCCTGGCTGTGTCCCCTTCCTGGGGCTTCCCTGCTGGACCCCGAGTGGGGATCAGAGGGACAGTGGCTGGCAGCCCCGTCCTGAGGCAGCCGGAGAAAGAGGACACCCTCTGAGCTTGCCTGTAGGATGGTGTGGGGCAGAGAGACTAGGAGTGGGGAGAAGGGTCCCCCAGGACCTCCCGCTGGGGCAGAGCCAGGGTGCTCAGGCCAAGGTCACAGGCAGCCACCCACCTCTGCTTCCGTCGTGACCTCCTGGCGCAGCCAGATCAGCAGGTAAAAATCCAGGACTCCCAGTTACATTTGCCTTTAGATGCACAGCAAGCTTTTTAGGATGGATATGTCCCCAATATTGTCCGGATAGTTGACCTGAAATGCAGAATTACCTCCAGTGAGAGGGGCAGAGCCCTCCCCTCCCTCCCCATCTCCAAGATCAAGTTCTTCCCCAGGCCCAGGCCCAGGGGTCAGAGACAGCCAGCCCTCCAGCCACTCCCCACCCTTAGCTCAGGTAAGGGAAGTCCTGTTCCCTCTTCTGGGGTGAGCCTCTGGCTGGGACTTGAATTTGGACCTCGAGGAGCATTTAGCTTCTCCTGGAGCAAAGGAGCCGGGACAGGACAGGACAGCCCCTGGGAGAGAGAAGTGAAAGGGGCACTTGTGTTTGCTGTCTTCCTCCCTTCCTTCCTTCCTTCCTTCCTTCCTTCCTTCCTTCCTTCCTTCCTTCCTCTCTTCCTTTCTTTCTTCTTTCAAAATTTGTTTTGGCTGAGAAGTGGATAGCATCAGAAAAGACAAGACCCGGGCTATTTTGCCAATCACTGACCCCTGGCACTAAGTTCTAGAGAATCGGAACATCTAGAAACACACGTAGCGTGACGTTCTCCCTGAACATCAGTCTCTGATGACTGACCACACCCTCCTTCCACCTGGTCTGGAGCAGGTGTCGGGGGGCGGGACCGCAGGTGCGAGCACGGGGGTGGGGAGGGGTGGGAGAGAGGCGGGGGGGGGGGGCGCTGCCTCATCATACCCAGCGGGCTGGCCCCTGCAGTCCGGCGAGGGCACCAGTGACTTCTGTGTCTTTCTTTAGCCAGAAGAGAAAGGCGTTTTGCGAATGACAAAGAGCACACGTGGCACAGCTGAAGGACGATTTGTCCGGGCCCCGAAGTGGCCGCCACGCTGGGTCTGGGCCAGGATTCCCCGGCCCGGCTGTCCCTCCCGATGTGGTCTCCCTAACCCACCCGGCGAGAGTCACCTCTCCAATCAGAGCGACACGCACCACGAGAAGCCTCTTTGGGGAACCTCTCCGGGGCCTGGTCCTCCGAAGGCTCCGTTGCCATGGAAGCCAGCCCGCAGCTACCCAAATCGAGAGCTGCGAGCCGCCTTCGCTCACTCGCCTTGACGGCTCCTTTAAATAAAGTTGCCTTTGGCCTCGGGTTTCTGAATCAACATCAACCTGGGTGTGTGTGTGTTTTTTAGAGCCAAATCTTGATTTCAAGGTTATTGATGCCGCACGAAATTAATACAGCCCTCGCTGCAGCGCCCTGCAAAGCCGGGGCTACTCCTGTCTCCTGAAAGCTTGACATTTGTTTTTCATCATGAACTCAAAGGTCAAGAGCTGCAGACGGATCAGGGTACCTGCCCGCGTGCACATTTACATGCGTTTTATTTCACCCCCGCACGCGGGCGGGCGGGCGGGTGGCACCTCCTAGGAGCTCCCGGCGGGACGGAGACGGGGCGGCCCCTGTTCGCCGGGCCGGCTGCGCGAGCAGAGATGTCAAGCTGCTGTCTGGACACAATTGGGATTAAAACAAGAAACACAGGCCGGTTGGATATTTCGAAAGCCAAAAGCGTGACGTTTTACCTGGCCAAGACTGAGAGGGGACAAATTTCCGGCTGATGAGTGTTGCTCAGCGAGCAGGGCTTCGGACAGAATCGAGTCTCATTATGCCATCTTAGGTTAAGCCAGGAACATCTCTCCCTCTGCATAACCCGAACATGATTAGCTAATCATCGATTTGGAATTGATGGGGGCGCGTGCTTGCGTTTTTCCTTCACAAAGGATTTTTTTATTTTTATTTTTTGGTCTTCTGTGCATATTTCTGTTCAGGGTAAGCATGCGGCTGATCCCCCTGCCCCCTCTTTTTTGTGTGTGGTCCCAAATAACATTTTATATATATTTTTTACCCCAATACCTGTGGAGCTGACAGGGCATGATGCATTCATTTTCCTTGATTTTGTAGTGAGGGAAAAAGGCTAGCATGAATAATTCAAAAATAATGCTGAGACTGTTAAGATTTAGTATTGGAGAGGTCATCACAGCTGGGAGAAATGAGCTGGGAGACTATTACTATTCCACGATCTTTGAATCTCAAGGTGACATCATTATTATTTCTCTATATCTATAATGCGGTAGCTGCAACCAGCTTATTGCTGTGTTCCTCGTGTCGGGGAGAAAGATCAATTACATACAGACCTCAGAGAGTGAACCGAGGCGGCGTGCCCAATAAAACTGTCATTAACAGTCCCCACAATTTGAGCTGCATGCTTCCGGGTCAAGCCGCTTTAAAAATGATAACTGACATTGAGAGGTTGAAGAAAGAGCACCCCATTCTAAAGGGAGCCATTTCTTAGCCAAAACAGGGGGACGCTTTCGTAACACTTGCTAATTTCAGTCAGAGCTGCAGCCAGGACCCTCATCATCAGCTTAGCACTGAGGACCCTTCTGCCCAGTGTCCCCCACCCCCCCACCCCCGCCCCAAAGAACTAGGTTGTTGCGGGATCCACACGGACAGCAAGCTCTCTGGAGTGAGCATAAAGCCATCCCCGACAATCGTCTTTAATTTATTCCTGTTTCCAACCGGCGGCGGGAAGCTATCACCCCAAAATCAAATGCATGCTCGGGCGCTGTTGACGTCGCCTCCTTCGCCATTTGTTACCCCTGCGTAATCAGCCATAAATCTTGCTTTCTCCGGAACGAGATTAAAAAAGCACCTCTACATTCAAAAATATTAAAATGGAATAGAGCTATTACTTCTGCAAAATCCTCCCCCCACCTTTTTTTTCCCTCTACCCCCAAAGGGTCCCTACATGTTTAAAACATCTTTCTCACTTCACAGAATTTTACAAGCTTTCCACCAGCTTACTTTTTAATTAAAACGTTCCTTTTGGTGTCAGGCCTCTGAGACATCGCGTCGGCTTTCAAGGCTTCACAGTTCGGGGGGCCTGCGGTGTTTGTAGGAGGGGATACCACGGGCCAGAGGGGTCTCTTTGTAAGTGGTGCCAACGCCATTGGTGGGCACGGGATCGCTGCGGACTCTCCCAGCGGCCACCCGTCCTCTCTCCAGTGGCAGGTACCCTCGGACACAAGGAGGGGGGTGTCAGTAACAAAAGACACCCCTGAGACTGTACCTGGAGCCTTGTTTTTCTCACAAGGTGATGTTGATAATGATGAGTTATTTCTGCATCAGCTCTCTGGAATAATTCTCTGCTATAATATTATCAACGATAATAATTCTCTTGCTTGATTTCCCCGAATTATACCTTAAAATGTTATCATTTGGTATTTCTTGGGAATGATGATTTAGAAGTTGACAGTCACTGTTGGTTGACTTCCTAAAAGGCACCCTCCCCCTCCTCCCCCTACTCCTCCTCCTTCACTTCCTTCCCCCGCCTCCTTCTCTTCCTCCTCCCCTTGTCTCCTATTCTATCCCCATCTCGTTCCCTCCGGTCTTGTTCATTTTCCATCCCCGTTTTCCCCCTCCCCCTGTGCTCACCTGCACCTAACCCCCTCCCCTCACCCTCTGGCTGTCACCACACATTGTCTGTGTCTATGTGTTATTTACATTTTTATAATTTTTTTTTTTTGCTTAAACTCCTTCACCTCTTTCATCCAGCCCCACCCCGTCCTCGCTGACAGCTGTCAGTCTGTTCCCCTGCATCCACACCTCTGCTCCTGTTTTGGGCCTCAGTTTACGGTGTCATTAGATCCACCTGTGGGGGGATCACACGGCACTTGTCTCCCTCCGGCCTGCGTCTCTCACTCAGCGGCATCCAGGACTTGTCCAGCGAGGATGCTGAACTGAGGCCGGAGGACCAGTCAGTCCTGGTGCCAGTCCGACGCCTGCCTCATCCCCGCCAGGCCTGCTGCTCGCCGGCCTTCGTCTTTGGGGACAGTTGGGTTCCTAGGTCCGGTGTCCCAGCGTGTCCGAGGCACACAGTGCTAAAGGGCAGCGGCCCCAGGAGACCAGGTGCGGTCAGCACCGGGGTGAGACGCGGAGGAAGGCCAGAAGAGTGAGCCGAGCTCCGCCCGCTCCAGAGGGGGCCGCCCGGTGAGTTGAAGCCATACCAGTCGGTCCTGTTTAGCTGAGAGAAGCACAGAATTCATTCTTTCAAAGCATCAAAGGAAACAAACGGCTTGGGTGTGGAGGACAAAGGTGTGAAACATGACACCCAGCGCACAAGCACGGCATTCCGGGGTGCGGGGCTCGTCCACAAAGACAATCTGTTTGGCCCTGTGTCCGGGCACCCACCTTCTCAGGAGTGTCTCCCCCACCCCCAAGTGGAGCCCCCGGGGCCCAGGAGGGCAGAGATGGCAGCTCACGTTCCCTCCCAGCCAACGGCTCCCCTGCGTGCTCACGGGTCCCTGTTCTTGTCCCCCGGAGGCTGCTCTGGCTCAGAGGATGACCAACCGGGGCCTGAATCAACAGAAATGTATTCTCTCGAAGTTCAAGGGCCGGACGTCCTACCTCCAAGGGTCTGCAAGGCTGGCTTCTCCCGAGGGCGGGTCCGAGGGGGAGGCCGCTGGGCCTGTCTCAGCTCTGATGGCTCCAGTGGCCTCTGGTCCCCTAGGCCCCTCCAGGCATCACTTCACTCTCTGCCCCCGTGTTTTCCTCTGGGTGCCCGGGTGTCTCTCAGTCTCCCTCCTCCTCCTCCTCCTCCTCTTCTTCTCCTTCTCCTTCTTGTTTTTAAATATATTTTATTGATTTTTTACAGAGAGGGAGGGGGAGGGACAGAGAGTTAGAAACATTGATGAAAGAGAAACATTGATGAGCTGCCTCCTGCACAATTCCTACTGGGGATGTGCCTGCAACCAAGGTATATGCCCTTGACCGGAATCGAACCTGGGACCTTTCAGTCCGCAGGCCGACGCTCTATCCACTGAGCCAAACCGGTTTCGACGGTCTCCCTCTTCTTACAGGAAGCCAGTTAGTGCACCAGGCCCTTCCCACCCCAGTGTGACCGCCTCTGACCTTGACTGACTCTATAAAGACCCTGTTTCCACATAAAGTCCCTCTCCTGGGTACCGGGCTGGGACTGGAGCCTGTGTTTGGGGGCACAGGTCTCCCTACTCTGGTCACTGCTCCTCAAGAGAACGCGCTGCTTTTCGGCAGTGGCATCCGAGGGCGGGGACAGTGCCTGGCGGTTTGAACGTACACAGCTGTCCCCAGGCCTCAGCCTCTTAGCAGAGATCCCTCCACAGCTACCAACAGCCCTGAGTGTCCCCCCACCTTCTCCTAGAGCAGCCCAGATGCAGGGCTCTGCTCCCCCAGGCTGTCCTCCCTGGAGGTCAGGGCTGGGGCTGCCCGCCAGGCAGGGCCGTGTCCCACCCTGGGGCAATCCTTGAACTTGGAGGAGAAATCTCCCACCGCAGGGACAAAACCCAGGACAGAGACCCCGGTGGGCTCTGCTCTCCCCGCCAACACTGTTCAAAGAGCATACCCTGTTTCCCCAAAAGTAAGACATCCCCTGAAAATAAGACCTACTCGCTGTAATATAAGGCATCCCCCCGAAAATAAGATCTAGCGCATCTTTGGGAGCAAAAATTAATATAAGACACCGTCTGATTTTCGGGGAAACGGGGTAGTTTGGGCAAAGCCCAGCCAATAATGGATGAGCCGCAGCCGCCCAGCGCACCCGGGGACAGCCTGCACCTTCTGTGCTCGGTGTCTAAGGCCTGGGTCCTGCTGGGCTGGGGACCGAGCCCCGGAGGGAGAGAGAGGCGGCCCTGCCTCTGGTTTGTCTTTACCGTGTTTCTATGCGGGTCGTGCTGCCCGGGGGCCCTCAGATCTGCCCTGGTGGCCCGGCCACGGCCCGCCAGCCAGCCGGGGACTCTGCCGGGCGGTGCCCGGGCGCGGGAGCCGGCCTTCTGTCTGCAGGCTTCTGGCGGCGTCCCCTCTGGTCCATAATCACAGCTAATGGGCTGGCCACAGAGCCATCAGGGACCCAAAATGGCCTAACACCACACTGACTGTAAATAGCAAAGCCATCAGTGACATTACTTTGCAGATAAGAAACAATCGCATCATTAAGCGAAGGTGTTTAGTGTATCCGTCACCCTAACTTTGATTTATGGCCAGGCATTTGTCTGTCAGGAGCGGGAGGGAGGCGGTAATGCCGCTCGAGGGTTTCCTCGGAAAATGAAGATGAAGCTGCGGCCCCGCCGGGCGCAGGGGCGGAAGGGGAGAGTTCCGCTGCCGCGGGCCTGGCCTGCACCCCGCTTCCCGGCCCGGAGGCTGAAGGGGGGGCAGGAAATTAGCCCTGAGGCCCCTTGGGGGGGGGTGAGGAAGGGGGCGCCCAGGGCAGAGGGGGTGGCAAGGACCAGCAGGCTAGAGCAACTCCCTAACCAGCTCCCCTCATGGCCAGGACGCCCCGTTTATTCGATACTTCACCTCGATAACACCGAGTGGAAACCCCTTTTACAGTTACTGTGACAAACATTATGGCTTTTTGTCCTGTTACTCCTCACCTGAGGATGTGTTCCCACGCGGCTTTCAGAGAGGGAGTGGAAAGAGGGGGAAAGGCAGAGAGAAACACGGACTGGTTTCCTCCCTGGGGTCCCCGACCAGGGCCGGGAGGAGCTTGCACCCACAGTAAGTGCCCTTGACCGGAATAGAACCTCCTGGGACCCTTTGGTCCACAGGCCGACCCTCTCTCCTCTGAGCTAAACTGGCTAGGGTATGAACATTGTGTTCTAGAATGCCAGCTTGTTAAGCACTGCTGTTACCATAATCCATTCCATTTAAATCCGGAAAACAGTTTTGGGAAAGGGACCCTGAGCGCCGGGCCAGGCCCCGGATGGACAGTGAGGGATCGGGGAGTGTCTCTCCTCCGGGGGGGGGGGGGGGGGGGGGGGTGACCCAGTCGGATACAGGCAGTGGGCAGGGTGGCCGCACCAGGGTGAAATGGCTGAATGAGGGGACGTGAGGTCGGGGGTCACAGGGATGGTGGCGCGTGGGGCTCCCGGGAGCAGAACATTCTCTTTGGCTGGGAAGAGAGGGGGAGGGGACGGAGGGGAAGGGAAGGGAGGTGGAGGGCTCCCAAAGGCTGGAGAGCTTCTGGCTGGAGGAGGTGGGCAGGAGGTTTTTCAACTGCACGGTGCGACCCCTGAGGCAGCTCCAGGGGGCAGGTGGGGCGGAGAGGCTGGGAGGACAGCGGGGGAGCTTAAAGGGGTCTGGGTGCGGGCCTGGGCCATGCATTCATTATGGTGGGAGATGGAGTCTCCAAAGCTCTACCTGGACACGCAGGGGAGCCTGACCTGGGGCAGGCAGGGGAGAGAGAGCCCAGGGTGATGGCAGGTCGTGGAGGTGTGCCTGGCAAGCCAGGGAGGCAGGCAGGTGGGAACAGAAAGAGTCACTGCCGAGGCCCAGCTGAGCACCAGCTCATGTGCAGGGGCGGAGTGGAAGGTGCTCCTGGGAAAGTGGAGCAGGACAGGTGAGTGTGACGTCATCTCCATGAGGGGCGGGACAGGTGAGTCTGAGGTCACCTCCATGAGGGGTGGGACAAGCGAGTCTGAGGTCATCATCACGGGGGGCCATGATGTAGAGCTGTTTTCTCGAGATGGTTAGAGAACCTGAGGAGACAATGGGACCCATCTCTCTTCACACACGTGGTGATCAATGTCTCCTTGGAAAGGAATGAAATGCTATCTAGTCCTGAAAATATTAATCTAGCGATTACTCTTAATCAGTCATCATGAACAGTCAATAAGTCCCTACTGTGTGCTTCCCTGTGCTGGGCCTGCAATGGGGGAGGCAGCAGTGGGGCTCAGGGCTCCCCACCCACGGAACAGCCCTCATCCTTGGTCCTACAGGGCCCTGCCCCCTCGTACCCCAGACCCATCCGATGCCTACACAGTCTGCAGATCCTCAGTGAGGGACCCCAGTCTTACTCTCAGGAGAGCTCTCTGTACTTCACACAGGGTGTGCACAAAAGCTTAATTCGATGTTTTTATTGATTTCAGAGAGGGATGGAGAGAGACAGAGACATCCATGGTGAGAGAGAATCATTGATCGGTTGCTCCTGCACGCCCCACCCTGGGGACGGAGCCCACCACCCGGGCATGTGCCCTGACCGGGGATGGATGACCTCCCGGTTCACAGGCTGACGCCCCACCCCGGAGCCCCCGGGGGTGGAGTGACACCGTCTCAGGAACATGAGAGAAACACGCTCCTCCGTGGCGCCTCCCGAAGGTTGGGGCTGGTGGGAAGTGGTCTCGATGCTGCAACCTAATCTTGTAACCATTTGCTCCGAAACTCTACGGCCATCCCAGCAGCCTCTGCGGCTTGTTTCTGGGAGCAGCAATAACAAAACGACCCAACCCCTCTCTGCACACCTGTTAAAGGCCCCACCGTGAACACAGAGCTTCTGGAGGTGAGGCCTGGAGTCTGCATGCTAACGACTTCTCAGGGGGCCCTGATCTGGGGCGTCGGGACACACTGGCTGCAAGAAACAGGCCCCCTGGCTGATGACCTGCCTCAAACCGATGACACATCGGTTTGCAGGTAGACATGGGGAGGAAGTCAGGCCAGGGAGTCCCGCCACCGGCTCTGCCACCACGCCCAGCCCCTCGGTCTGTTCAATCCCCGTCCTTGGCGTCGGCGTCTGTCCAGAAGTTCCTTACCTCATGGTTGTAAGGTGCTCGCCTCGGCTCCAGACAGAGCGGGGGGCTCAGGCTGAAGAGAGGAGACAGGGGAGGGAGTGTGCAAGGACATTTGACCCCCTTGGTCAGGAAAGTCCCATGTCTCAGAGGCAACCTCCCTCCCCACCCCGAGGTCCGCGTCTGTTGCGTGTCATTGGCCGGAATTAGATTTCATGAGTACTTTTCACCGCAAAGGAGGCTGGGAAAACAGGGCAGGAACTTTGACAGGTTCCTTCACCGGGTGCTGGACACATGCTGGCGTCTGTGAGCAGGTAAGTCGGGGACTGGAAACCCACCGTGTCCGCACACAGGTGGCCCCTGAAACGTAGGTCACCTTGCCGACCGAATCGGCCAAGGGTCCCATGATGCTCCGTTCACAGCTCCCCTCCCGGAATGCAAGGCACCTGTGTTCGCATGCTAACAAGCCGTAAACAACAACCGTCGATCTAGGCCTCGAGAAAGAAGCGTGACGACGTTCGTGAGTAGGCCTGGCCCGTGTGGCCCCACGGTTGGGCCTCGACTTCTGAACCAGGAGCTTCACAGTTGGCATGCCAGTGAAGGCGTGTGCCCTGCTTTCGGGCTCCGTCCCCAGTGGGGGGCCTGCAGGCGACAGCCAATCGTTGATGTTTCTCTCTCTCTCCCCCTCTCCCTTCCTCTCTGTCATCAACAAACATGTTTAAAAACAAACAAACAAAAAGCTGGTGATCAAGGACATTTCTTTGGGGGGAAATGGAGCCGGAAGGGAAAATCCCGTGGCCCGGTGCCCCTCGCTCTGAATTAAAGCATCGGGAGGAGGCTGGCTCTTCCCCCGGCGGTTGCAGAGCTGGGGCTCCTGGTGTGGCCCGGCGGGTGTGTGTGTGTGTGTGGGGGGGGGGGGGGGTGGCAGGTGTCGGCGATGCTGGCCTGATACGCCCGGCTGAAGACAACAGCCACCACGCAACACGCAATGACACACGGACAGGGGCCTGGCAGGGGGGGCAAGCGTGTGCGCCTTCCCCACGCGCCGGCGGGTTTCGGCACAGGGACACCCTCCCGGAAGGCTTCGCGGGGAGATGCGGACGGAATGGGGTGTCGCTGCACCGCTTCGGATAAAGGCGGGTGACGGGACAGGCCGCCTCCTTCGCCCGCGTCCCTCCTCGTCCCGCAGGCCCGCCTCCCCGGCCGCCGGAGCTCACGTTTATTTGTAATCTCGCTGCTTACACTCCACTGAACAATAAAAGAACAATAAACTTAATAAAAAGCCCAAGTGATTGGAGATTGCTCCGGGAATGGCAGGCCGGTATGAAAGCCATAAATTCCCGCGCGTGCTCGTGACGGTGTCAGCTAATTTTTATGAAAAGCCCATCACGGAACACGGCGCCGGCGACGCGGTGACGGCGGGCGCCTCGGCCACCAGGCTTCCCCCGGCAGCAGCACGGAAAACGCCTCATAAAATGACGTTTCGAGCCGCGGATTCATCACGAGAGGCTCGCTCTGCCCGGGCACATTTCTTCCCTGACCCTGCCTTGCACCTGAACTTTGAATTAATCATTCCCTTTCTGTACCGTTACACAATCCCCGCCGGCCCCATTGCGAGGGGAAACCCAGGAAAACATCCAGCCGCAACACCCTCCCGCAGGACCGCGCCATCGGCCCAGGTAGGGCTCCGGGTAGATGTAATTAGACCGGGGCCCAGGAGCCGAAAACTTCATCGGGAACCATCCTCCTCCACGACACACGCTTAAGTAAACCTTGGGGGGCCCGGTTCTCGTCGCCCCAAGCCCCGTGGGAGTACCCGGTTCCTCGGTCCTCCCGTGGGATCGCCAAGGGGAGACATTGGGCTCCCCTTAGCTGTTGACAATATCGGCTTTGCCTCATCATTTCTGATGGTTTCTAATCTGCTCTTCAGACCCCCACCCCCCCCCCCCCCCCCCGTCCTCCAACTCCGCCCCGGGTTCTGCATGTTCTCAAAAAAATCAAGTCGCTTAACAAGAAGGACAGCCAAAACCGGTTTGTCTCAGTGGATAGAGCATCGGTCTGCGGACTGAGGGGGTCCCGGGTTCGATTCCGGTCAAGGGCATGTACCTTGGCTGCGGGCACATGCCCAGTAGAGGGTGAGCAAGAGGCAGGTGATCAATGTTTCTCTCTGATCGATGTTTCTCTCTGATCGATGTTTCTGACATTCTATCCCTTTCCCTTCCTCTCTGTAAAAAAAAAAAAAAAAAAAAAAAAAAATCAATAAAATATATTTAAAACAACAACAACAACAACAAAAAACCAACAACAAGGAGAAAAATACCTTGACCGGCGAGGGAAAGGGAAAATCTCCATCTCCAAGAAAAATGCTCTGTGTAAATGAGCAACGGATCGGCCACGGAAATCTATCCCCCCCCCCCCCCGAAACTGTACGGCCGGGGGCTGAGGATGCGGCCAGTCTGTCCTGACTCGGTGTTGTCATCGTCCGTAGATACGGCTCTAACGTTTCCGGTCACCTGGAAAGTGAGGGGAGGGCAGCAGGAAAGGGAAGGCTTTACCACGGACCCAAATGAAGACCATTGTCACTACTGGGCTCCCCACCAGGCCGGCCATCCATCATCTGGTCTCTCCGGTGTCGGACCCCCGCGCCTGGCACCCCGTGGGGTCTCTGGGCATCTCTGTGAGATGCTTGGGCTGAATGAGGAGGAGGGCAGGGTCCCAGGGCAAAGACGGAGCCCTGTTAAGGTTCTTGCTGGGCAATGGCCTGACCTGAGAGTCCTGGGGGCAGGGGTTGGGACTGGGGGTTGCGTGGGGAGGGATTGGGAGCCAGGTTCTCCAGTGCCCAAGGCTGCCTCTCCATTTGCCAGCACCCTCCCTGGGGACCCAGGCCCCCGGGGCTGCAGAGCTGGCTCACTCCGGATTGGCTCACACACCACCTGTGGTTCAAGGGCGCCTTCTGCATCGGTTTCCCAGAGGGGGGCTGCCCTGTCCTGACTGTGCCCATGGCTCCAAGTCCGCTAGGCAGGGGCTCTCGGCACTGAGCCAGACTCTAGGGTCCAGGGGCGTTTGCCACAGTGGCTCCAGGACCAGAAGGAGCTGTCTTCGAGGGGGGTACACCTGTGCTGTAACTCTCTCTCTCTCTGGGGGGCTTCTCCCCTGCTCACCTCCACGGCCACGCTGAAAGGCGCCTGCTCTGGGAAGCCTGCCGGGAAAGGGTCTGTGTGTACCGTTGTCTGCACAGCCCTCAGCTGCACCCCTGACCTGGGTCTGCACCTCCCTCCCAGCTAACAGCGGTTCCAGGGGCTGAGCACCCATGTGGGGGCGGGGAGGGGACCGCTGCTCACCCGTCTGTGCCCAGCGCAGTGCAGGCTGCAGGCTGTCCTCCAAGCACATTTCTGTGCGCCGTGGACGGAACTACCCCATACCGTCACGGTCTGTGTGTTTGTTTGTTTACTTATTTATTTATTTAAAAATATTTTTATTGATTTTTTACAGTGAGGAAGGGAGAGAGAGTTAGAAACATCGATGAGAGAGAAACATCGATCAGCTGCCTCCTGCACACCCCCCACTGGGGATGTGCCCACAACCAAGGTACAATGTCCCCCTGACCAGAATCGAACCCGGGACCCTTCAGTCTGCAGGCCGACGCTCTGTCCACTGAGCCAAACCGGTTTTGGCTATTTATTTATTTTAAATAAGCTTTAAAAAATAGGAATCTTCAACTCTGCAAAAACGATGGGCAGCCAGCAATTGGAATAATCAGCTAAAAAAAAAACATTCCTCCGTGTTTATTTTTCCAGAAATGCACTAACATCACACCCATACAATTAAATCCACTATAATCAAGGCGAGAAGTTAATGCTAAATGAATCAAGTCCTAGTGCTGAGCAACACAGCGATTTTTTTTCCCATTTGGAGGGGGTTTACTGCTCAAGAGGCAGCGCCTCCTTCTGATTAATGACTAGGACACGCGGCAGACTCGCATCTGGGGAAAGCCCCTTCATTTCAAGTTCGGCTACAGGGTTGTTCTCCCTGAACCGTCACCAATTGCGGTGTTTTCCAATTCGTGTTGGAAGAATGGCTTAAGCTGTACCTGCTGGATTTAACTTGCTGTGTGTGTGCGTGTGTGTGTTTGTGGTATGTGTGTGTGTGTATGTGTGTGTGTATGTATGTGTGTGTGTGTATGTGTGTATGGTGCGTGTGATGTATGTGTGTGCGCGTGAGTATGTGTGTGTGCGTGTATGTGTGTGTGTGTGGTGTGTGTGTATGAGTGTGTGTATGTGTGTGTGTGGTGTGTGTGTGTGTGGTGTGTGTGTATGAGTGTGTGCATGTGTGTGTGTGGTGTGTGTGTGGTGTGAGTGTATGAGTGTGTGTATGTGTGTGTGGTGTGTGTGTATGCATGTGGTGTGTGTATATGTGTGTGTGTGGTGTGTGTGTATGCATGTGGTGTGTGTATATGTGTGTGTGTGGTGTGCGGTGCGTGTGTGGGTGAGTGTGTGTGCGTGTATGTGTGTGGTGTGTGTATGTGTGTGTGTGGTGTGCGTGTGTGGGTGTGGGTGTGCGTGTGCGTGTGTGGGTGTGTGTGTGCGTGCGTGTGTGTGTGTGCTTGTGGGGGTGCTGTTTCTACTGCCTTCTCCTAGCAGTAGAGGGGACACCTTGTGCATCACCCCATCAGCCCATCATCACGTTATCGCTGCCAACTAGGCACGGGCCTGGCTGTGTATTGTCTTGTGGGCTGTACCGTTTCTGCAAGTCTTTTTTTAAAAATATATTTTATTGATCTTTTACAGAGGGGAGGGGAAAAGGATAGAGAGTCAGAAACATGGATGAGAGAGAAACATCCATCAGCTGCCTCCTGCACAGCCCCCACTGGGGATGTGCCCACAGCCAAGGTACGTCCCCCTGACCGGAATCGAACCGGAGACCCTTGAGTCTGCAGATCGACACTCTCTCCACTGGGCCACACCGGTCAGGGCCGTTTTGTCTTAATCTTAACCCGGTGAAATGCACTTGGGTCTTCCGCGCACCAAGGAAGGCTTGGGGCTGCCGTCGTTAACACGTGAGAACACGGAGAGAGACGGGCCACTGGTGGTATCCCCCGTCCCCGGGTAATTAAGACACAGCTTCTGATTTCAATGAAAAGACAATTGCATGAAGGCTTTGGAAAGCAAGATTAATATGAAGGCGAAGCCACTTGTACCAAGTACCCAGGGAGGGGGAGCTGGGAGATTTCTGTTTCCAGAGAAAAGGCATTCTTTAATCCCAATACTCACCTGCGTGGCTACAATTTGCCCAACCATCTCAAGTCTTGTTCATTAAGGAAGGGGGGCAGGGGCGTGGCTAAGGGCAGGAGAAGCCTTCTGTGCTTCGGGGTGCAGCAACAGCCGCTGGCATCCTGCGGGCCCATCACCCCGAGGAAGGCCTCTCTCAGAGACGGTTAACCAGCGCGTCTGCTCACACGCACGGAGGGCTCCCGTGTAGACCTCCAGTTATTAAAACTTGATTTGTAATAGACCATCAAAATGTTGGAGACGTCTTCCTTTTCTAAAAAAACAAAAAACGGTCACATTTCTCGGTGTTTGATTCCGGTTCACATTTGTTGGTGTTTGATTTCTAGCGAGTGAAAACAATGGGCCAGTGGAAAGTGACAGGACTTTTTTTTTTTCAGGACCAGTGTAGGTTAGGGAGCCACGCGGCCTCTCCCCCCACACTTGGCTGGAGTTTTGAAGACGGAGGGTTTTTATCTCGCCCACAATAGGTGGAAGGATAGGATGAGAATGGAGACACCGGCGTTGGCTCCGAGCCAGCCCAACTTGGCCGGGAGGCAAGTGTCCTGTGATTCGAAGGCCCGCAGTCAAAAACGCACCTATTGTTTTTGCCAGCCTTTATTTAGCTGTTTGCAATTTTTTTTAAAAAAAAAAAAGAAAGAAAAGGAATTTCTATATTGCTCCACAGAAAACCATTCTTATGACTTCCTATTCTGCGGGACAGGAAGGTTAGTCACGGCGAGGGAACGTCCCAGGGTTCCGAGGGGGGGTCCTGCCGTGGTGGTCCTGTCCCGGAAAGCGGCTTGAACCCGAGGTCCGGCGCCTGTGGCTTCAGCAACAAGAGTGTCCTCGTTGTGATAAAACCGAAGAAAAATGTAAGCGACGCACCCTCGGTGTCCCGGGCTGGCTGTCACCTCTCCCGTTTTGAATATGCTGGAAGGGAACTGGTCTCCGAGCTGTGAAAGTCAAGGGCAACCAGCGCCTCCCAGAACGCGAGCTCGATGCCTCAGGACGCAGCGGGCCGTTCAGCAGTCAGCGCTCCGGGGTGTTTGCCTCCGGGCGCTCAGGGCCCCAGGGCAGCCCCGGGCTCCCGCCAGCTGGCCGCAGGCACCTCTCGGCACCTTTGTATGAGGACATTTCAAGGGGCCCCAGATGCCTAGGGTGACGAGGGCATCGCCTGTGCCCCGTGCTGCTGCAGGTCCTGAGACCGAGTTCCCGAGGGTGGGCTGGGGCGGTGTCCTGCTTGTGACTCTGCAGGCACAGGTGAGGTCCCCTGTCCGGACCCCCTCCTTGCCGGGCGCCATGTTTGGGTGTGATGGCACCTCTTGACCTTGACCGTGGACGAGGGCGAATGGCAGGACCGGTGGCCACATCTCGGCTCCCGGATCACGGTCACTGCTAGGCACCACCCAGGTGCTTTCAGCCGCCACCTCCCAGCAGCCTCAGGGGGGGGCGCTGTTCCCAGGATCCGGAGGAGCAGGGGAGGCTCCGGGAATGGCGCAGAGTGGGGTCTTCACCAGGCAGCGGGCGTCAGAGTCTGCGCGCTGACCGCTCCTCAGTGCTGCCTCTGGAGAAGGCACAGCCTGGCCCCTTACATTGGGGGCCACCACAGGAACCCCACCCCTCTCCTCGGAAAAGGCAGACCCGTATCTCGACAACGGAAGGACAACGGACAATGTGTGTGACTGGATTATTGAGGAAGGTGGGCAAATCTGGCCCAAATGCCCCCTGGAAATGACACGCAAGAAACTCACAACCAAAACCCAATCGTGCCACCATCGAACTGAACCCCAATCCCAGGGGCTCTGCTATCAAGAAAGTACAGTGACACTGTCTTGGCCCAACCCTCAAAATCTGGTCTCATTAATAAGCAAATGGTGCCTCATAGAGGAAAGGTTGAGGGTCAAATAGTTGTTTGTCTAGTCCACTGGTCGGCAAACTCATTAGTCAACAGAGCCAATATCAACAGTGCAACGATTGAAATTTCTTTGGAGAGCCAACTTTTTTAAACTTAAACTTCTTCTAACGCCACTTCTTCAACATAGACTCGCCCAGGGCGTGGTATTTTGTGGAAGAGCCATACTCAAGGGGCCAGAGAGCCGCAGGTGGCTCGCGAGCCGCAGTTTGCTGACCAAGATTGAAAACCTTTTGTGTTTTCCTGGAAGTTACCATTTGCCTCTTTTTTCTCTCTCTCTCACTTGATTAATTTTGCTCGCTACATTTATTTGCTTTCTACCCCAAGCTTTTGCCTGACGTAGTCACAGGCCAGGTAGTCAATCAATTCCATTGTGGCTGGAGCCATATCCCAGACCCCTCTCTTCCTGCTTCAGTTTTCCAGTAATGTTCCGTGGAAAGGTGTATGTGAGTGAAGATTTAGAATCCCCCCAAAACTGAAAATGTGGCCCGGCCGGCGTGGCTCAGGGGTTGAGGGTCAACTTATGAATCTGGAGGGCACGGGTTGGATTCCCGGTCGGGGCACAGGCCTGGGTTGTGGGCTCGGTCCCCAGTGTGGGGCGTGCAGGAGGCAGCAGATCAATGATTACCCATCATCATTGATGTTTCTATCTCTGTCTCCCTCTCCCTTCCTGTCTGAAATCAATAAACTCAATAAAAATATTTGAAAACAACAACAACCTGAAAATGTGGATTCTTCCTCACGCTTAGCTAATAGCTCGGCTGTGTAAATAGTCTTAGCTCAGAATGTCGAGGGCATCACCCCGTTGTTACCAGCTTCCGGTCTTGCTGGTAAGAACCCTGATTCTCATTATTGATTGTTTCTCACGTGGTCGCTTTGGTCCTCACCTTTGCAGAAGCATTTGAGCATCTTCCCTTTATTCCCGGGGCCCTAACATGTCATACGACACCTTCGTGTAGGATTACTTACATTCATCAGGCTGTGCATTTGGTGCACTTAAATCTAGTGACTAACGGCCTTTAGCTCTAAACACATTTTATTTTTATTTATTTTTAAATATATATTTTATTGGTTTTTTACAGAGAGGAAGGGAGAGGGATAGAGAGTTAGAAACATCGATTAGAGAAACATCCATCAGCTGCCTCTTGCACACCCCTGACTGGGGATGTGCCCGCAGCCAAGATACAGGCCCTTGACCGGAATCGAACCTGGGACCCTTCAGTCCGCAGGCCGACACTCTATCCGCTGAGCCGCACCGGTCAGGGCTCTAAAAACATTTTATGAAATAACAGGCCTCCATACTCTCTTTGCTTGCTTTGCTTTCTCATTAGACCTCCTTGGCTCACTCTCCTAAGTCTCTTCTCTTTTCTCTCCCGTTTTCCATCTCTCTAACGTGTTGCGCTACTTTCTTAGGGGTTTCCTCAATGTTATCTCCGAAGTCTTTTGTTGCATTAAAGTGACCTTCACCACAATAGGTTTTAAGCGTCAGGCGACTTTGAAGCACGGGTGTGCTTATAACATCAGCCACGAGGTTGATCGGGATCCCAGCAGCTGTGGGCACTGGGGACACGCGTCCTGGACAGCACCTTCTTCCTGTAAGCACGTTATTTGGACTCAGTCATGCTAAGGGGCAGTGACTCCATCCAAGTCCCCGGTGATGGGTTCACGACGTTAATAATCCTCGTTCTGGCAAAGGCAAAGCTGTATCCAGAGGTCAAAGAATATTCTAGGTCTGTATTCTCTCCCCCCCCAACCCCCCCGCCCCAGGCTCTGTCCTGACTTGGTCCCTTTCCCTTACACAGGTCCCTGGGCACTCCTATGGATGGAGTTCTCACGCTGGAGGGAGAGCGTGAGAAAAGAGATGGTCTCAGGGTCGAATGTCAGACTTGGGGGGAGCTGGTCCCAGACCTCTCTGTGAAATGTGTCTCTGTCTGAGCCAGTCGCTGGGCTGACTTGTGTCCGTGCAGGGGTCGGGGTGGAGGAGAGGCCATCCTTGGGGGTGGGGACGGTGGGAAAAGGAATGAAAACCCGCCCTCAGGTGGAGGCGCATGGACGCAGAGCCGGAGAGCACAGGCCACAGGAGAGGGGGACAGTAAGAGGGAGGGAAGGAGCTGGTGGTGCCTGCTGGGGAGGCAGCTCCGTGGACCCTGAGGCACGTGGCAGGGTGTCTGACCGACGTGCCTGAGTCTTTAACGTGTGAAACTTTTAAAAAGTGCCTATTTCAAATTCCATTCAAATAACCCGCACACAACTTTGTTCTGGTCTGTAAACGGAACTGTCCAAAACCCCTCATCATTCGGGTCCTCGCGTGTCCCGGAACATAGTCAGTAAACATGGCATTGCAACGCGCAGCCCCGTGTTACAACTTCAGAGCCTCCATCGCCCTCAATGCCTTACCCATTCCTGGGTAATAAAGACTCGAGGGTATTTTTTCTTTTTTGACTCTTACTTCTGCTTTCCAGAATCGTCATTCGCTTGTGCAGACAAGGAAGGGACAGTCCACGCCAGGAGGCAGCGTGGCGTTGGTGCCCGGTGGCGCTGGGCTTGGCAATGCCGGGGGTTCGAGGAGCGGGGTTTTCCTGGGAAAAGCGCTTTGTCCTCCTCTGGTCCAAGGTGGCCCCCGGGTGCACACCCCGTCCTCTGGCTGTCGGGGGGACCCCTGGGCGGTCCTCTCAGGCAGCGGGGGAGGGAGAGGTGCTGTCACCGCAGGGCGGGGCGGTGGTCCCACCTGCACACACGTGGACGGGGCCCTGGCTGAGGGGGCGGGGGAGGGCGGGAGGGAGGGAGGGAGGAGGAGACTCAGGTGTGAGGGTGGAGGGGGTTGGGGGGGAGGGGAGGTTCAGGTGCATAGAGGGAGGCTCAGATGTGCAGGCCAAGCCTGTAGCCCACACTCGCCGACAGGAGCACGAACAGGACCCAGAGCCCAGTCCCTGGGCTGGTTGGTGGCCTAGCCGCCATGCCAGGTGGCCTGACTCTGGTAACGAGAGAATAAATGGCCATAAAGCCAGGGAGTTTCGAGCAGGGGCCAGGGCGGGGCAGGGCAGGGATGCAGGTGGCTGGACTGTCCCCCGTGGGGAGAGGCCCCGCTGAAGGAGGGACAGGGAGAGGCCCCAGGAGAAATGAGGGTCCCGCCTGAGGAATGGGGGCTGACAAAGGGCTGCTGCTCCCGCCCGCCCGGCGCTCCGTGAGGAATGGGCCGTCACCCCCCACCCCCGCACCCCCGCCGCCCGGGAGGAGGGCGAGCACTCAGGCTGGGCCGGGGACGGGCTGTTTCTCACTGTAAAACCGGCCTTTTCTGGTCCTTGTGCCCTTTTATTTACAGCCTGTCTGCGGGGGCTCTTGATCAATAGACCCAGGCCGCCGGTATATTTCTTCCTCTCGGTGCTTCTCGGTCATATTTTTAAATTACACGCGGCCGCTAATGACGGCGCGGCCGGCCCTGGCGCGGACGGGGCCTCGGGCGGCGGGCGGCCGGGTTTTAAGGCATCGATCCAGGCGGCGGGGCCTCGCAGACCGCCTGCCTCTGGGCTGGGCTTCTGCCCTGGATAAAGGGTCCCTCTGGAAGGAAGGGGTGGGCGGCAGGGAGGCGGGCAAGGATGCGGGGAGCCGGTCCTTGCTCCTGGGCCCTCGTCCTCTGTCCCCGGGGGCAGCATGGAGTTTGGACAGTTAGCCACTGAGGCCATTTGTCCCCTCGCAGCCTCAGCCGCGTGTCCCTCCCGCCGCCAGCAGCACAGGACGCTGAGTAACTCCCGCAGGGGCGTCTGTTTGCAGGTGCGGTCCGGGATGTCAGCCATCAAGGGCCTCGATGGAGCCGGGGGCAGGGGCGGGACAGGGTCCCCAAATCCTGCCTCGCTGGAGCACAGGCTAGGGAGCCTGGCAACATAGAAAGATGCAGATTCCTGGGGCTCCATTAAAGGATGGTTTGCGTTTCCATGCACGTGGAGGAACGCCCTTTCTGCGTGTGAGTGAGTGTGTGTGTGCGCCTTTAATGAAACTGCAGCTTTGGGGCTTGAGCGGGATGTGTTCCCTTGTGCTGCGGGGTGGGGGGGAGTGGTTTCCAGGCCTCCAGGCAGGGGCCCGCAATTCCCACCGACTCTGTAATTCACGGGCGAGGCGTCCTCACGCCTCCCCTTCATTTTCCTCTTGCATTCCGCAGAGCAGCCTGCTCCCCACCTATCAACGCCGCCGCATTCATTTATTCCCCTGGATCTCCCTCCCCGTGCTTAGCGGGGGCAGACTCCCTGGGGGAAAAAAATTAAAAGGAAAAACTATATCTATGTATGTATTTCGTCTTGCCGGAGGCTTTGGTGAGACCAGGCTCACCCACCCCGGGCACTGGGGATCTCAGCCGCTGCCTCTCACACACGTCGGCAGAACTCACGGCCAAACCTAAGAGGGCCAGAGAACCTCGAAAACCGGCAGCCGGCGGAGAGCCTGCAAACAGGAAACGGGCTGATTACGGGCGAGGGGGCCACATTCGTCAAGGAATTCGAGGTTGTCTCGTGCGAGGAGGTGCCATTGTTCTCAAAGAATAATTCCATCTATTTTAGCATTTTCAAGTGCCGCTTCCATCGCCGGGGCTCTTCCTCCGATTGTGAGCGGCGTGGATGGGAAGGTGTGGCCGCGGGTCTGTTTTGGCAGCCGGACCCCTCCCTGCCCTTTGTTTGGGGGAGCCCTGAGCGCTGGGCCTTCCTGCCTGCACCCCCTCCTCCCCCCCCCCCCCCGCCCCGCCCCGCCCTCGCCTCTGTTCTGGAGAAGTGATGACAGACTTACGGCCTTTCCTTGTGTGTATGGTAACAGATGTTGATGTGCATAACAGACTTCTTTATGAAGGCATACACTTTATAGCAAAATACTAATTAAAAATAATTGCATGTAAGCATTTTTGTTTATTCCCCGTCGTGCGTCTTTAATCATTGGGAATCACCTGCAGTTGGAAGCGGAGACAACGATTCCACGCCGCAATTAGAAGGGGCCCTCTGACTGCGGAGGGGCAGAATCGGCAACGTGGTGGAGAGGGGGGGAGGAGGAAAATATCAGAACAGAACGGCGGGCCCTCCTGAAGTCCCGGATTCGCGGGGTCAAAATACTAATACGTTCCTTTGTTAAACTAATAGGATGTTTGAGCCTCGCTCCGCCGCCCGAACGCGCCCCGTGACCGATATCCGCTACCTGACACGTTCTCGGCACTAACAAGCTCATTACAAGTGGGTTTTAATTAGAGGCGTAACAGATGGCTCCCAGGACATATGGGCAGTGGCGACTCCCTGGCCTTTTACTTTTTTTCCCCCCTTTGATAGACAAAAAAAATAATAATAATAATAAAAATAAAAATCGCAGGGAATCGAGGGACCGGGGACGCGGGTTTGGGTTTGATAGTATGTGTTCGATGAACACCCAGGGCGAGGCGACGGAACGGGCTCAGCTCACCCAATGCCGTGGAAAGAAAAGGGGTCAAAAACGCCTTTCCTGTTTGCAGGCGACACCTGGGCAGCCCCCCGTGACTCACCGCTCGTCCGGGCTTTGTCTGCAGCGCTGCCTGTCAGAGCGCTGGGAGCGGGAATAGGACACTGCTGGTGTTCTCGAACCCCCCCCCCCCCCCGCCCCCAGCTCTCCACCGTGACATTGAACCGAACCGTGTCCGCAGAAAATAAAGGGAGCGGTGCTCCAAGCCGCCTGCGCCACTCCCGTTTGGGGCAGGAGAAGGAAGAGGGGACGGGGACACGGGACCGGTTCCACTCTGAGGCTCATTCCAAATGAGCCTCACTTGACATGTGTGTGTGTGTGCGGTGGGGGGGGGGGGCAGGAAGGGGGGTGGCAGTGAGGAATGTGGTGAATCCTGCATAGAAAGAAGAAGGCTGATTTCTTAGGCGAGTGGAGGCATTATTTTGAAAAGAAAAACCACAACACACGCTTGCCTTTGGCATCTAGAAAATTCTTCCTTTCAGGAGCACGTTCCAACGGGAGGAATTAAGAGACGTTCGGGAGCGAAGCGGAGGAATTAAACAATCGTTCCACCCCTTTTTCTTGGAGGTGTGGTTTTTTAACGCCTGCAGCCGGCTCTCCAGTGGGGTTTTCAGAGGGAGGGTGCCCCCCCAAACCCCCCACCCCCGTCCTCGGAATAGGTCCTCGTCACAGCCACAAAGGCCGGTACTGGGCCTCCGAGGCTCCCCGCCCGCCCTCCCCAGAGCACCTCCCGCCGGCCCGGCCACCTCCCTCCGCCGGCTTCGCGGGGACGCGCTCCACACGCGGGGCCCCCGCCTGGCGTGCGGCTGCGGGAAACAGGCCACCCCGGGTAAAATATTCCGCCGATCCCCCGGGGCACCGCTGACACGCGCAGCGCCTCTGACGGGAGCCGCCGGGCCGACCGACAGCAGCCGCGCGCAGACGCCTCGGCAGCAGCACCGGGCGCTGCAGCCAGAAATAGCAGGCGGCAGAGCTGGGTTTTAATTTCATTAAGAATTTCCCTGACAGCCTGACACCCCGGAGCCGCGTTCCGGTTGTTTCTCATCGCCGGCCTCGGGGCCGGGGCCGGGAGGCTGGTCCCCGGGCCGGACCCCGAGGGAGAGTTCCTTTCCTGGGGAGGCAGCCGGCCGGGCACGCCACGCCTGCTGTGCGGGGGCCGACCCCGACGGCCACACAGGCGCGTCCCACGGGGAGCGCGGGTACGAGCCTGGCTTCCCGTGTCTCCGGAACCGGCGTGTGGACTGGGTGACCCGGACACGGGGACCTGTCCTGGGGTGCGACTTCAGAAAGAAATGGGCAAGGCTTCCATCCAGCAGGTGCCCTTGAAGAGGTGCCCGCCCCTTGGCCGGGTGAGAGATGCCCACGGGCATGAGGAGCCGGCCTGGCTCAGAGAGGGCACAGCCTCCTCTTGGGGATGGGGACCAGGTTGTAGTTCAGCTGCCCAGACCCTCTTCCTCCAGATCCCGCCCACCCCCACCCCGCCTAGGGGGGTGCTGACAAAGGCTGCAGCCTTGAGGCTCCACAATCAGGTGCTGTCCTTAACGCCCAGCCCAGCCGGGGCCACCCCGCCTCCAGTGACCGGGGGAGGGGCCGCACAAGAGCAACAGTCACTCTGACTCTGGAGCCCCAGATCACAGGCGTACGCCCCCCCCCCCCCCCCCCCCCCCCCGCGCCCCGACCTTCCCTGTCCAGGTCCCCAGGCTCAGGCTGTCACCCCTCAGGCTCCGTGAGTGCGGTGGGGAAGAGGAGCGGATGGCGCGGCCTGCCTGGCCTTCAGCACACAGCGGACACCCAGCTGCACGCTTGACAAGGCGAGTGGCCTGGTGACTACAGAGCGTGGCGTTCCAGAGGCCGGGGACCGTGGCCGCGGCGCCCCTGGCTGGCTCGCCTGGGGAAATGGCTGCTTTTGACCCAGCACAGCCTGTGTCTCCCCTCCCTGCTGTCTGGGGCGGGGGGGGGGGGGGGGGGGAGGGGGGCGCGAGGGGCGGGCCGGGCTGGGTTTCTAGCTGCGAACAGGAGGCATTGGGGGGCGAAAACATGTTTGCTGGGGACTGGATGAAGGGCTGTCTTCTCCTCTCTCGAGGGGGCTCCGGGGTGTCTGAGACCCGGCCAGCCGCGCGTCCCGTGGTTCCGGGGACGGGCTCTGATTTGTCCGTCCAGGCTGCTCTCACGAGTTCCCAGAGCCCCGGGGGCTTAGACAGTAGCGTTTAGGAGGCTGGAGTCCAAGCTCCGGGTGCTGGCACAATGTCCTGGGGTGGGGGTGGGGGGGTGGTTCATCATCCCCCAGCCTGCAGACGGCTGGCCTCCTTCTCGCTGGGTCTGCTCCTGGTGGACACAGGGAGAGGGTGAGCCGGTCAGAGCATCTCCGTGTACCAGGCCGCTAATTCACTTCACCAGGGCCCCACCCTGACGACCTCATGACCTCCAAGGGCATCCGCCTGCTAGCGCCCTCAGATTAATTGTGGGCTTCTGCCTACCTCTGTATCATCACAGACACTTCCTCTTGGGGTGTGACCTCGGCTTTTGTCCGCAGATCGGATCCCCGTGTGCAGTGTCCCCAGTCCAGAAACAACAGGTCTGTGGAAGGTTTACCATAGTCACAGTCACAGTCATTCATTCATTCATTCCTTCATGCCAGAAAGGACCACCTCCCCATGAAACCTGGGGGAATGTGTGAGGGGATCTCTCCACGTGGCTCGAGCTCCCCCTGTCCCCCCGCTCCCCTCTTTCTCAAGCAGAGCCAAGCCCCCTGTTCGTCTCCAGTCAACTCATCCAAGAGAGCGGCGGCCTCACTTCAATTAACTTGGAATTAATTCCTCGACAAAAACATCCAGGTTTTAATTGTTTCACCTAATTACTGGACGGCGACCCAGATCTGAGACCTGACGCAGGTGGTGGGAAGCGGTGGGTGGGACCCAAAACCCCATTCCTGGAGGGTCTGGGGGTTTTCAGGCGAACACGCCTCCTCTCGGCGCCTCCGGATTTACACGGCTGACCTTCGGCCTCTTCGACGGAGTGGAATTCCCCTGGACCAACGCGGAATCTCTGAAGGCCGGCGTCTTCACCTTTAAAATCCAATGTGGCGGCGATCCCCTCCAAGCGAGATGAGGATGCGTCCGGTCAGATGAGAGAGAGCTGCCCTTCGATCTTGTGAGGCCACCCAAACCCCCAAACCGTTCAGCTGCGGGCGGGCGGATGGACAGGCAGGCGGGGGGGGGGGGGGGGGGGGGGGTGGGTGGGCGCGGGGAGCAGGCCTGCGATTCTGGGAGCTAATGATAGTCTTCTTCTCTATGTATTTGCATGCAAATCTCAGCCCAGCCCAGGCAGATGTGGCGTGGAGAGCACCCAAGGCTCCCGCTGGCAGTTGGGCGTTGGATCACAATGACACTGAGCGGTGCCTGGGGCTCCGGGGCCCAGCGGCGGCTCTGAGCGACAGGGGAGCGGCCATCTTCCAGCGGAGGCCGGGCGGGCTTTGCACGGGGCTCCGGCCAGAAACAGGGAAGAGGTGGTTTGGAAAAACACTTTGAGCAGATCTCCAGGTCCCCTTCCTACGGCAGAGACAGCCAGAAGGTCTGGGAAAGTAGGCCATCTTTAATCGGCGTTATTGACTGTTCTACTTCAGGGGGAGGAGTGTTGGCAGAAGCAGAGAGGAGAGCAGCTGCCTCCAGGTCAAGGGGGTGGAGGCAGGGGCTCCCGGTGGCTGTGAAAACCCGGGATCAAGTTCCCATCTTCCCCCCCCCCCCCCATAGGGAGTATTGCAAAGCATTCTGGGCCTTATCCTTTCCTCCTCTGCTAAAGAAACACCCTCATGGGTGGGGGAGTGAAACTGGTGCTTTTTTAAGGCGGAAGGGTGTTTGAGAGGCCTGTGGGCACAGAGCAGCCCTTACACCTAGCGAGTGTGCGTTTAGGGATGTTGCACAAGGAATTTTTTTAAAAAAAAAACACACAGATATATATATATATTTCAATATTTGTTGATTTCAGAGAGAAGAGAGAGAGAGAAACATCCATGATGAGAGAATCTTGGATCGGCTGCCTCCTGCACGCCCCCCACTGGGGATGGAGTCCACAACCCAGGCCTGTGCGCTGATCGGGACCCGAACTGGGACCTCCTGGTTCAGAGGTCAACGCTCAACCCCTGAGCCTTGCTGGCCTGGCCTTGTTTTTTTTTTTTTCTTTTCTTTATTTAACTGTTTGGAGCAGGCGGACAAGTGCATGCATGCAATTAAAGTCAGAATGTCCGAAAACCAAAACCAGGGACAAAGGAAGAGGAGGGTGAAAAGAAGAAGGCTCCTTCCCGCCCCACACAGATGCTTCCGGAGTCGGGTGGCACGGGGCCTCCCCCAGGAGAGGAGGGGCGTTCCTGCAGCTGTAACTCATGCACTCGTTCTGGAAAGATTTCAAGACCCCCCCCCCCCCCCCATACCTGGGCTGAAAGAGTCCTCTGAACCACGAATGCTGCCCGGCTGTGTTTCCGATCGCTGACCCTTTGAGGAGGAAAAGGAACGCAGGAAAATGATACCCCACGTTTGTAGCTGTCCAAGGACGTATGTGTGTTACTCAGAGGCTTCGATTGGGTACTATTTCCTGGAACACTTCCTTGAACTCAGCAAAGCAAACATTTCTGATTTTCCCAAAGCCTTAGGCCAGGGGTAGGCAAATCATGGCTCTCGAGCCACACGCAGCTCTTTGGCCCCTTGAGTGTTCTAACGCCACTTCTTCAAAATAGACTCACCCAGGCTGAAAACCAACTTCTGCACACGGGCCACGAAGTTGCAATTGCATTGTATGTGCGCGCCCACATGGGGTATTTTGTGGAAGAGCCACACTCAAGGGGCTAAAGAGCCGCATATGGCTTGTGAGCTGCAGTTTGCCGACCACTGCCTTAGGCAAATGCATAAAACAGGGCAAAATATTCAGCCTGCGTATTCCAATGCTTCCCAGTTCCCAGAGATATCCTCCTATATAATAAAAGAGCAATATGCAAATTGACCGTACATTTGCTACACCCACAAGCTGCTCCCACAAGCCAATCAGAGCAAGTATGCAAATTAACCCAACCAAGATGGCGGTTCATTTGCATATTTGCACGCAGAAGACAGTGTAGAAGGAAGCCAAGCACTGCAGAAGGAAGCAAAGCTGTGGAGAAGTAAGCAAGTGGGGCGAGGGGGGGAAGGGAGGGAGCAGGGCAGAGGAGACGGGAGTGAGGCAGAAGAGACGAGAGGAAGGGAGGCAGCAGAGAAGGGAGCAAGGCAGTGGAGACAGGAGAGAGCGAGGGAGTGGAGAAGGGAGTGAGGCAGCAGAGAAGGGAGAAGCAGGAAGCTCTATTCTTGCAGGAATCTTCCTGCAACGGGTCTCCAGTTTAGAATAAAGGGTGGCACCCCACCTGGCCCTGGTGGCCTGCCCGAGCCTGCTTCCCCCGCCTCTCCCCCATCACCCGCATACCTGGCCTGGCCTTCCCCCACCCCCTGGCCATGCTGATTTCTGTTCCTGGTCCCTGCATGATGCTGAGCCTCCTCTGGGGGAGGAGATGCCCTCCTGCCCTTCCCAGCCCGCCCTCCCCGCTCTCCAGCCCCGCCCAGCCCGCCCAGCCCCGCCCAGCCTCGCCCTCCCCACTCTGCAGCTCCTCCGACCAGCGTCAACTCACAGTTCAGGGTTCAGATGAATGAACGGGTGAGGTGGGCTCCCATCCGTGGTGCCTCCCTTGGCTGCGGGGGCCGCACTCACAGTTTGTGGGCCCCTCTGTCTCCCTCCGAGACCCCACGCTCCGTGAGGCAGGGCTGGCCAACCCTGGCGCCTGGGACAGAGCCTGCACGGGGAGGTGTCCAGTGACTGGCTGTGGGAGGAAGGGGGTGCCACTGCCAACACCCCCGGGCTTGCAGGAGAGCAGGGCGGCTCCCTTTAAAGCGGTTTCAAAGTTTCAATGGAATAAAATAGACAAAAAACTTTTTGAGAGAAGTTCGCTTAATCAAGAGAACAATTTCTAAGAAGCTTAAAGTTGTTCCTTACCTCCCCCCCTTCCCCCCCATCCCAGTCTCCAGCCCAAACCCAGCCCGCCCCCTGTGGTCAGAGCAGCACACAGTATGACAACGTAACAACACCTGGCACGTGTGTGGTCTTCACTCCCGGGCGGGCCCTCCCCCTGCCTCCATTCTACAGATGGGGAACCCGAGGCCCGGGGAGGTGGCCTGAGCTGAGTTCAAGGTCACTCAGCAGGACATGCGAGAACTGGGTGGGAGGCGGGGTGGCACGCACGCCCTGCCTCTTCTGAGGACGGACCGAGAGTGACTTTTGGAGCCGAGAAATAACGGTGCAGGCGCCGCGCACCTGTCATTGACCCCGCGCTCTGCTTCCGCCTCTAATGATGTTCCCAGCTCCGTCCGCCCCACGCCGGGCGGGAGGAATCCGGGAGGCCGTGGAGAAGATGGCACCATGACAACAGAAGTGACGGCTGACAGTCTGACACGGGGATGGAGACAGAGCTCAAAGGCGCTCTCCAACCCGCGCGCGAGGGAGTCCCAGAATAGACGAGTCCTGTGTCATTAAGGAACATTCCGGTTTTCCTAGGGCCTCTCTCATAGAGGCTAAAAAAAGCGGTGATTTAAAATAATGACTTTTCTTTAAAGGCGTAAGCAACAGTCACATGGCACATTAATTTCTCCCTATCCGGCAGAGAGGAGCGGGCCGCGGGTACCTGCCAAAGCCTGCCACCCTGGGGTGCTCATCCCAGACACCCCGCCGCGCAGTGGTGTCAGCTGTCTGTCCTCGCGCGGAGGGACGGATGGCATTTCAGATTTGTCCTTCCCCAAAGTGTCACTCTTTCATTCCCTCTGCCTCCCTTTCCTCAGCCATCGTGTGAGTCTCGTCTCCACCTTTCCCTTCCTTCGTCTTGCTAGCACATTTATTTTTAGCCGGCTTAATTAAAAAATAAATAAATGATATTTTATTCATGCCCAGGTTTTCAAGAGGATCACAGAACACAGGGGTTGATACAAAATTGCCCAAGGAAGAAATTCTTGAGAAGGGTTTGCAAGCTGCTACTGTTCTTTGAAAGACTGGGGGAAAGTTTCATTATTTTTTTTTTTTAGATGTGCTCTAATTAAAGTGGGTTTCAGCTACTGCCCACATTGCAGGCAGTCACTGCGCTCACGGTACAAATCGGAAAGTTTCCATGCGTTGTGAAGTAACTTAAATGAGATGATACATTGTCACAGGTTTTCCTTCGTGGTGGGTGGACATGGAATTACCTGGGCTGTAGCTGCTGTCTTTGGGAACTACGGGAACTCACATACATTTTATACCTGAATTGAAAAGGTCAGCATAATACTTTCAAAGACTCAAAGTGGCCCCTTTGTCCCCACAGTGAGGAACGAAGGTGCTGGGAGCTTCCGGCCCCCAATCCCGACTCCTCTGCTTCTCCTTGGCTTTGAACCCACTCTCTGGTAAACCAATACCTCAGCCTCACAGTTTTGGGGAAAGAGGAGTCAACAAATTGTCTCTTCGGCACATATTATCATGTGCAAAGTCATAAACATACAAGTGTCATGCGAGTTTCGAATGTTTATCAGGAACCTGAGTTATACAAAGAGTGAATGAAGGTCCTGTAGCTTTCATCCTTCAGGGAGCTGCTGGCTGGTACTCATCTCCCAGAACCACTCCATCCCTCTCTTCCCTGATGGCCCCGCCCACTCCCTCTCTCTCTCCCCAGAAGGCCCCGCCCACTCCCCCCCTCTCTCCCCAGAAGGCCCCGCCCACTCCCTCCCTCTCTCTCTCCCCAGAAGGCCCCGCCCACTCCCTATCTCTAAGGCCCCGCCCACTCCCTCCCTCTCTCCCCAGAAGGCCCCGCCCACCCCTCCCTCTCTTCCCAGAAGGCCCCGCCCACTCCCCCTCTCTTCCCAGAAGGCCCCGCCCACTCCCTCCCTCTCTTCCCAGAAGGCCCCGCCCACTCCCTCCCTCTCTCTCTCCCCAGAAGGCCCCGCCCACTCCCTAATCTCTCTCCCCAGAAGGCCCCGCCCACTCCCTCCCTCTCTCCCCAGAAGGCCCCGCCCACCCTCCCTCTCTCCCCAGAAGGCCCCGCCCACCCCTCCCTCTCTTCCCAGAAGGCCCAGTGTCCACCTGGGTCTCACCTCAGGTGAAGGTAGTAGCATCAGCCGCTTCAGGAAGAGACCTCATCCATCGGGGTCACGGTTGTTGCTGTAGAGACAGGCAGGCGACCTAAGCATCAAATCAGGATTCGGAAAACGTTTGCTGGGATTCTGGGCCTTGGACAGAACGTCTGGAAGATGGGAGGTTTGGATCCTTGGAGTTATTTGCTGCCCAGAGGCAAGCCCGACCAGGGAAGAAGCAGATTAACAGATGGTGCAGGGCTGGGAGGGTGCCCCCCAGGCCAGCCTTTTATTTTATTTTTTTACATATATTTTATTGATTTTTTACAGAGAGGAAGGGAGCCGGAGAGAGTGTTAGAAACATCAATGAGAGAGAAACATTGATCAGCTGCCTTCTACACACCTCCCACTGGGGATGTGCCCGCAACCAAGGTACATGCCCTTGACCAGAATCGAACCTGGGACCCTTCAGCCTGCAGGCCGACGCTCTACCCACTGAGCCAAACCGGTTAGGGCAAGGCCAGCCTTTTAGGTGAGTGAGCCCAGAACGCTCTCTTCAAAACCAGCGGGAATGGAGTCAGGTTTCATGTTGTAACATTCAGGGTCCCTGACTGACACATACATACACATGCTTATTTTCCTTATCTGCCCCAGAGGGGAGCTCTCGGACTCCCTCCCCAGTATTTTTTTTTTTTTTTACTTTGTTTTGTTAATCCTTATCCAATAATATTTTTCCATTGATTTCTTTCTTTTCTTTTTTTTTTAGAGAGAATAGAAGGGCAGGGGTGAGACAGAGAGAAACACTGATGTGAGAGAGATACCTCGACTGGCTCCCTCCTGCACGTGCCCTGATTGTGCTGGGGGTTGAGCCTGCACCCAAGGGATGTGCCCTTGACCAGAATCCAACCTGGGACCCTTCAGCCTGCAGGCCGACACTCTACCCACTGAGCATTCCCCAGTTGTTCGTTTGTTTGTGGGGTGATAGACAGGCTTGTCTCTGTGTGTCCTCCTTGCCATTGGCTCTGGTTGAGAGAAACCCCCAAAGTGTTGATCTGAGACAGCAGGCAGCCCGGCCCCCCATGGCTGGTGCTCCCCCGTGCCCCTGTGCAGCCGGTTCTTCATCGCCACGGAGGCCTCTGGACCAGCCCCCTTATGCCCAGGGTTCCGGCGCCACACTGCTTATAGTCTGAGGAAGGCCTGAACCTCTGAAAAGACTCTCTTTCCACCATGTTCTGCAAAGACGCTTTCCTCAGCATCACTGGGTCAATTTGATCTATGTGTGGGTGTTTTCTCTGAACAGAAAGTTTGCTTTTTTAACATTTTTATCTATGTCAGAGAGGAAATGAGAGGGAGAGAGAGGTAGAAACATCAATGATGAACCGAAACCGGTTTGGCTCAGTGGATAGAGCGTCGGCCTGCAGACTGAGGGGGTCCCAGGTTCGATTCCGGTCAAGGGCATGTACCTTGGCTGCGGGCACATCCCCAGTGGGGGGTGTGCAGGAGGCAGGTGATCGATGTTTCTCTCTCATCGATGTTTCTGACCTGCTATCCCTCTCCCTTCCTCTCTATAGAAAATCAATAAAATATATGAGAAAAGAAGCAGAAAAAAAAAAAAACACCAATGATGAGAGAGAATCATTAATTGGCTGCCTCCTGCACGCCCCTCACTGAGGATTGAGCCCACAACCCGGTCATGGGCCCTTGACCGGAATCGAACCCGGGACCTTTCAGTCCACAGTCCAATGCTCCTATCCACTGAGCCAGGGCAGAACTTTTTACTTTTTTAAGTAGCCAAGATACGACATTCTTCTTCTTCTTCTTCTCCTTCTCCTTCTCCTTCTCCTTCTCCTCTCCTTCTCCTTCTCCTTCTCCTTCTCCTTCTTCCCCTTCCCCTTCCCCTTCCCCTCCTTCTCCTTCTCCTTCTCCTTCTTCTTTTCTTCTCCTTCTTCTTCTTCTTTTCCTTCTTCTCCTTCTCCTTCTCCTTCTTCCCCTTCCCCTCCTTCTCCTTCTCCTTCTCCTTCTCCTTCTCCTTCTCCTTCTCCTTCTCCTTCTTCTTCTTCTTCTTCAATGGCCAACAGCCATGCATGGATTTATTCAGGTCAACAAAAGTTAAACAAAGTATTAGAATTGATGACATGTTTTTAATTTTGGAAACTTCAAAGAATAAAGAGAAGTACAAAGGAGGGTTAAAGAAATATCAAGAAGTAAGATTCTTACCATATTTACCTTAAGCTTAAAAACGTACGTAAAGTGAAAACATGAACGTGGTGAGGATCCCTTTGTTGCCCAGCCCCGGGCCAGCCCGCTTCCCGCCACAAGTCATTCCTGTTGTGAATGCTGTGCAGTCTTACGAGGTCATAAAGAATATTTTTCTTGGAAGTGTAGATAACTATAAAAAGTATCTGGCACTGTTCTGTGTGCATTTAAAAATGCACAAATGGTATAGTTTTATTTGGTAACTTGTTATTTAAACTCAGCACTGTTTCCAAATGTACCCGCGTGGATTCATAAATATACATTTGGCAACGTGTTATGTGAAAGTCAAGCATTGTTTCAAGATGTGTCCATGTTGATACATAAATACACACGGTTTCTTTGCAGCACTTGCGTATTGGTGCACATCGGGGCTTTTGGCTGAGGTCACCATTGCTCTGATGATGGGAGAAACTCGCACAGGTCTGTGGGAGTTTCTCCGGGAACTGGCCTGCAAGTGAGATGTCTGGTTTGTGGGATGTATGTGTGTGGTTCTCTCGGGAATTGATCACGGGCGTCCTGAGTGCCTGGACCGCTGGTACTTGTGCCAGGGCGTGTGTATGGAATATCCTGCTTCCCTATTTCCGGCAGCAGTTGAAATGGTCAGACTAACCTTTTTGCTAATCTCCAGGAAGTAGCTTCTCATTTTGGTTTGCTTGTGACAGCCTTAATGCAAAGAAGCACTTTTCCTGACCTGTGGCGGGCTCTTTGCTTCTTCTCATTTGTGAAGAGGCTGCTTCAGTATTTTGCACATCTGTGTATTGAATTGTCTGTCGTCGTCTTCTTCTTTTTTAAAAAAACATATTTTATTGATTTTTTACAGAGGGGAAGGGAGAAGGATAGAAAGTCAGAAACATCGATGAGAGAGAAACATCGATCAGCTGCCTCCTGCACACCCCCTACTGGGGATGTGCCCCCAACCAAGGTACATGCCCTTGACCGGAATCGAACCTGGGACCTTTCAGTCCGCAGGCCGACGCTCTATCCACTGAACCACACCGGTTTTGGCTGTCATCTTCTTATTGGTTCACAGATGTGCTTTACATAGGCTGGCTCCCAATCTCTTCGTCTAGTACGTTGCCAGCCTTTGTCTTCTTGATCTCTGTCTGCATGGCTGGTTGATTTTTTTTGGTACTTTTAAATATTTAAAAATGTTAAACATGAGTGTTTGAATTTGCTGAATTGTATGACTGAAGGACCGAAAGACCGACACCCTGAATAACAGCAGTCACCCTCAAGCAGAACCCCACTCCTTTCACCCCCTTCACCTCCGGCCTCCTTACCCAGGGGTATGAAGGGTCACGCCCTCCCCACTCTAACCTCCTCCACCAGCTCAGTTTCTACAGCTGGTTTTCCCACTCCCAGCAGCCTTCCCTCCCCTCTGTGGCTACACTTCCAAACCTTCCCCCGAAACCTTCTCCGGAGGAGTCCGCCCTCCTGCCCCACCCTCCCCACGGGCCAAAGACATTTTCCCAATAGAGCCTTTTATAGCAGCAAAGTGGGCGTCCATGCAGCCTTCAGGCCTGTAGGCACGGCTCAGTGGCTGAGTACCCACCTATAAAGTAGGGGGTCACCGCGTACGCCTGGGTTGCGGGCTCGATCCCCAGTAGGGGGTGTGCAGGAGGCAGCCAATCAATGATCCTCTCTCATCATTGATAGTTCTATCTTCCCCTCTCCTTTCCTCTCTGAAGTCAATACGAATATTTTAAAAATAAATAAAAATAAAGTCTTTGGGCTGGGCAGAGTCAAAGGAACCTGGAGCTGGTCTCAAGCACAGATGACTGGGCTCCAAGTTAAGTGGGAGCCAGACTCCCCCAAAAGATGCTCACTTCTGCTTTTATGTCTTCCCGTGTCTCCTGGTGACCTCGGTACCCAAGCGTGGGAGCCTCCGTGCATGGCCCAACACCCACGCTCCACTGTGGCCTCCAATGTCACTTAGCCTGTTAGCCTTTTATATAGATAGATATAGATAATACAGGAGTAACTCTTTGCATGCTTACAACTGTAAACCTACGTATGTCTCTCCCTGCATTTTAATATATATATATATATATATATATATATATATATATATATATATTTATTGATTTCAGAAAGAGGAAGAGAGAGAGATAGAAACATCAGTGATCAGAGAGATTCATTGATCAGCTGCCCCCTGCACACCTCCTACTGGGGATCAAGCCCACAACCCGGGCATGTGCCCTGACTGGGAATGGAACCATGACCTCCTGGTTCATAGGTGGGCACTCCAGGCTGCCCCCCCCCCCCCCCCCCGTGTTTAATGACAGTTTGGAGTTGGCTGGTTGTTGCTTCCCTTTCGTTTCGTTGGGGAAAACTTGAGACACCTCGCCGATCTCCTTGGGCTGTGGTGGTTTCCCTCGCCGGGTGGAGGGGACCGGCCAGAGTGGGAACAGGTGACATGGCCCCCCGCCCTCCTGGTCGCTGCTTTCCTCAGGAAGGCCAAGGCCGCGGGGTCCCTTGGACGATGGGAGCCGTACGATCAGGTCAGCCGTGACTTCAAGAGCACGAGGACCATTGCTGTTCCCAAGCAGAAGCCTAAAACACACCCTCGGTTAATTAGTTTACCCAACACACGTTCTCCCCACAACTTGTCAGAGCCCCCCAAACCGGGCTCAGCGCGCCAGAGATCCATTCACAGCCAGGAGCCGGATACTAACAACAACAGGGGAGCGCTGTCGAGGAACTTCATGATTTCCAGTGAAGCAGGAGAGAAACCTAGACCCTGGGCTAATCAGCAGCCCCCGCGGGTTTAGGGCGCTGTAACCGCTGCTGCAGCCGAGGCGGTCTCGGGTCCGACCCCGTCACATGATCTCCGAGGCCTGGGTCTCACCTGACTTACAGGCCCCGAGTTTTCAATCTGGGCCCCTCGGGAACCCACCGAGAAGCAGACCCGCCTGCAGGGGAGACTCAGCGTGGGAGTCAGTGTTGCGTTTTGTGCAGAGCGTGTGTTTTTCTGCTGTGATCTTCACCCGTTCCGTTTGCCAGACCCCACGGCGCGGTCCTTGGGGTCGGAGGGAGGCGGCTCGGTGACACCGGGGGCCCGTGCCCAGCCGGGCGGGGCTGCCTGTCCGGCCTCAGGAGGGCCGGCCGCCTCCCCGCGGGAGCCGCGCAGTTGGTTTGCGTTTGTTTGCGGGCTGAGACGAAGCGCAGAGAACTGTATTCCCCAGAGAGGTTTCCCCTCAAATTTTGATAAAGTCAAAATAGAAATTAAGCTGGGATTCTGTAGTTAATGGCATTTAGAGTAGTTGTTTTTGCTAACACAAATGTTATGATATTTGAAAAATGAAGAAAATTGGCCTTTGTCCCAGAAAAGGCAGTGCTGGGAGAAATCAGCAGATCTGTTGAAACGTACATATGTAAAATAACAACAGTCTCCCCTGTTCTCAGCCTCTTACACACACACACACACACACTACATACACACACCACACACACACCACACACACACCACACACACCACATACACCACACCACACTACATACACCACACATACCACACACACATGCACACCCCACACTACACACACACACACCACACCACCCACACCACACTCACACACACACACACCCACACACACCACACACACACACACACCCACACACACCACACACACCACACACCACACCACACACACACACACACACCACACACACCCACACACACCACACACACCACACACACACACACACCACACACACCACACACACACACACACACCACACACACCACACACACCACACACACCACACACACCACACACACCACACACACCCACACACACCCAGCACACACCACACACCACCACACACACACACACACACACACACACACACACACCACACACACACACACACACACACACACACACACCACACACACACACACACACACACACACACACACCACACACACACACACACACACACACACACACACACACCACACACACACACACACACACCACACACACCACACACCACCACACACACCACACACACCACACACACCCACACACACCACACACACCCACACACACCACACACACACACACACCACACACACCACACACACCCACACACACCACACACACCCACACACACCACACACACCACACACACACACACACACCCACACACACCACACACACCACACACCACACCACACACACACACACCACACACACCACACACACACACACACCCCACATACACAGCACACTACACACACACACACCACACACACACACACACCACACCACATTACACACACACCACACACACACCACACACACCACACACACACACACACACACACACCACACACACACACACCACACCACACTACACACACCACACACACACCACACTACATACACCACACACACACACACACACACACCGCACACACACCACACACACACACACACACACCACACACACACACACCACACACACCACACACACACCACACACACACCACACACACACCACACACACACACACACCCCACATACACAGCACACTACACACACACACACACACACACCACACCACCCACACCACATTACACACACACACACCACACACACACCACACATACACACACACACCACACACACTCCACACACACCATACCACACACACCACACACACACACACACCCCACATACACAGCACACTACACACACACACACACACACACACACACACACACACCACACCACATTACACACACACCACACACACACCACACACACCACACACACACACACCACACCACACTACACACACCACCCCCCCACACACACACACACACACACCGCACACACACACCGCACACACCACACATACACACACCCACCACACACACACCATACCACACATCATTACCCCCCCCACACACACGTGTGCACACACACACACACACACACACACACACAGATGTGTACTTCTCTGTGGAATGCTGAGGCATGGAGAAGACACCCTCTCTTTCGTGAAATCCCTGAAGTTCAAGTGCACAGGATTTCTCCAGGTTAGCCACGGCCAGTCTGGAAATAACAAGCGTGAAGTGGTCCCGGGTGGTCCCGGACCTGCTCGCGCTGGTTTCTTTCCTAACCGTGCGAGCAGGCGGTGAGCACGCGTGTGTGCCCGTGAACGTGTGTGTGAGTACCGTATTGGTATTTTTAGTCGTTCCCACGCCGACTGTCCTGGTCATTCAGACTCACACACAGCCCTCCGAGTGTGAGCATTTGGGCTGTGAGAACATTTCACATAAAAACAACATGCTGGTTAAACCTTTCGGGGCGAACTGTTTGTTTGTAAGATCAAACACATCATGTTCATCGTTTATTCATTCACTCACTGTCCTTCAACCCACGTCATGGAGCTCGCCAGCCAGAGGCCAGGCTGCCGAAGAAACGGCAGGTCCTGTTCTCTGGGAAGGCACCACAGCCTGAGGACCACCCCCAGACGTCACCTTGCCTAAGCCTCGGAGGGCGTGCTGGGGCAGGAAGGCTATGGGGGAAGCAGGGTCTGCAACCTGCCACGGAAGGCTTCCTGGAGGAAGTGGCTTTGGGGCCAAGTGTCGGCAAGAGGCCACACTCCGGGCCGGAGGGTAAGGTCCGGCTCAGAGAGCCGCCGGGCTGCAGGGAGCAGGTCACTCCAGGAACATCTTGCAAAGGGACCCAGGGGGGTGTGGGCCAACCCTGTGGGGCACGAGCCACGAGGTTCAAAGGGAAACAGCAAGACACAGTGGGTCCATGAGTGACGCAGGTGGAAGTATTTTGTCACCTGGCTTCCCAACATCAGTGTCAGGAAGCCATCTCCCCACACTCACGGTGGAGTGACCGTGGGCCACTGGAGCTATAGCACAGCCCCTCACAGCTGTTGTGAAAGCAGTGATGCTGTTACAGTGATGCTGTTACAGTGATGTTGTTACAGCAATGTTGTTACAGCAGCGATGTTGTTACAGTAATGTTTTTACAGTAGCGATATTGTTACAGTGATGCTGTTACAGTGATGTTGTTACAATAAAGATGTTGTTACAGTAGATGTTACAGTGATGTTGTTACAGTAGATGTTGTTACAATAAAGATGTTGTTACAGTGATGTTGTTGCGGCAGTGATGTTGTTACAGTGATGTTGTTACAGTAGATGTTGTTACAATAAAGATGTTGTTACAGTAGATGTTGTTACAGTGATGTTGTTACAGTGATGTTGTTGCAGTGATGTTGTTACAGTGATGTTGTTACAGTAGATGTTGTTGCAGTGATGTTGTTACAGTGATGTTGTTACAGTGATGTTGTTACAGTAGATGTTGTTACAATAAAGATGTTGTTGCAGCAGTGATGTTGTTACAGTGATGTTGTTACAGTAGATGTTGTTACAGTGATGTTGTTACAGTGATGTTGTTACAGTAGATGTTGTTACAGTGATGTTGTTGCAGTGATGTTGTTACAGTGATGTTGTTACAGTAGATGTTGTTACAGTGATGTTGTTGCAGTGATGTTGTTACAGTGATGTTGTTACAGTAGATGTTGTTACAGTGATGTTGTTACAGTGATGTTGTTACAGTAGATGTTGTTACAGTGATGTTGTTACAGTAGATGTTGTTACAGTGATGTTGTTACAGTGATGTTGTTACAGTGATGTTGTTACAGCAGTAATGTTGTTACAGTGATGTTGTCACAGTGATGTTGTTACAGTGATGTTGTTACAGTAGATGTTGTTACAGTGATGTTGTTACAGTGATGTTGTTACAGTGATGTTGTTACAGTAGATGTTGTTACAGTGATGTTGTTGCAGTGATGTTGTTACAGTGATGTTGTTACAGTAGATGTTGTTACAGTGATGTTGTTACAGTGATGTTGTTACAGTAGATGTTGTTACAGTGATGTTGTTACAGTAGATGTTGTTACAGTGATGTTGTTACAGTGATGTTGTTACAGCAGTAATGTTGTTACAGTGATGTTGTCACAGTGATGTTGTTACAGTGATGTTGTTACAGTAGATGTTGTTACAGTGATGTTGTTACAGTGATGTTGTTACAGTAGATGTTGTTACAGTGATGTTGTTGCAGTGATGTTGTTACAGTGATGTTGTTACAGTGATGTTGTTACAGTAGATGTTGTTACAGTGATGTTGTTACAGTAGATGTTGTTACAGTGATGTTGTTACAGTGATGTTGTTACAGCAGTAATGTTGTTACAGTGATGTTGTCACAGTGATGTTGTTACAGTGATGTTGTTACAGTAGATGTTGTTACAGTGATGTTGTTACAGTGATGTTGTTACAGTGATGTTGTTACAGTAGATGTTGTTACAGTGATGTTGTTGCAGTGATGTTGTTACAGTGATGTTGTTACAGTAGATGTTGTTACAGTGATGTTGTTACAGTGATGTTGTTACAGCAGTAATGTTGTTACAGTGATGTTGTCACAGTGATGTTGTTACAGTGATGTTGTTACAGTAGATGTTGTTATAGTGATGTTGTTACAGTGATGTTGTTACAGTGATGTTGTTACAGTGATGTTGTTACAGTAGATATTGTTGCAGTGATGTTGTTGCAGTGATGTTGTTACAGTGATGTTGTTACAGTAGATGTTGTTACAGTGATGTTGTTACAGTGATGTTGTTACAGTGATGTTGTTACAGTAGATGTTGTTACAGTGATGTTGTTGCAGTGATGTTGTTACAGTGATGTTGTTACAGTGATGTTGTTACAGTGATGTTGTTACAGTGATGTTGTTACAGTAGATGTTGTTACAGTGATGTTGTTACAGTAGATGTTGTTACAGTGATGTTGTTACAGTGATGTTGTTACAGCAGTAATGTTGTTACAGTGATGTTGTCACAGTGATGTTGTTACAGTGATGTTGTTACAGTAGATGTTGTTACAGTGGCGATCTTGTTACAGTAGTGATCTTGGTACAGTAGTGATGTTTTAGAATGTATTTAGACAGCTGGGTGTTCAGTCTCTTTCTGATTACTGGTTAGTGCCAATAAGTGTGTTCATTTGCACATAAAGACAGACTTTGTGAGGAATATTTTGTAAAAGCAGTAAACATCTGGAACTTTGCCCTTTAACACTGGGTAGGGGATCAAGCACCCATGGACTCTTGGAGACCCCGAGACAAACAAGGTCCAGGAGACAGGCGCCCCGGGACTCCCACTGCAGTTTGTGGGAGTGTCTTCTCGCGCTTCCCTTCCGTGGTGGCTGCAGCAGGCTTCCCCCGCATGTGTGCCTGGGGCAGGGGAAATAATGCTCAAATATCTGTGTCTGCACGTCCATGTCCGCTGCTGAATGAAACAGGAAGTATTTGAAGCCTGAACACTTTTGCTTTCCCCTTCGGAGACCCAGGCCCAGCTTCCCGGTCCACGCAGCGTCTCGGCGCTCCGAGTCATTAATCACCCTTTGTCTGGGCCGGGCTCATTGTCCCGAACTGTCCGGCTCCTGCTCTGGGGCAGAGACCGAGGTTCGGCTCTTTGTCATCACGCTCCTCGGCGCTCACACCTGGGCTGGGGCTGGCGGGCGTGGCCCCGTGGGGGAGTCACGGGCACCTTCCAGACTGTTCCCGATGAGAGTGTGGACTACCACCTGCAGGGGTGCGGCCTGAGCGAGCGCACCTACGGGCCATTTCCCAGGCCCCACGGAGCAGTCCCCACCTCAAAGCTGGGTCCCGATGAAGCTAGAGACATAAAACGAATAACCAACATTCTATTGGTGAACAATGATTTGGGGGGCATGTCTTTTTATTTTTAAATATGGTTTTATTAATTTTGTTGTTTAGAGAGAGGAAGGGAGATGGAGAGATAGAAACAACGAGAAAGAAATATCGATTGGCTCCCCCCCCACCGCCCCACCCCCCGCACACCACCCCGCCCCTCCCCGCACACCACCCCACCCTCAAAGGCAACTGAGCCCACAACCCAGACTTGAGCCCTGACCGGGAATCAAACCTGAGCCTCTTGGTTCCTGGGTGGATGCTCATCCTCTGAGCTACAGGGCCGGGCTGGCCGGGGCGGGGGTAGGAGTGGGGTTGTGAGGGGGCGCTGCTGAAACAGACCAGGGTGATGATGGGATGCGCAGAAATAAAAGAATCACCGGAAGCCCTTGGTTTTTGCGATTTAGAGTCACAACTTGGGGAGAAGCAGTTGACCTTGGATCCTGGGAGGCCCTAGAATCCGATCCGTCCTGAGGAAACGTTTAGGAGCCTGTGGGGAGCTCTCTGACCGTGCCTGGCCCTGTGACTGTGCGATTTAGGAATCAAAATAATCCCCCCCCCTCCCCCAAATTGCTCACCGTAGCCTATCGCCTGCGCAGGCGGGACTTGCAGGTGGTACCCTGCGCAGGTGTCTGGGTGTCTGGGTGTCTGGGTGTCTGGGTGTCTGGGTGTCTGTCTGGGTGTCTGTCTGGGTGTCTGGGTGTCTGTCTGGGTGTCTGGGTGTCTGGGTGTCTGGGTGTCTGGGTGCTGGCGGGTCTTCATCAGGCACCCCCGTGTTCATTTGTCTGCCGATGCGAGTGTGAAAAGGGTCTGATCAGAGCGCCGTTCTCCGGGTTTGGTTTTCCCCAGCCCAGCCCAGCCTAGGCTCCGCAGACCAGGCCAGGCGCAGCTCTGCCAGGCGGGCTGGGTGAGCGCCTGCTGGTTCCCGCGGGGTGTTTTCTGCTCGAACTAAAAGGTGATCCCAGGATCCTCAGCCATAGTGGGCAGCAGGCGGTTCCGGGGACGCAGGTCCGAAGCTGCGCTTTGTAGCATCAGCCCCGTCCGGGGGGCAGACGAGAGGCTGACGTGCGGGCCGGTGACGAGGCGGGGGAATAGCGTCCATGCGCCTCCCTGAGAGAGGGTTTGGCCCCGTGCGTCCCTGTGCTGTCCACCTGACATGTCGCCTGAGAGGGCCCAGGGTCACCTGTCCAGACAGCAGCACCATAAATGCCAGACATCAGGCGTCCTGCCCAGGAGCTTCCGCCTGGGGGTGGGGGGCTGTGGCCTGGAGCAGCTATGGGGGGTGTACGGACGGGTGGGTGGGTAGGGGGTGGTGGGAACTAAATGCCTCCGTGCTGAGCTGGGCCCCAGCTGCTGGGATCCTGGGCGAACTGGGTGCCTGGGCTGCCTGGAGGGGATGGTGGTGTTTAGCAGCCCTGGGTTTTTCCAGAACATTCTCTGATGGTCGAATGTGACAGTCACTCTAGAGACACCGCGGCAACTGCCTCCTGGGGTCCCGCCGTGGATCGCAGCGGGAGGCGGCTCCTGGGAGCACAGGAGGCCGATGCCTGTCCCTGGGGTGGGTTTCCCCCCCCCGAGTTCCCTTTTCCTCCACGCGAGCCCTGCCTGCGGGTGGAGAGGCCGGTGCTCAGGGTGAGCTCTTGCTTAAGGCTCCAGACAGACGGGGTGCCTCCAGCTCCGCCCGTGATGAGCCCCCCGCCCCCCCCCCCCGGGAACCCTGGCTCCTCTGGCTTCACGGGCTCCGCGGGCGACGCGGGGTGGGTTTCCGGCCCTGCCAGGGCGGCTCAGCTGGTGGGAGTGTCGCCCTGGACCCCGGAAGGTTGTGGGTTCCAGTCCGGGTCAGGGCACGGACCTGGGTTGGGGGTTCGATCCCTGGTCAGAGTGAGTACCGGAGGCAACGGACCCATGTTCTCTCTCCCTCCCTCTCTCCCTCCTTTCTCTCTGTCAGATCATTAAAAACACCCTCCGGTGAGGATTCAAAACATGGTTATTGGTATTTCTTCCAAAAATGTCTTTTGGGGAATCTGGTGCCGGGCCGTGATTTTCAGCAGCTCGCCCAGAACATTAAGCTAACATTTCTTTTCTTTTCATTTCTTTCTTCCTTCCTCCCTCCCTTCCTTCCTTCCTCCTTCCTCCTTCCTTCCTTCCTTCCTTCCTCCCTCCCTCCCTCCCTCCCTCCTCCCTTCCTTCCTTCCTTCCTTCCTTCCTTCCTTCCTTCCTTCCTTCCTCCTTCTTCCTTCCTTCCTTCCTTCCTCCCTCCCTCCCTCCCTCCCTCCCTCCCTTCCTTCCTTCCTTCCTTCCTCCCTCCCTCCCTCCCTCCCTCCCTTCCTTCCTTCCTTCCTTCCTTCCTTCCTTCCTTCCTCCTTCCTCCTCCTTCCTTCCTTCCTTCCTTCCTTCCTCCTTCCTCCTTCCTCCTCCTTCCTTCCTTCCTTCCTTCCTTCCTTCCTTCCTTCCTTCCTTCCTCCTTCCTCCTCCTTCCTTCCTTCCTTCCTTCCTTCCTTCCTTCCTCCCTCCCTCCCTCCCTTCCTTCCTTCCTCCTTCCTCCTTCCTTCCTTCCTTCCTTCCTTCCTCCCTCCCTCCCTCCCTTCCTTCCTTCCTCCTTCCTCCTTCCTTCCTCCCTCCCTCCCTCCCTCCCTCCCTCCCTCCCTCCCTCCCTCCCTTCCTTCCTCCTTCCTTCCTTCCTTCCTTCCTTCCTTCCTCCCTCCCTCCCTCCCTTCCTTCCTTCCTTCCTCCTTCCTTCCTTCCTTCCTTCCTTCCTCCCTCCCTCCCTCCCTCCCTCCCTCCCTCCCTCCCTCCCTCCCTTCCTTCCTTCCTCCTTCCTCCTTCCTTCCTTCCTTCCTTCCTTCCTTCCTTCCTTCCTCCCTCCCTCCCTCCCTCCCTCCCTCCCTCCCTTCCTTCCTTCCTTCCTTCCTCCCTCCCTCCCTCCCTCCCTCCCTCCCTTCCTTCCTTCCTTCCTCCTTCCTTCTTCCTCCCTCCCTCCCTCCCTCCCTCCCTCCCTCCCTCCCTCCCTCCCTCCCTTCCTTCCTTCCTCCTTCCTTCCTTCCTTCCTTCCTTCCTTCCTTCCTTAATGCTGAAGGAAGGCTTAATGCTGGTCAGTGTGAGGACTGCATGCCGGGCCCCCTCCCCGAACAGCAGCTCACGGAGAGAGATGGGGAGAAACACGCGTAGCTGCTTCATCTCACGGGCCCTCCGTGTGAAAAGAACCTGCGTTTAAAAACTGCGTCGCACATTAAAAATCCATAGTCTCCGCTTTCAGCCTGAGACCCAGGGACGTCCCGATGAAGGCGTTTGTTGGGTTTCTTTGTTGCTGCTAATCCTCACCCAAGGACATTGTGCTTTCAGAGAGCGGAAGAAAGGGGAGAACAGCATTGATGAGAGACACCTTGATTGGTTGCCTCCTGCATGCACCCTGGCCAGGCCTGCAACCTTGGCACTGCCCTTGGCCTGCCCTTAACATGCCCTTGGCCTGCCCTTAACATGCCCTTGACCGGATGTGAACCTGGGATCCTTCAGTCTGTAAGGTGAGGCTCCCTCCACTGAGCCAAACAGATGAGGGCCCAATAAAACAGTTATTTTTAAAAATGTATATTTTTATTGATTTTTTACAGAGAGGAAGGGAGAGGGATAGGATAGAAAGTCAGAGACATCAATGAGAGAGAAACATCAATCAGCTGCCTCCTGCACACCTCCTACTGGGGATATGCTCGCAACCAGGGTACATGCCCTTGACCAGAATCAAACCTGGGACCTTTCAGTCCGCAGGCCATAGATCGCCACGATGCCGTTGATTTTCACCATGGTCGTTAGGGGTACAGTAAGGGCTAATGGATGCCAGAGCAAATAGACATACTGGTGGGACGTGTTTGAATAGTCTGGGTGGCCCTGCGCGCCAGCCTAGCTGGTGGTGGCATCCTGTTTTTATTTACCGCGGTGAGAGCCTCGGTAAATAAATATATATAAATATATTTTATTGATTTTTACAGAGAGGAAGGGAGAGGGACAGAGAGACAGAAACATCAATGATTGTGAAACATCAATCAGCTGCCTCCTGCACACCCCCTACTGGGGATATGCCCGCAACCAGGGTACATGCCCTGACCGGAATCGAACCTGGGACCTTCCAGTCTGCAGGCCGACGCTCTATCCACTGAGCCACACCGGTCAGGGCAGGCGTCCCGTTTTTAAATTACATTTCAGCGAGCCCAATAAACCCTCCGCCCTGGTCTGTTTGGTTCAGTGAAGAGAGCCTCACCTTATGGACTGAAGGGTCCCAGGTTCACATCTGGTCAAGGGCAGGTCAAGGGCAGTACCTAGGCTGCAGGCCTGGCCAGGGTGCATGCAGGAGGCAACCAATCAGACCCACAGGATGCAGGTTGACCTCGTTCCTGCCAATCACCATCCTGGTTTTCATAGCTGCATGAAGAGGGAGACGGTAGAGGCAGTCTTTCCCGCTGGAAGCGTGCCTATCAGCCTATTGATGACAGATTAAAATGAATACAGAGGATCTGCGTGGAATGGGAGGGGCCTGAGCACGTGGCGCCCACGTGACGGCTCCGCCCCTGGGGCTGCGGGAAGGACATTGCCAGTGTGCCCGCACTGCCCCTGCCTCGGCCTGGACACTTTCCCCGCAACAGCCTGCCTCGCTGCAGCCTCATCTCCTGCAATTTGTCCCTTGGAGAGTTGTTTCCCGTCCTACGCCTTTGCTCTGGGCGGCGGCAGTAATAGTGTTTCCAAACACCTGCGGTTTTATTTACCGCGGTGAGAGCCTCCCCAGAACCATCACACTCACATCGGAGCGCAGAGAATATGGCAGACGAGTCAAGTTCAGGTCTGTGTGCTGGCCCCGTCTATTGGCCTCCGTTGCCAGGGGCCGGCCGCTCGGTGCAGGAGCTGGGCCGCCATTTGTTGGAAAGGCACTTAGCACGGGGGTGTGGGTGTGGGGGGGGGAGTTGTGCCTTCCTTTCTGTCGGAAAATGAGGTCTAATCACGGTGCATTCGTCTCCTCAGTGGCTCCAGAACCAGAACGCGCAGGCCCCCGGATTGGACTCACTGTACTAAGTACGTTCCATGGCTTCTGTATGTTTCATGTCTGTTTATAAACACCATGTTCATTAAGAGGAAGGGAACGGTCCCACTGGGGGAGTGGGAGCGGGGGAAGGCACCAGCCGCCTGGGACTCTGGTGCAGGCCATTCCGAGGCCTGGAGTTAAGTGGCTGTCGCAAGGGGGTGTCACTGCACCCCGTGAAGACAGTGGCCGGCCTCCCAGAATTGGAGGGCATGATGTTGACAGCACCCAGGAGGCAAAGCGGGAACCGAGTCCTCTTCTCCAGGAGAGGCATGCAGGCCAGTGAGAGGGCGTGAGGAGATTGGGTCCGTGAGCGCTAAGCCTTCTGGCTGCCCTGGAGAGAGGAAGCAGATAACACCTGCTACCAAAGCCTCCTGGAAATCTAGGCGAACCCCAGGGCCCAAGGATAAAATGAGGTGTCCCAGAGCGTGGTCCGGGGTCCCCTGGTGCTGCGGTCTGTCACCTCAGTCCTGTCCCTCCATTGGTGAACCTTGGAGTTCTCAGGCATGTCCTGTCTCTGGGTTGGCAGCTGCAGATTCTATGGGAATATGGGATAGTGGGGAGAGGTCCTGTCTTGGGGTTCGAGGTCCTGGGATGGGTATTTCTGCATTGGAGGAGTCTGGGCCACCAACAGTCCTAGGTGGGTCTCTCTTCTCTCTCTCTTTTTTAAAAAATAGATTCTTTATTGATTTCAGAGAGGAAGGAAGAAGGAGAGAGAGAGAAATATCAATGAGAGAGAATCATTGATCAGCTGCCTCCTGCACGCCTCCCACTGGGGATTGAGCCCACAACCTGGGCATGTATCCTGACCGGGAATTGAACCATGACCTCCTGGTTCATATGTCGATGCTCAACCACCGAGCCATGCAGGCCAGGCTCAACAATGCATTTAGACTTGGAGGACAGACATCCTATCTAATAAAACACTAATATGCAAATCAACTGAACAGCAGAATGACTGGTTGCTATGACATGCACTGACCACCAGGAGGCAGATGCTCAGTGCAGGAGCTGCCCCCTGGTGGTCATTGCGCTCCCACAGGGGAGTGCCGCTCAGCCAGAAGCCGGGCTCACGGCTGGCAAGCGCAACAGCGGTGGCGGGAGCCTTGCTAGCTTAGGTCCACTCCCCTTGGGGAGCAGGTAGGCGGATATCCCCCAAGGGGTCCTAGATTGCAAGAGGGCACTGGCCAGGCTGAGGGATCCGTCACGCGTGAGTGCACAAATTTCGTGCACCGGGTCTCTAGTCAATAAGGCAAAAGAGAGAGGAATATAGACGTTTAGGTAACGGTCCTCCCATTGACTAAGTCTTTGTCTCCCTCCTATAAGAGGCTATGCAGGGACTTTAGTAGAAGCTGACATGGAGTATTCGAACCTAATGCCAGCTAAACACCACCTCCGATTGCCCCAGTGTTCGGTGCCGTGGTGGCACGGTGCAGGCATTGAGGTTGTGAACTCCGTCTGTTGCGTGAACACCCGTCAATCCAACAAGTGTGTGAGTGACAGTGCACGTTCATCGCAGGCCTGAGAGGGGGCTGGGGGCTGTTTTACCATAGGATGAAGCAGGCCAACACCTTGAGAATTGAGAGGAGTCCTTTGCAATTCGCAGGGTTGACATATACCAGTCAAATTGCTCTGTCTCCGGGTTGTGAAATAAAAATTCAGAAAATGAGGAATTAATTCAATTAAACATTTTCCCACCCACATTTTACCTTTCGCCACCGCTCTGGGGAATGCTTTATGGAATGTATATCACCCAGAGACTTATTTTTGCCATTATTGTTTAACTTAATGAATATCCCTTGCACATCGGAGAGAAAGAACAAAGGTTAAATTTTACATTAATGGCACACAGCAACATGGTATGCAAATATCTCTATGCAAATGTACTGCCCCTGGAAGATGAATGTGTTATATTTTTAACCAGTTAACTATGACTGTGAAGTATTGTGCGAGATATTCAGTGGTTTCATTTTTATATCTTTCTTGTAAATAATGCATAAAGTATGCAGATGGTGTCAAAACATGATTAAGCTATTAGCTTTATAGTTTTCATAGTTAAGAATGTGTTCTGCATGGAGCCCTAATAACTCATTTCTAAAGGCAGGGACCATTATGAAATATTTCTTGTTCAAGTGAATGTTATCATGTGACATAATGATTTTGCTTAAAACCAAGTTAAATGAGGAGTAAAATTAAACAATATTGCATGAATTGTGTTTGACTAATTTTGTGTCACATTATATTAGCCAAGCTTTCAGAATATGTGTTAATGACAAATAGCGTAAGCCCCCGACATACTTTATGTGTCTGTACAGCCACCCTTAAGTCATTAGCTTGTTAAAGGTTCATTTTGTTTGCAGTCTTATTATTTTTTTTTTTTTGTAGCCAGTGGCTTTTCCTGATCATTTTCTTGCCCATAAAAGTAGACACACTTCGGAAATAAATTTTACATCCATCGTGGGGACTTCATTTCGGTAACAAGGGTGTGATGTTTATGAGGAAAGCAAATCATTTGCATCCTGGAGACGCTGGAGGAGAGGAGTGCTGTTTCTAAATTGGACATCACCGGGACTCCCTGCAATCTGAGTAACGGCCTTGCAAGGGAATGGGGGGTTAGACGTATCCATCCAGCACCCATTTGGCGACCGCTGGTATCCAAAGACCGGCCCACCTTGGAGACATCGCCAGGCGGCCCCTTGAACTGTGACATCGGCCCGAGGCATCCCCAGCCTGCTCTCCATAAGCCATCTGTGCCTGGCTGACAGGTTGGCGGGAGTCTCACCGCAGAGCTGGGGGGATGACGTTGCCTTGGTCAGTGTGGCGTGGAGCCTGGCTGGGCCCAGGGTCACCGGGTCAACCACAAGGAGCTGCACGGCTTACACCGGCTGCCGGACGGGCGCTCCACCTGCCCCCAAGGCAGGGGCGACCTCCTTGTCGTCATAAGCACGATCTTTGCTGATCACTTAAAGAGACTGAACGGCCGAAACTGGGGGCTCAGCCACACCCTGGGCTCAGGGGGGCGCTGAGTCCTGGATGCCGGACGCCCGTCGGCGAGGCCCAGCAGCAAACCCGTGTGGACAGAGGATAGCGAGGTGCCTGCTTCTTCTGCGGTGTCTCCCAAAGGAGAGGAGCCCCGTGCACCGGGAGCCCCAGCGCCTTCCCCTCGGCGACCTCCACAATGACCTCTGGGAGGCAGAGGAGGACGGGGGGTGGCACCCAGGGGCTCCAGCTTGACTCCCAGGGTTGCACGGACGAAGGCATCCTCACAGGAGGCCTTTGCTTAAAGTAAGGCACAAACATGAAAAAATGTGTTAAGTCATCCTTGTGCCTCACAGGAGACCTGCAAACACAGACATCCGCCAAGAAGCATAAAGGCCGTGCGCCTTGCCGCCCAGAGGCGGAGCCCGCTGGCTCAGAGCCCCTCCCCGCCCCCACCCCCCAATCTCTCCAGGTCACCACCCAGCACCCCTTGCCTCTTCTGCCACTTGCTCTCTTTTCCCTTCCCTTTTTGTTTTTGTTTTTTGTTTGCTCGTTAATCCTCACCCGAGGGTATTTTTGCATTGATTTTTTTTGTTTGTTTTTTTAAGGGAGAGTAGAAGGGCAGAGAGAAACATCCATGTGAGAGAAACACATTGGTTGGTTGCCTCCTGCACAAGCCCCGACCGGCGTGCGGGCCGGGGAGCAGCCTGCAGCCCAGCCACCTGCCCCTGACCGGAATCGAACCCAGAATCCTTAGGTCTGCAGGCCGACGCCCTGTCCATGGAAGCACACGGGCTGGGCTCCCCACTTGCTTGCTTTCCCCCCCTCATAGCAGAGAAGAGCACGCAGCAGGAGCTTGCTTCTGTTTTGTTTATTTTTATCGTTCCTGCTGCTCAGACCCAGAAGCATGCTCAGGCCAGTGGTTCTCAAGCTTGTCTGGGGGCTCCCCGGGTCCCCAGCACCCTTCCGGGGGCCCCTGAGGTCAGCACTGCTTGCTTAGAGCCGGGTGAGAACTAGTTTCAGGAGAATTCAGACGCTGCTGGCTTGTCTACGTCCCTCCTCTCCGGTGCCCGCCGTGGGGTTCCCCAGGGTCTTCACGGAGGGTGGCATCCCAGCACATGGGACACCAAAGCCAAGGGGGAGCCAGCTGCCTCCCGTGAGGCGGGGCTGATGGAGATCTGCAGAGGTGGAAAGCGATGCCACCCTCTCCGTGGGCGTTTGGTCGTAGTCACGCGTTGTGGGGTTAGTACCCGTCTTCTCCGGCGATTAAGACGACTCTTTTAACCCAGGAAGATCTTCTCAAAAATGACCATATTGAAATCAAATCTGACGTTTTTAAACTTTTTTTATTTGGTGTGCGTTGGAAGAGGGGTAGTCTTTCGGCGAGAATATCCCAGACTCTCTATTTTAACTGGAAAAGTTGGGGGGTCGTCTTCTACGCCCCATCGTCTTCTACGCCCGAAAAAACGGTCTTTCTTTCAGGGAGGGATTGACGCACACGTAGTTCTAAAATGCTCCCTGGGAGTTTTTCTGTGGTGAATACCAGCTGATAGAACCCATGTGTGGTTCTGAATAATTTTTTAAGAGTGGAAAGGGGTCTGGAGATCAAAACGTCTGGAAACGGCTGGCGTGCAAAATATTTGCTTGAAGAAAGGAACGGACGGTTCAGGGGAGGCTGCTGATGTCATTTCCAGTCTCCTCGATGCGGGTGGAACATTTTCATCGTTCCGTGTCTTTTGCTTTTTGGGAATGTAACACGCTCGCCGCAGCCTGTGCCTCTAGGACTCCGCATCCTGCCTTTGCCACGTCCGATAGCGCCTGTCGGCCGGGCCACCGCGCGGCTCTCAGTCACAGGGCACGTCCACGTGCCCGCAGAGCTTCCGAAACGAGACAGACTTTCCCGGCAGGGTTTGGCCATCTTTAGGCTGCTAGGGGCCACCACGGAATTCCTTCCCCAGAGGCGCACCCTTCACATCCTTGTCAACAGCCGATCGGACTGCCCGACGCCTTGTCCCGGTCAGCGGCGTCTTCGTGAGAAAGGTCGCCCACTACGCTCGTCTGTGGGCGCTCCCACGACGGCCTGCGGATGGGACTCCTCCCGTCGGCCCGAGCGGCCGTCTCTCGTCATTTTTAAAAAAAAATTAAAAAATACTTTATTGATTTTGTACAGAGAGGAAGGGAGAGGGATAGAGGGTTAGAAACATCGATGAGAGAGAAACATCGATCACCTGTCTCTTTCACACCCCCCACTGGGGATGTGCCTGCAACCGAGGTCCATGCCCTTGACCGGAATCGAACCTGGGACCTTCCGGTCTGCAGGCCGACGCTCTATCCACTGAGCCACACCGGTTTTGGCTTTCTCTGCTCATTGGTGAACCGCCTGGTCGTGGCACAGAAGGAGGCCCCTTCGAAGGCTGCGTTCGCCTCTCCTGGCTATGTCCTCCCCTGAGCCCAGGCCCCCCACGTCACGGCCCCCGGGGCCCAGGCTCCTTTGCAGAACAGGCTTACAGTGCTAAGTCAGCATCAAACCCGAGGCGCCGCCTGCCGGTCTGGGGCAGGGCTGGGCCCAGCCGATCTCAATGTCTTTGCAAGTTGCTGGGCCACCCCAGGTTGATCTTTCCGGATGCTGGCAGCACATTTGGAAGCGCTGACGTCACGCTGGTGGCGTGTGGCCTGGCACAAAGCCGTGGTGTCTTCCCTGGCCTTACAGGAACCCCCCTGGCCTAGGGCCGTGGTCGGCAAACTCATTAGTCAGCAGAGCCGAATAGCAGCAGGACAACAATGGACATTTCCTTTGAGAGCCACATTTTTTAAACTTAAATGTCTTCTAACGCCACTTCTTCAAAATAGACTCGCCCAGGCCGTGGTATTTTGTGGAAGAGCCACACTCCAGGGGCCGAAGAGCCGCATGTGGCTCGCGAGCCGCAGTTTGCCGACCACTGGCCTAGGGAGACTAGATTCAGCCCCAGACGGGGGCCACGTGTCCGGTGGGCCTCCCAGGCCGCACAGCCAGCGGGTGGCTGATCTCCCCTCCCCTGACGGTGTGGCATGAAGTTAAGATAAATGAATGAAAGCCGTATCATAGGATGAAACCAGGTCCTCAGTCTGTCCTGACATCCCAGGACACCCCCACTGTGGCCTTTCAGGGAAACGCTAGGTTTGCAGCACGCTGGGAGAGATCCCTCCCCTCTCCATCCCTCCCACCCAGCTTCCCCGACAAGAACCCAAGAGCCAACTCAGCTGCATTGTTAACTACCAGCCACAGCTTAGCCCGGGCTCCAGGCTCCGGCTGAAGCGTCTGTGGGTTTTGACAGATGCATGACGTCATGCGTCCACTGTGACACTGTCACTAGGCATAGTTCCGCTCTGAGCTCTGTTTATTCAAACCACCCCCCCACCCCCACCAACCCCTGTCAACCACTGATTTTTTTCTTTTTCCAGAGTTTCATACGGTGGGAATCACGCAGCGTGCAGACCTGCCAGCTGGCTTCTGCCACGATGCCGTGTGCGTGTGTGCGTGCGTGCGTGCGTGGAAGGCCCCACCGTGCCCTTTGGGGGCTGGATGGGAAAAATATCCCGTTGTCCGCATGTCCCACCCTCTGTATACCTGACGTCGGAATGTTCCTGTAAGTTTTTCACAGGAGGCCACCGAGCCTGGGAGGGGTAAGTGTTGTGCTTTGGGTCCTACTGTTCTGAGGGAATATCAGTGGGATTTATTTTATTGTTTAAATACATTTTTATTGATTCCAGTGAGGAAGGGAGAGGGTGAGAGAGATAGAATCATCAGTGATGAGAGAGAATCATTGACCGGCTGTCTCCTGCTCGCCCCATACTGGGATTGAGCCCACAACCTGGGGATGAGCCCTGACTTGGAACGGAACCAGGACCTCTTCGGTCAACACCATAGGTCAACACTCAACCACTGAGCCACACTTGCTGGGCTCAGTGGGGTTTGAATCCAACCCAGGTCTTTGGCCTCTGAAGCCAGCATCCTGCTGTGCTCCACCCCAGGCTGGGGAGAGCTGAGTCAGCATTTGTCCTTTACTTCCCGCATCAGTGGTAGGGGCCATTCAGGGTCCAGGGAGGTCAGGGACCTGCGGGGATGCCGGGCCAGGCCCTCCTGGGCATGAACACGGCTTGGGGCACATCTGGCCTGGGCAAGAGACGTTTGCTGAAAGGATGAGCTACCTCAGCGCTTCTGTTGCTGCCCCCAAACGTAGGGGTGACCCACAGCAGTAACGTGGTGTGATGACCGCGTTGGGACAGATGACCCCCTGGAGGGCAGCAGCTTCGTCCTTGCAGCTAGCTCACATATTTGGTGTGGGGACGGGAGATTTTCCACTCGATCCAACTTGGGAGGAAACAACCCATCGGGGAGTCTGCACCTCAACCTTCCTTTTCCCTCTGAAATCCCCCAGAGCCCAGCGGGCGGGGCTCAGTGGCTGAGCATCGACCTGGGAACCAGGAGGTCACGGTTCCCTTCCTGGTCAGGGCACCCGTCCAAGTGGAGGGCTTGATCCCCAGGGTGGGGCGTGCAGAAGGCGGCCGATCGATCCATGATTCTCTCTCATCATTGATGTTTCTGTCTCTCTCCCTCTCCCTTGCTCTCCAAAATCAATAACAATATATGCAACAAATAAATGAACACCGCCCCCCACACCCCTGAATCATACTGCAGAATGATGTTCTCTCTCCTTCTGGCCTGTCTGCCATCAGGGTGTTGACAGCTTCCGTTGGGAAACCATATTAGGGGCTCCGATTTCACCAGCAAGGAAACCTCTAAGTATTTGAGCAGGAAGCCCTGATTCAATTGATCTGGGCACACACCCCCCCACACACCCGCCCTCTCCCCTCCAGGCTAAGCCACAGGGGGACCTTGGCTGTGCTGTTTGCCGATGTCTCTCGGTGTGCGTTCCCGCGTGCTTTGCTCAGCCACCCAGACTGAGCTATTTAGGTTTCCCTCATAAATCAGCCACTCGGAGCATCTTAATCATCTCCTCCCCGTTTGTCTATAGCGCTCTGCCCTCCGAGAAATAAATTACCCGCAATTACTTAAAGTTAGTAATTGAATTTATTTTAGTGGTAGGGAGAAAATTTATCCATTTTGCTTGTAATTTGTAGTCATTTTTAGTAATTGATAGTAATTTTCTAGTAAATACTAATTAAATGTTCCGCTAACTGAAAGAAGTGCCGAGTAATGTATTCGCTAAGCATTAGTATCTCCAATTTATCTTTATACCGGCAAGTGATTTAGGTTGAGTTGATAGGATCTAGGGGGATTATTCCCATCCTGTTAAGCTTTAAGAAAGCTGCAGGAGCGGAGACTTAAAGAGTGCATTCGCCGTGGTCGGCCATCATGACGTTATAGGTGGGGAAACTGAGGCAGAGGAAGATGCCGATGCCGCTCTAGGACCAGCTGCCCAGCCAGTGGAAGGATGAAGGCCTTGGACCCGAGACTTCGGTCTGGGGCTCTTATCTTTGTCTCCATCTGGCCCCCTGAGAGGATGGGGCAGACGGAAGGAAATGGCCAAAGTCCAGATTCCTGGCTTCCTACAGAGACCTGGGGTGGCCCCACCCCAGAGGACTCTCCCCGGCTCCTGGGTCCTCCCCCATCGGCCAACCCGACCACCGTGCCTTCGTGTTGAGGGAGACGGACATGTCGTATTCTGAGTCATTTGAAGATGGTGCTTCTTTTGTGGGTGTCCCCAAGTGAGGTTTTTTTTTTTTTTTCTTCATTGTATTTTTTCCATTGATTTTTAGAGAGTGCTCAGAAGGGAGAGAGACAGAGAAAGAAGCATCCATGTGAGAGAGATGCATCGATTGGTTGCCTCCCGCACCTGCCCTGCCCTGGGCTGGGGATCGAGAGCCTGCAGCCAAGCCCTTGGCTGGAGTCGAGCCCGTGACCCTTCAGCCATTGGCTGGAGTCGAGCCAGTGACCCTTCAGCCATTGGCTGGGGTCGAGCCCGTGACCCTTCAGCCATTGGCTGGGGTCGAGCCCGTGACCCTTCAGCCGTTGGCTGGGGTCGAGCCCGTGACCCTTCAGCCCTTGGCTGGGGTCGAGCCCGTGACCCTTCAGCCCTCGGCTGGGGTCGAGCCCGTGACCCTTGGGCCGAGGCTCTCACCTCTGAGCCAACCGGCGCGGGCCCCGCGTGACACTCTGTAGACCCAGGAGAACAGACGCTGGTATCACCAGAGGAACCCATGAACCCTGTGCTGCCGCAGGCCCTTGGTTCCCCCCGTCAGTTATTTTCCCTTTAAAAACGATTCTCCGGGCCGAGACCGGTGCGGCTCAGTGGACAGAGCGTCGGCCTGCGAACTGAAAGGTCCCGGGTTCGATTCCGGTCAAGGACGTGTGCCTTGGCTGCGGGCACATCCCCAGTGGGGGGCGTGCAGGAGGCAGCTGATCGATGTTTCTCTCTCGTCCATGTTTCTGACTTTCTCTCCCTCTCCCTTCCTCTCTGTAAAAAAATCTATAAAATATGTTTTTTTAAAAAAGGGTTCTCCGGGAAGGCTGGGCGTGCGGGGTGTCGCGAGGGTCTCGCGTGGCTTCGGAACCACCTCCTTCCTGGTCTGTCTTTCCGGCCGGGCCTGGCAGCGGAGGTGCTGGGAGGAGAGGGGAGTGGTGGCTGCCCCAGGACATGCTCCTAGTTAGGAAGTAATATCCCCCTGGAATTAATTAATTAATGGGAGCTGATACAATTAACAAATACTGAGCGACAAACCCTACAGAGGCGCCCGCGTCTAATGAGTGCTGCGGCTTGGAGCCGCGTGGGCCTCCCGCCTCCTCCCCTGACCACCGCGTGAGGGGCCGGGCCTCGCCCCCCACTCCGTGGGACCCGTCTCTCCGGCCGTTCTCAGGGGGAAGACGCAATTACAATAGGTTTTCACACTTACAGTTGGAGGAATATTGTAAAAACTAAAAAAAAAAGTCATCGAAATCATCCATTCCCCCCCACCCCCCAAGTGTGACGGATCTCTCAGACTCATTTTTCCTGGAAGAAGTAGATTTATTTTTTAGTTGTAATCCCACAGAACATAACCCTTCAGTGTGTTGTATTTTTCTGCAGATGGTCATACACCTCTTGTCTTATTTTTTAAATATATTTTTGTGCTCTTTCTCCGCCATCAAGATGCATGCGTTCGCTTCTCCTTCACCACGTCTTCCCACAAGAGTTTTGGAATCAAGAGGTTCCCGGCCCAGAAACAAAAGCAGAATCGGCCCGTTCCCCAACGGATCCGGATGAAAACGGGTAATAAATTCAGGTCCAACTCGAAGAGGAGACACTGGAGGAGAACCAAACTGGGCCGATGAGAAATCACAGGAGAGGTGACTCACGTATGTATGCTGTACCCAGGTGGCCTGCACCTTTCAGTGATTGGAAAGATGCTGCTGTCTGGACTGTTGGGGGATTTTAATTGGAGAATTAATGAACTTGTGATTCTGCTCTGTTGAATTTTCCTCCTGCAGTAGTAGGATGGTTCAGTGATAAATGTGTGAGACCTTTTTAGAAATACATATATTTTTGTTGATTTCAGAGAGGAAGGGAGAGAGGCAGAAACATCAAGGATGAGAAAACATCATCAATTGTCTGCCTCCTCACAACCCACACGGAGGCTCGAACCCGCAACCCGGGCCTGGGCCTGACGGGGAATCGAGATCACCTGGTTATAGGTCGACGCTCAGCCTCGGAGCCACCCCGCGGGGCGCTAACGACGTTCGAAAAGTTGTAACGTGACCTGTGCAAATGCAGTTTTGAACGATGACGCACTATTTCGTGCAAAAGAAAAACTTGAATTTGCTCAGCCATTTCCTTGTTTCTGTGACATTCAGTCCTTTAGATGCTATGTTCCAGTTGTCATTATTCTAAACAACACATCTGTGAACATCTTTGAAAGCTTTCCGTGTATTTAGCTCCTTTTCTTCGGTTAGGTCCCCAGCACAGACTTCTGAGGTCGGCGACATGAGTGTTTTAGGGCTCCCGTCACTCGCTGCCAGACAGTTTAGGGAGGGCTGCCTGGCTCCCCCCGGCCCCAGGGACAGAGGGCACTGCCCACCCCCATGTCCCCTTGCTGCTCTGGACACCAGGAAATGTCTGCTAGTGGTTTGGGTGAAGAATGATGCCGTAGTTAATACCCAGTGACTAGCCATGCATTCAAACGTCTTCTTTCCTATTAAAATCTGCTTCTTTCTTTGTAGGATGGCTTCTTTCTGCCCTTCTCTTATTCGTGCATTGGGATGTTTAAGCGTGTCGGTGCCCATGTATTCGTGCATTGGCATGTTTAAGCGTGTTGGTGCCCACGTATAGGAGCTAATTCTATAATTAACGTGTTAACCCTGCATTCTGTTTCGGCACATTCTTTCAGTAATGGCATTGGTTTCCACGCCGGCTTTCCTGCCCGCAGTGACTCCGAATGGCCTGCGGACAGCGCTGTCTTTCTCATTTCTTCCCTCCGCTGAATGCCCAGCTTAGGAACGCCGGTGCCCACAGAGCAGGCACCAGAGTGTCTCCAGTGCCCGGGCATGCCTAGCTTTCAGAAGCTGTCCTTCCCAGCCAGGGGGGCCGCCCATGGATTCGACGTGACACCTCTGTGCTTTGCAAGGATGACAGCTCTGCCCGCTCCTGCCCCACTTCACGCAGGAGGAAGCCGGCTCTCTGATCGCACACGAAACAGGTGTCTCTTCATTGAAACGTACATTTTCTGTGAAAGCACAGCCCCGGGTGGTGGTGGATGGAGCCTCCACTCACCAGGGGCAGCTGCCCCAGCCCTTCTCAGAGGCCTGCTGCCCCTGTGGAACCCACGGCCAGGCAGAGGGGCCCTTGTAGGGCCCAGTCAGATCTTGAAAAACGGGGGTAGGTGGATGCTCTCTCCTCCTGACCTGGCCACCCTGCACTGGGTCCGAGGCTGTTGGGGAAACAGCACTTTCTGGGGAAAGATCCAAGGCGGAGCGATGCTGGGGGCACTTTGCTGGCTACTCAGGCCCAGCCACACTCTTACTCACTGGTTTCAGCAACAGAGAGCCGAGGGGCTCATCTGCTCAAGAACGAAAAGATATATTTTCATTGATTTCAGAGAGGCAGGGAGAGGGACAGAAACATAGACGATGAGAGAGAATCACTGATCGGCTGCCTCTGACACACCCCACATGGGGGACGGAGCCCACAAACCAGGCATGTGCTCTGAGCAGGCCTCGAACCCTGACCTTCCAGTTCGCGGGCCGACGCTCAACCACTGAGCCATGCCGGCTGGGCCGTGTAAGAATTTTTAAAAAAAATCTTGTCACCTTACAAACTTTTGGCAATGGAGGAAGGTCAAATCCCGCCTGAGGGTCTGTGCCAGGCATGTGGGTGGAGGCCGGTGGGGACTGAAGAACTGCTGGCCTTTCAAACTGCCAGGCAGCAGGCCCAGGCAGCCAGCCCTGCCACACCCCTGGGCTCCCACGTGCCCTGTTTGAGGGTTGGTCTGCCCATCACGCCAGGGAGCCCGCGGTAGGGTGTCAGCATTCGCTGCCTGGAACTTGTCATGTGGGCGGGCGCCCTCTGGTCCCATGCTTGTTTCCTGCTCTTCGTGCCCCCTGGTGGTCGCTGCCGAGGGGCAACAAGGTGGGCGTCATAACCAGCTTTTCTTCAGAGGGTTCCCTCCTATTTAAGGGAAGTCAAATCTGAGGACGGTTTTCAAAGGAGACCCCGTTGCCCCGCCAGCGCGGTTCAGTGCTTGAGTGTCAACCTATGAACCAGGAGGTCACGGTTCAATTCCCGTTTGGGGCACAGGCCTGGGTTTTGAGGCTCCGTCCCCAGTGGGGGGCGTGCAGGAGGCAGCCGATCCGTGGTTCTTCTCCCTCATCATGGACGTTTCTATCGCTCTCCCCCTCTCCCTTCCTCTCTGACGTCAACAAAAGCGTATTTTTAAAAAGGAGACGATGTTGAAAATGTATGCAAGTAGCTTGTTTTTAAAAACGGGTCCAGTCCCCTTGTAGGAGCTGGAATGCAACGCGCGGTTTGAAGTCTAGCTGATAAACGGGCAACCTGGCTCTCCCACAAAAGCAGTTATTTTATTTAGGAAAACAAACCAGTAAACAAATGAATGCCTCCCGACAACAACAACACCAATCTGGAGCCTGAAGAGAGCGGTGGTTGAAATTCCGCAACGCTCCTCAGCTCGGCGGACGCAGGCTCCCGGAGAGCCGCGTCTTAGAGAGAGCTCCCGCTTAATGAAGAAAGCCTGATATCAAAGCAGTTTCCCGCGTTTAATATTCGTGTTTAAACTTCTCCCAGATTAAGGGGGCTTACCCACAGGCGCGGCGCCCGGCTTTCACGGCGTTGTAAACCGCCTTAGCGTTCGGGGGGGGGATAACAGGCTGCCGTGTTAGGTTGTAACCTGACTGCTATTTGCAGTTGTAGGGAGCTCGCCGGTGGCAGGGGCGGGATTCGTCGTCCGCTCAGCACCAGCCTTGTCGCTCCATTAATAACGGCTGCTTAGAGCCATCGCCCGGGCATCTCCGCTGTCCTGAAAACTTAAAACTCACAGCACAATCCTTTACGACACGTTCCGCCGCCCCCTCTGGGTATTCCCGACCATTATCCCATTTGGTTATATTCAAAACCGCCGCCTCCGGAGAGAGCATGAGGCCGACCTTTCACCTCCCCACAGTCCCGGTTCAAACGGCGCAATAACGCGCAGTGCATATTTACAAGCGCACTTACGCGGTAACAGAGCGCTGCTGTGAGCATTAGCGCGTTCTGCTCAATCGGGCTGTGATGGAGAGCCCCCCGCGCCCGGAGGAAGCGCAGTCCCCGGGACGCTGCGCAGTGAGACACCCTTGAACCTAAACAGCTTACAGAACATAAACGGGCTGGATGCAGATGAGCACGGCCAGCTCCTGGGATGCCCGGGTGCTCCGAGCCCTCCCTGCCAGGCTCTGGGCAGGAGCCGGGAGCCGGGAGCTGGGAGCTGGGAGCCGGGAGCCAGGAGCCGGGAGCCGGGAGCCAGGAGCCGGGAGCCCTCACCTCCTGGAATTCTGAATGGATCCCCTGGGGGCTTATCCACAAAAAGGAAATTGGAGGCCACGTGATGCGCTGGTACCAGGTGGCCCAAGGAATATTCCCCAGGGCTTTCAAATGTTCTGATTTAAGTATTTTATTTTTTAAATTAAAAAATAAAATAGCATGAATTATAAAACACCACCTCTGCCCTGCCCTTCTCCCTACATCCACTAGACCAGCAGTTGGCAAACTGCGGCTCGCGAGCCACATGCGGCTCTTTGGCCCCTTGAGTGTGGCTCTTCCACAAAACACCACGTGCGGGCGCGCACGTGCAGTGCGATTGAAAATTCGTGGCCCATGCGCAGAAGTCGGTTCTTGGCTCTCAAAAGAAAGTTCAATCGTTGTCCTGTTGACATTTGGCTCTGTTGACTAATGAGTTTACCTACCACTGCCCTAGGCCCCTTTCCTAGCCCGGAGCTTTGCTCCTGCCCCACCTCCTCTCTGGAGTTCTGTCACTAGCCCCGCCCCATCGCATTAGCCACACCCATCGCATTAGCCCCACCCCTTTTCACCCTTGGGTTTTGTTAGCCTTGCCATGTTTCTAGCCCCGCCCCTCCACACTGGCTCCACCTCCTCTTCTAGCCCCGCCCCTTCTTTAAGCCCAGGCTACTCATTCCAGCCCCTTTTTCTCCCACAGAGGCGGCCTGTCCAGCCCAAAGAGCAGAGAGGGTGCAGTACAGAACTGTACCCCTGAGACCTACGTGATTTTATTAACCAATGGCACCCCAAGAAATCCAATAAAAAAAGAAAACGCATCAGGATCTCACCAATGAATAAACTAGGATAGAGTCAACCTTTAGGAAAAAGAAGTCCGGCTGAGTCTTCCAGGTGGTCTGCTTACCCGCATGCTTCCTGCCTCGGGAATGAACAAGGCCTAGAACATTCTCAGGTCGCTCTGTGCTCCCAAGCCCTGGTGTCAAAGACCCTCCCGGGAGGAAGGGGGTTATATCTCTCCCGGAACTCAGAAATGTGTGCGCGTGTCTGTCTGTCTGTCTGTCCTTCTGCAGGCAGTTACTTTTCTCCCCTTTGGCGGAGCCGGCCTAAATAAGGCTATTGGATTCCCAGGCCATTTCTGCCTCGAAAATGCACGGGGTCAGAGGCTTCTAATAAGATTCCTATAATTCAGAGGAACCTGGTGGGAAGGTCGGCCGTCCACAGTAATTGCACAGCTGTCACGGGCCTTGTCTGCCGTGAGTTTCTGGGAGATTTACACCTTACACCTCACATTCCCAGGGCTGCAGGGGCCCGGCCACCGGGGAGGCCTCCACGTCTGTGTCCCAACCTCCCACTGAGCTGGGAGCAGGGCCAGGTGAGGTGACTGTCCTTTAGGGCTTCCCGCAGATCCGCGCAGCCCAGGAGCGGCTTGGAGGTGGTGGTGTGCAGGGAAGGCGGGAGGCCTAGAAACCGAGGCTCGCCATTCACAGGCGGCTCTCGGGCCCCCTGAGGGTGGCTCTTCCACAACATACCTCAGCCTGGGCGAGTCTATGTGGAAGAAGTGGCGTTAGAAGAAGTTTACATTTAAAAAATCTGGCTCTCCAAAGAAATGTCCATCGTTGTCCTGTTGGTATTCGGCTCTGCGGACGAATGAGCTTGCCGACCACTGCCCTCGACGGAGGGAAATTTGCTCGACGGCAGAGGTTCGAGGCCCCAGGCTCCTGTGGGTCGGTGTCCAGCACCGCAGAGTCACACGGATGGTTGATGAGGACGCTGCCGATCCAGTTCATTTCGCCCGTGCTGCGAGTTATCAGCGTGAATGACACAGTAATGGGACGCGCGGCGGCCCCTCCCCCGGGGGGCCTTTTATTTATGGTGGGAGCTTGTTACAACACAGGCCATTACACAGATTTAAATTTACCGCAGGTTAAGCCATGGGTCCCCTGGAACACTACATCTAATGAAAGCCTGATCGAATATGCGCAGGCTATCACATGGCATTAGTCTGTCTCCTGGTTTTACGGCTGGGTCAGTGTGAAGGTGAGGTAAGCCCCCGCTACTCAGAGGGTATTAAGAAAGCCTTTTGGCAGGTCCTATATGTTAGGGGGCGTCTTTTGTCCCTGTCTGCATGTGCAGCTGGGCCTTTGTGGAATTCCCCCCCACCTCACCCCCCCCCCCCCCCCCCTTTTCCTCTCCTACTATTTCTTTATTTTAGTTTTCCGGGAGAATGCGTTTGCATCATCGCTTATTTCATTGTGTGTCATATGATGCCCTTAGCACTATATGATGTAGTTTTCACAAAAACCCCGGGGGTGCGGGGGTCGGTTTTGTCCCCATGTGGCTGTGGAAGAACCTAAGGCTCAGACACGTTAAGACACTTTCCCAGAGCCACACAGCGAGTGAGCCGCAGAGCCATGATGCCAAGAGACAGAAGCGTTCCACACTGAGCTCCCAGAGCTCGAAATGGTGTCAGGGTTACTCCTTATATTACACAATATCTGCCTTGAGTTTTTTTTTTTTAATATATTGATTTTTTCACAGAGAGGAAGAGAGAGGGATAGAGCGTTAGAAACATCCATGAGAGAGAAACATCCATCAGCTGCCTCCTGCACACGCCCTACTGGGGATGTGCCTGCAACCAAGGTCCATGCCCTTGACCGGAATCAAACCTGAGACCCTTCAGTCCGCAGGCCAACGCTCTATCCACCGAGCCAAACTGATTAGGGCTCTCTGCCTTGAGGTTTTAGTGGGACGTGGGGAAGTGCAAACGGCTCCCTTTGGAAATTCTCCTTAGGTTTGGGTCCAGGAATCTGAATGTTTTCTAATTGTGCACCAAGTTCTCTGTCATCCGGACCCTTTCTGGAGCCCATCAACATTGACTGCGCACCCACCACGGAGCTTCATGACCTGCGGGTCCCCCTCCCCCTCCGGCTGCCACACCTGGTGGATGCTGGAGGCACCTGCCGCATCGCGAGGCAGCTGTTGGCACCCGGCTGCCTGTCTCTGCTCAGGGTCAGACCCTGACCGCTCCCCGCCCCGCAGGTGCTAGTCCGGCTGTAGTTACCGGCGACCCTGGGCACACAGGTTGGAAGTGGGTAGACGCACTTGCGTGTGGTGGGTTTACTTATTTTTTAATAAACAGCTCCCGTTTTCCATGGGCATTTGGGGGTCTTTGGACGTGAGGGGCCCATGGCATGCCTGGATTTATGCCATTTCATAGGGGGGCCTGGAGCAGGGGCTCCTGGGACCTGTCCCTCGCTTATATTTAGGGAGGACGTCCGTTTTCGAAGAGTCAAAACTGATACGCACACTTTTTGGCCACCCGCCTGGGTGATGGGCACGGCGAGCCCCACGCCGTTCAGGGGCAACCTGCTCAGTCCCGCTCCCTCGGCCGCCAACAGCCCCGAGCGCCGATCAGCACCAGCGCGTGTGGCTGCGTCCCCATTACCTCACGATGGACTCTGGCGTTTGAATTGCATGGACGTTTCACGTCACCGTCTCTTCTCCTCCTCCGGATACTTTCCAGCTGTTTGATAACGTACAAACCGTCTTCCGCTCGCAGGTCCGGCCAGCAGGCAGGCTGGCAGGCGCTGGCTGTGCCCGCTGGCCCTCTGCCGCCGCCCCAGGCGCTGTTCCCCAGGGAGAGGGCGTGCGGCCTGGCCTGGGGGGCAGGGGGGGGCGTCCCAGCTTCGCACCCAGGGAGGAGGAGAAGGCGGGCGGAGGCCTGTCTCAGCGTTGGCGTTTCACGGAGAGGATGCCTGGTGGCGAAATCCCTGCAGGATGTAACTGACTCTCCTGGTCTGCCCCGAGGGTGTGCCTGAGGGGGGCAGGCTGTGCCCCCGAGCCATGACGTCACTGCCCCTGAGAACCCGGCAGCTTCCCAGGTGGAACTGGGTTCAGTATTTTCCCCACTTGCACCTGCTGCCCCCACAGGCACAGGGGCCTGTCTTTCTGCTGCTCCTCCGCCGAAGCTCAGACCCAGCACACCTCGCCCTGGCTATGCAGACAGCCGCTTTATTTCATTTTATTTATTTAAAAATATATTTTATTGATTTTTCACAGAGAGGAAGGGAGAGGGATAGAAAGTCAGAAACGCCAATGAGAGAGAAACATCCATCAGCTGCCTCCCGCACCCCCCCCCACTGGGGATGTGCCCACAACCAAGGTACATGCCCTTGACCGGAATCGAACCCGGGACCTTTCCGTTCACAGGCTGACGCTCTATCCACTGAGCCAAACTAGTTAGGGCCACTTTACTTTTTAAAAATATTTTTTATTGAGAGGAAGGGAGAGGGAGCGAGAGATAGGAACATCAGCGATGAGAGGGAATCATGGACCGGCTGCCTCCTGGGGCTCGAGCCTGCACCCCGGGCCTGTGCCCTGACCCGGAACTGAACCCTGACCTCTTGGTTCATAGGTCGACGCTCACCCACAGAGCCTCGCCGGCCGGGAGATGGCTGCTTCATTTAAGGACTTCGGGTTCTCTCCGGAGCGAGGCAGCGTGGGCCCCGGGGCAGCTCACGTGTGGGTGTGGGCTCAGGGCCCCCCAAGTGGCCCCACTCCCAGCGGGTCACGCTCCTCCCCACAGTCAGCAGTGTCCCCGGAGGAGGAGGGGCTAGCGAGCGCGCCTGCTCTCCCAGCGTTTCCATCAGGGCACAACCAGCCGTCTGGACCTTCCCCTGTCTCCCCCTTGAGGGGCGAGAACCAGGACCCCCTCTGTCTCCTTCCCAGGGCCGGTTAAATGAGGAAACTCCAGAGTCACGTGAGTGTGATTTTTGTAGTACTTTTTTTTATGCTAAGTACTCTAACAACTTTATTATACGAACAAATGGCTCCTTGCTCATCTGAAATTCAGATGTAACGGGCACCTGTGTTCTTATTTGCTAGATGTGGCTGCACTGTGGGGGTCAGATTCCCCCCCCCCCCATGAAGGTCAGAGTCCCCCCCAGATCTGCATCCTTCATCCAGCTGTTCCTGGTCCCCCCTGTTCTCTCAGTGGGGTTCCTCCTTTGCTCCTCCCCTCGGGGTTTTAGCGGGAAGAAGTCTCAGGTGCTGCGTTTGGCCGTGTGGGAACTCATGGGGAGGCTTACGCCTTCCCCCATCTTACCAATTCAGTCTCCCAGGACCCCGAGGTGGGCAGTTCCACCCTCACGTCGGGGACAGGAGGACTGAGCTTTGAGGAGACCATTACCCCTCAAAGGCGCTTGGGAAGAAAGTGGGGGGCTGCCCCATGGGGCAGGAGGGTCTCTGGGTGTGGCCAGGGGGCTGGGAGGCCGACATCGGGGGCTTCTTGAGGACTGGGTTGCACTGGGAAGGATGGCCTGAGTTTGCTGTGTCAGCCCCTGGAGAAGGGCCATGGGTGGGAGGAGGAATTTGAAAGGTAAATTAGCTGCAAGTGTGTGAGCCTGGGGCCAGCTTCCCAGATGGATGGGTGTGGGAAGGGCTCAGAGAAACCCCTCCGCAGGGCACCCCCACACCAGAGCCGTTCCCATACGGACCCCCTGAGCCTCGGTTCCCTCTGCCGGAGAGCCGCTGTGGCCAGGGGCAGCTGCAGATGTCAGCTAAGCCCCTCCACCGGTCAGCGGGCCTGGGAGGCCACTCCTGGGTCCCCTGAAGCAGAGGCAGCCACAAGGCATACGAGGTTGGGTCCATATATCTCCCTCCCGGCTCACGGGGTCCCCCCTGAGAAGTTTTTGGACACAGATCACTGTGGATATATTGGAAGTGTCTTCAACCATATCTGACGGGGGTGGGGGACCGGGACGCCAAATGGCGGATGTGTCCGCGAGGGCAATCTTCGTGATGGATGCCCGGCCGTTGCCAAGGCAAACGCTCGGCCGTGCCATCCATCTCGGCCTAAATATGGATGTCTATCGACGGACCCATTAAACCGCTTGGGCTTCGGAGACCGGAGATCAGATTAGATAAGCCCCTACATTTCTTCCGTTAAGATATGCAGAGAAGGGGGACTTGCAAATACCAAGAGCGGACGAGGAGGGCCTGGGAGGAACTGACAAGCCTCCCTGAACTCAGAATTAATGCCTTAAACTTTAGGCCTCCGTGGCGATCAATACGAGCGCACGACACCCCCGAACGCTCACAAGGTGCGCGCGCGTTTCGACGGCAGACCATTCATTTGCCAGTGGCCGGCGCGGGACGGACGGGAGGATGCGGGAGGCGGGCCGCCTGCATGGATGGAGGTTTATTCCGGGACACAGAGGCCAGCCAATGGTCCCTCTCTTCCCACCGTCGTCTTCATAGCCCCTGCCTCCGTCTGCTTTTTCCAGCTCACGGTGACACAGCGCCGGGAGATTTCCCACACGCTCCCCGACTGACCCCCGACAAGGTTAGGCGGCTGCGCCCCCTTTTCTGCCGCTGAGCCTGCTGTTCTCGATGGGGCCTCCTCCGAAAGGAGGCGTCGGCCTCTGCCAGCCGGGACCGCCGCCCCGCCGCCGATCATTTGTCACGAGAGGTTACCGGTTTCGCCGGCCTGCTCCGTGATTAATCCGGTCGTTTCGGCAGGCCGGGTTTGGGTCCCTGTGAATATATGCATCACGTTTGGGTGCTTGCTTCATACACAGGGACATTGCCCGCTGTTTCCAGAGAAGCGTTTGCATCAGCTCGCAGACTCCCCAATGCTGGCGGTGGCATCCAGAAGTGGGGGTTACGGTCTCAGCCTCAGGGTGGGTCTCAGGTTTCAGGACTGGGAGCCTGCGACAGACGGGAGGCAGCTTTCTTTACAAAAATACTCTTTTTAAAAAAATATATATTTTATTGATTTTTTTACTGAGTGGAAGGGAGAGGGATAGGAAGTCAGAAACATCGATGAGAGAGAAACATCGATCAGCTGCCTCTTGCACACCCCCTACTGGGGATGTGCCCGCAGCCAAGGTACATGTCCTTGACCGGAATCGAACCTGGGACCCTGCAGTCCGCAGTCCGACGCTCTATCCACTGAGCCAAACCGGTTTCAGCTTGATCAAATCTTAATATCACAGAGGAGATGGAAGACACTCTGGATCTTTCTGTAATCCTGGGAACTCCCCCTCCTACCCTCCCAGAGGTGGCCCATAATAAGAATTTAGTGTTTCTCATTCTTATGCATATTTTCATATTTCCGTGGCATATTTATGCATCCATAAATGTTATCTATGCTCGCGGTTGGCAGATTAAAACTATTTCGATGGCATCCTACTCCAGGCCCTTGTTTGCATTCACTTAACATGATCTCTTTGAGATTGCGTACGTAGCTCTAATTCATTCGCTTTATCTGCCCGTGCTCTCTCGCTGGAGGCAGGGGCACCGTTTGGCCGCTCTCCTGTTCCTGGAGAGCGAGCTTGCTGCCCGCAGTCGCTCATAGGCAGCAATGTGGCCGCAGGCGTTCTCACACCCGTCTCCTTCTCACCAACCTGTGTAGGGGTTCGAGTGTTTTCAGCTTGGTTAGCTTTCTCCAGATTACTCTCCGGCAGGCACGTCCCTCTTTCTGTTTTGCCGTCATGCTCGACCCACAGTTGGGCCGGCTGCGTTCGAACCTGTTGGCCACCCTGATGGGTCCGAGGTGATCGCTCCTTGTTGTAATGGGCACTTTCCAGGGCATTCCCGAGGCTGCGCCTCTCTGTCTGCCTTTGTCGGCTGTTCCGTTTCCTCTCTGCGAACTTTCCCTTCACAGTACTTAGTCATGTTTCTGTAGGAGTGTTTTTTTTTTCTTTCTTTATCTTATCATTTAAAATAATTTGAAAAATATGTGTATTTGGGTAGAGTGTTTTGGTTTTTTTTTCTGGAAGCGTTGGGGCTGCGGATTCATTCGGCACTCTGCATGTCATTACACTCTCTGGACACGCATTATTCTTATTTCTGCTGATGAGTCTCTTGTAATCCGAGGCCTTACATCTTTCTCCAATTCTGTCACATTCTTAGCGACTGTTTCTTTTCAATCCTTACGTCTCATTTCTCTCCTATTCTAAGCTTCAAGAACTCCAATTTAAGAATTCCTGGAGCCTCCCAACCCAGCCTCCCCGCCTCTTAACGGATCTTCATACATAAAAACAGAAACGGTCACATTCTTACACTCATCCTCATCCTCAGCCCTGTCTTCTTTCCTCTTGCTCTGGGCTGCGTTCCCTCGGGGGGTTCCCCAGCCTGTGCATTTACAGCGTGTTTGGTGGCTAGCGAGGTCCTTTTTAAGACGTGATGATTGTTTTTCTTTCACGTACACCTATTCTTTCGTATGTCTGTTTGTGCTTCATTTTGGTTTGTCATTCACCGTCATTTATGGAGATGTCACATGCTTTATTTATTCCTTCGACATTGCAAACGTGCTTATTTGAAAGTCTTGGCTAAGTGCGGCTCTGAACTTGACTGTGTCTGGAATGAATTCACACTGTTGTCTTTGTTATGCGTCCATTTGTAGGAGCTTTGTTCTGTGTGTTTTGGAATTTTGGTATGTGGGTTTCTTTTGAGTGGGAGGATTTCTGTCCTTGTGGCTTGCATTCTCTCTCTCTCTCTCTTTCTCTCCCTCTCCCTCTCCCTCCCTCCCTGCCTCCCTGCCTCCTTCTCCCCTTCCCTCCCTCCCTCCCTCCATCCCCCTCTCTCCTCTTTCCTAACCTCCCCAGGGTTTCGGCGAGGGCCTGCACACTGCTGCCGACATCTCCATTGCAGGCTGGGAAGCTGGGCTCCGCTCGGAGCCTGTGCACGTGGCTGAGACACAGCCATGGAGCCACAGAGAGTAAGGGTGACCTAGACCTCTTCCTTCCTGCCCCCTTTTGTGAGCTGAGGGCGAGGTGGAGCCCCAGCCCAGCCCTCCCTGCCAGGACAGTGATCTGGGGCTGCCTTATCTGATTTTGCGGAGGGCCTCTACTCCCTTTCCTCTGGAGTCTGACTCCTGATGCCACGGCTTCTGGACACAGAGCCTCAAGCTTCCACTCCCCCCACCCCGCCCCCCACACGCCTGGCGTTCCCCCACGCCGCACCCCTCCCGTGCGCTCTGCCTCGGAGCCCGGCTGTGCCTTGTGGTTTGGTCAGAGGGGAGTTCGCCGCCCGCGGCAGGTGCTGTTTCTCTGCCCCGCGCGCACCCTGATTTCATCTCTCAGGCTGTTTCCCACTCAGGCTGTCTTTTCTGGGAAACAGCCTGCTTCTGGTTCTTTCACCGCTGCATTCCTGATGCTCATTTCTGCCCGGCCCCGTTTTACTTCTTGCGGTGGCTTTTGGGAAAAGATGGGGGACCGTGCATCTGTTTGCACCCCTCCCATAGGCGCCCCCGTATAGTATGGGGGTTCACAACGGCTGTTCCCTCACCCTGCAAACGCCCGCGTCCTGGTCCACGCTGTGTGCAGGCGAGCCAGTGTCTGTGGCTCCAGGTGTGGCGGGGAGCCGGGCCGCTGCGCCTGTGTTGGAAATGCAGGAGCCCAGCCTTGCCCCGGACATGCGGAGCCAGAGCCTGTGTTTCTTAAAGAGATTTTTTTAGTGGTTTTGGAGAGGAAGGGAGAGGGAGAGAGAGAGAAACATCAGCGATGAGAGAGAATCATGGACCGGCTGCCTCCTGCACACCCCCTACTGGGGATCGAGCCCGCAAGATGGGCACGTGCCCTTGACTGGAATCGAACCCGAGACCCTTCTTTCCACAGGCCACAGGCCACCAGGCCAATGCTCTATCCACTGAGCCACACCGGCTAGGACAGAGCCTGTGTTTTTAACAAGATTTCCAGGCAAAGAGTGCCTAGTGGACGCACTGCGGGGAGGGAGAGGGAAAGCACCAGGAATTCCGTGGGAAAGATGACCCGGAAGATGGGACTGGCTCTGAGGCCTGGCCTAGTCCAGAGGCAGGAGGTTTCGTCGGGGTGCCCGTCTCCCGCGCCCTGGGGTGTAAGAAGCAGAGACCTTGTGGAGGCACCTGGGCGGCAGGGCACTGAGGGCCTGTGCCCTCCCGATGACTGTGCCTGGACCCACAGGTGCCCGTTCTCACCTGCTGCCCTCCCTGAGCCCAGCCTTTCTGGCGGAGTAGCTGCCCCTCGGCCCTCTGGTCTGCACGGCCGCTGGGTTTTGACAATTTCCCATTTCCAGGGCTTTGGGGGAAGCTCTGCTCCTGTTGACGGCTGATGGGGATCGTCTGCTCCCTGAGAGCAGGAGGGCAGACGCACTGGGCAGTGCCCCGAGGAGGCATTGCAGGAGGGGGGGTGCCCCCCTGGAAATTCACCGCTGCCTCCCTCATTCCAGGTGCCTGAACGCAGACCCAGGCTCCACCACGTGGTTAATTTAACCCAGAAAACCCCGAGTGTGGCCCAGGCCCGGGGCTTCGTGCTGAATTCAGATCCCAGGACCTGATGTGTTTATCAGGCCGCGTGGGCCCCCGGTGAAAGCTGGGGGTATTCTCTCAGGACTGGCGGGTGGCAGGCTCCCCTTTGTGACCCCATCCGAGACGCCAGCCTGGGTGCCCCTAAGTCCTGCCTCCTTTCTGGGGGCGCACGCCCCATCCTGGCTGTTCCCCGAGCTCCCAGGTGCACCCTCTTCAAGTCCACACTCCGCACAGGCCGCCTGTCCGTCACGGCTCCGGGGGCTGGGCAGGGCTGTGGCGGAGGGCAGCGCGGCCCATCGGGGGCACCCAGGGGCGCCCATGGCCATCAGCCTCTCTCCCCTTCTGAGGGCGAGCGGAACTCGGGGAGCCATCTCTTCGGGGGCCCGGAGGAGGGAGCCGCTCCGGGGAGGCTGGCGCGGGGTGCTGTGTGTGACCCCGGGGAGCAGTTCACCGATCAGGCTGTTCTACACTCTCCTCTGCCGCACGACGGTGCCTTCATTAACCCGCTCGTCGAGGGAGCGGCGGGCAGACCCGCTCGCCTGCGTCTCCGGCCCCGCAGTCATCACAGACTTAACTTGCAAATTCCCGTGAACTGTAACCCGGCGTCTTCCGGCTCTCGGCTCTACAGCTCCCTGAAGATCTTCTGTCTTCAGATGTGTCAGCGAGCGCACGTGGCTGCCAGGACGAGGGGTAGCTCTATTAAACCGCACAGCGGCCTCTGCTGGAGTCGGGGCCGGGTACGGCTTCCTGTTCCCGACAACGGACAGTTCCAAGCCCCTGTGTGCCCAAGCCTCTTGTTCACCCAACGCCACGTGCCCGGGGCCGGGGGACAGGCGCTGGTCACAGGAAGCAGAGGACACCCTTGCCATCGATGCCCGTTCTCAACAGGGTGACAGGCTTTGCCATGTTGCCTTATTTCATTTTTTATTTTCTAAATATAGTTTATTGATTTTCCACAGAGAGGAAGGGAGAGGGACAGGGAGTCAGAGACATCGGTGAGAGAGAAACATCGATCAGCTGCCTCCTGCACATCCCCCACTGGGGATGTGCCCGAAACCCAGGTACATGCCCTTGACCGGAATCGAACCTGGGACCCCTCAGTCCGCAGGCCGATGCTCTATCCACTGAGCCAAACTGAATTCAATGTTGCCTTATTTTATAAAGTCCCCACCTCCTTCTCCACGGCCTCTCTCTCTCTCTCTTTCCATCTCTGCGAGACCCTCTATCCATCATCTTAGAAAATATGATCTTATTACTGAATATTTTTTAAAGACGGAGAAGTAACTGGAGGATAGGGAATCACTGAATTATGATCAAAACCAGCGATGGCTAATTTGCATGTGATGTTTTCCCTTAAAACATATTAAGGAGACATTTGAAAGTCCCCTCTTCCAATAAGAAAAGAAAAGAAGAGAAAAAAACCCAAATCCTCGATTCTTTTGAGCTCCAAAAGTTGTACCATAAGCACATTTTTTATGGCTGAAGACTGGCTTTCCAAAGGGAGAATGACAAGCCTGTAATTGGCATACTTGGTCTGAAAGTTTTGCTTGCGTTTAAGAGATTCATGCTGGTAATTTCATTGTAGGAAAGCATCCGAGGCATTCGGGGAGACCGCGGGAGGGCCGGGGCTGTGGGAACTCTCCCGGCAGAACCACCTGGTTTCAGATTCGCCCATAAAAATGGAACCACATGGAGTTCGATTCCAGCGTTCTGGGACCCCCGGACACGTCCACCCGACGGGCGATGAGATTTGAAGTGCAAACATTTGGCAGCTGACAGCTATGAATATATTCACCACTGCAGTTTACTTTACTTTTTTTTTTGGTCTCCATCCCGAGCTCCTAATGAGGCCTGTGTCACGCGGGGCTCCTCGATTCCTGGGGCTGGATGTGCTCGGGGCTCAGCCACAGCCTGAACGGCTCCCGGACAGAGACAGTGACGTGCAATTAACGGGCTTACACCTGCACCTGAGTAGCCTGACCTGGCCTGTGTCTGCTGTCCCCTCAACCGTATCCTCTCTCTCTCTCTCTCTCTCTCTCTCTCTCTCTCTGTGTGTCTCTGTCTGTCTGTCTATCTCTGTCTCTCTGTCTTGCTCTCGCTCTCGTTCTCCTCTCTGTTTCTATCTCTTTTTCTTTCTCTCTGCCTCTGTCTCTCTGTCTCTGACTCTGTTTCTCTCTCTCTGTCTTCTCTTTCTGTCTGTCCGTCTCTATGTCTCTCTCTGTCTTGCTCTTGCTCTTCTCTTGCTCTCCCCTCACGTTGGTTTAATCAGGACAACGTGACTGCAGCACATGCCCTCTCCCTGTCAGGCGAGGACAGGTGCGGGCTCAAGGCGCAGGAGCCAAAGGAAGCTGGACGTGAAGGTCTGGACTCGTCCCCCCAGGTCCTCCCACAGGCGCAGTGCAGGCGCGAAGGTGCCGGACGCCGCAGAAGAGCAGGTGCGGGAGGGAGGCAGCTGGGGCCCCGGTGCTCTCGGGGGAAGCCATGTGGGATGCTTCTTGGAGCCTTTCGGGGGGGGGGGGACCCCTGATAGTGGACTTCCTGCCTCGGAGAGCGGGGCTTTTTAGCTTCAGGGGCAGAATCACCCTTCTCTGCACCCTCCCCCCCCCCCCCCCCCCAGATTCACTATAATCCAGCCGCCTCTTGTCCTTCAAACGCCGTTCTATTTAAATTCCTGTGCCTTTGTGCTCTCCTTGCAAGCAATCAAACCGTTTTTGATAACCACTGTTAGGAGCTTAGTTAATAGTGGTCCAAGGGTTCCCGTTCAAAGCCAGGGTTCAGCCTGTCCTCTCCTCCACTGTCCGATGACTGCAGTCCTGCTCTCAGGACGGGGAGGCATGTCTGCGGCCCAGCCCCGGCCCCAAAGCTTCGGAGGAGGCTGAGTGGAGAGAGCAGAGGGAGGAGCGGAGGGAGGAGCAGAGGGAGGAGCGGAGGGAGGGAGGAGCGGAGGGAGGAATGGAGGGAGCGGTGAAGAGACGCCGGGCAGGGAGGGATGGCACACAGGCGGCCCGGGCTGCAGAGATGCCTGTGTGTGATCGGAGCCAGTTGCTCACTCTTCAGAAACCCTTTACGGCGCGAATTAAATAAAGCCTTTGTCTGCACCACGTAATTAATACATAAAGCGCAGCCGCGGGAGGAGCCACCACGAGGCACGGGCGGTGCAGGAGGCGGCGTTGAATCGGAGGAACAGGGCCGCGGCTTCGTGTCAGTGAACACTTGGCCGAGTTCCTGGAGGGACGCAATGAGACGGGGGGGGGGGGGGGGTGTCCACAGCTGCACATCCCGTGGCCTCAAATGACTGCGTCTTCCACAGTAGTGTCCCTTTATTTCTTTAAATATATTTTATTGATTTTTTACAGAGCAGAAGGGAGAGGGATAGAAAGTCAGAAACATCGACGAGAGAGACACATCGATCAGTTGCCTCCTGCACACCTCCTGCTGGGAATGTGCCCGCAGCCAAGGCACATGCCCTTGACCGGAATCGAACCTGGGGCCTTTCGGTCCGCAGGCCGATGCTCTCTCCACGGAGCCACACCAGCTTCGGCAGTGATGTGGTTTTGAACTGGAAGAGTTTGGCGGCTCCAGCACAGAGAGCCGGCCCTCTGGAGCACCAGGGGCTGTGTGCCCTGGCGGACGGGTGAGGGAACACGAACGGCACAGAGCGGAGGGCTGCCAGGATGCCGTGCGCTCCGGTCCGGTTTCGCCTGGAAACCTGACGCTCCTGGGGGCACGCAGAGTTGGTGGCCAACAAGATGGTCCACGTTCACATCCCCTGGGCCATGCCGGCCCCTTCTCCCAGAAGCCTTTGCAAAGCACCCCTGGCTTTGTCAGCGTGGGCTAAGACGTAGCCTTCCCCCCCCACCCCCCCATAAGGGGAGATCCATCCACAGGCAAGGAGAGGGTATAGCAGGCCTGTGAGAGCAGAGAGACATTCCCAGCAGGTTCGGCTTACCGGAGCCATAAATAAAGGGGACAGGACAAGCCCGAGGGACGGGTCCTGGGAGAAGGGATTTCCACCTCTGGGTCTCGGCTCCTCACTGACACCAGCGCAGGGACATTGAGTTCCTAAGTGCGGGGAGGGGTGTGTGAGATGTGGGGCTCTACTCCACTGCTGAGGGCTCGAGGCTGCATCCGCAAGAGGAACGTGGGGCCCTGGAGAGAAGGGGACAGGGAAGCAAGGAGGTGGGACAGTGCAGGGACCACCATTACTCAGCAGTAACCCCTGGCCTGGGTTTGGGCTCCTGCTAAGGAGAGGGGATGAAGAGGAAGAGCAGAGGAAGGAGGATGGAGGAAGGAGGAGGGAGGAGGAGGGAGGAAGAGGGAGGTGTGAAGGGGAAGGAGGGAGAAGGAGAATAAAGGTAAAGGAGGTGAAGGGAAAGGGAGGAGGAGGTGAAGGGGAAGGGAGGAGGAGGTAGAGGGAGGAAGGAAGGGGAGGAAGAGGGAGGAGGGGTGAGGTGTGAAAGGAGAGGAGGGGAAGGGAGGTGGAGGGAGAGGGAGGAGGAGGGGGAAGGGGAAGAGAGGTGAAAGGAGAGGGTGGAGGAGGGAAAAGAAGGTGGGGGGAGAGGGAGGAGGAGGCAGAGGGAGGAAGGAAGGGGAGGAAGAGGGAGGAGGGGTGAGGTGTGAAGGGGAGGAGGGGAAGGAAGGTGGAGGGAGAGGGAGGAGGAGGGGAAGGGGAAGGGAAGTGGAGGGAGAGGGAGGAGGAGAGGAAGGGGAAGGGAGGTGGAGGGAGAGGGAGGAGGAGGGGAAAGAAGATGGAGGGAGAGGGAAGAGGAGGGAGAGGGAGGAAGAAAGGGGAGGAAGAGGGAGGAGGGGTGAGGTGTGAAGGGGAGGAGGGGAAGGGAGGTGGAGGGAGAGGGAGGAGAAGGAGAAAGGAAATGGAGGGAGAGGGAGGAGGAGGAGAAAGGAAGTGGAGGGAGAGGGAGGAAGAGTGAGAGGGAGGAAGGAAGGGGAGGAAGAGGGAGGAGTTGGGGGGAGGGGAAGGAAGGGAGGTGGAGGAAGAGGGGGAAGGAGGGAGAGGAAGAGGGATGAGTAGGGGGGAGGTGGAGGGAGTGGGGGGAGGAGCCTGGCAGATCTGATCTCCTTGGCCTTGAGGAAGCCGCTACATTGCATTGGCTCAAGGGGCGCCATTGCTCCTGGCGCATCAGGCCCGCCGCTCCTGGCTGGTCCCCTCTTCTGGATCTTGGGGGCCGAACGCCCTCTGGCTCAGAGCCCAGGCGTGGTCCCCGCGGTCTCATGGTGGTGCCTGTCGCAGACACCGAGCCCGGGCAGACCTGCCGCCCCGCTGCCGCCTCCACCCCACCGTCCGTTCACTGAGAGAGGTGGGCACGTGGACACCAGCGGAGATTGTCCCCTTAGCAACCCCGGTGGCCCACCCGCCGGCCTTAACCCCGTTAACGCTTTTGCACATCAGTCCGTCCTGTTCACATCCTTGTTCACACGGTGGCGGTCACACTGCGTGCGCCGTTTTATACTCACCGGGCCGTGGTCCTGCGAGATGCTGCTGCGTGTCACCAATGGCGACACCAGTCGGCGTGTTGCCAGTCCCACGCTGTCCTCGAGTCCCGTGCTCTTTTTGGCCACCCACCCTCCCTGGGGAGCCCTCGGAGCCGAGGCTGGAGCTCCCCGTGCCCTCAGCTGGACCCGGGGCTCCCCTCTGTCTGCCCCCACCCTCCCTGCTCCTGCAGCCCGGAGGCATCTCCTCCAGCCGCGCCTCTGGGCAGCCGCTGGGCATGTGGAGGGCGGAGGTGAGGGCCAAGCCCGGCTCCCAGCGTGAGGGAGGGTGAAGGAAGTGAGACCCCTGTCTGCAGTGGTTGGTACACAGGAGGCTCCGCATTCGGGTTGAGTGGGCAGCCTGTGTGCGCTGGGTGGTGGGTCTCTGAGCTCTGAGGAGTGAGGAGGCCTTGAGAGCCGGAGGGGGCTCTGGGCTGGGGAGCTCAGGGGTGAGCTCAGGGCTTGGCGTCCACAGGCTGGGGACCGGCACAGGCAGGCGCATTTCCCGAGTCGTGTCGTCTGCCTGGGACAGGACGAAGGCCCCGGGCCCTGCTGGGGGAGGTCCTGTTGCCACGGTGAGGAGGCAGAGGCTGCAGGAGCAGGGATGTCCTGCGTCTGTCTGGGTCACGTCGGGACTCACGAGTCAGAAGGCACAGGAGAGGCAATGGCATCGTTTGACTGCTGGCTCCCAACTGCTGGCGTGCCTACCTTCCTCATTGCCCCTACCTAACCGCTTCTACCTGCCAGCCTGATCACCCCCTAACCGTTCCCCGGCCAGCCTGATGGATGCCTAACTGCTCCCCTGCCAGCCTGATTGCCCCTTGCAACCCTTGTTGCTGCAAGGTCATTTTCTGAACTTCCCGTGAGCCATTGCGATCTTCCTCGGGTGGGATTCACCCCTTCTGGGGGTGGTGTTGGTCCTGGAAGTTGTTGAGGAGCCGCGTCCGGAGGAGGAGAGGGGCCCGCGGCCGTCTGTCCAGCTGCTCTCCTCTGGCTGCGGTCGGCACGGCCCTGCATTCTCCACGTCAAGGCTCCCGGCTCTGTCCTGGGCCCCGAGCGCACCCATTCTAGGGGTTAAGCCCGGACCCCTCGGGGGTCTCTCTCAACGTGGAACGTGTTTCTTTGTCTGGGGTCAGGATCTGCGCAAGGTCAGGGGGAAACCAGAGGGCTGGGGTTCGGATTCAGACGTGAGTGAGGCCACAGGAAGCCTAATTATTCATCTCTGGGCAACTGGACCCTTCAACGAACAGAGTCATAGTTGCCTGGTAGACCATCTCCCCCCCCCCCCCCGCATTGTTAATGCGCTCGCTCCCCCTCACTGTCTGTGACATTTATCACCGGCGGTAGGGCTGCCTGCCCAGCTCCCCAGCCCGTGCAGCCCTCCCGTGTGATTCATGTGGAAAGTTCACACCGGCCCCGCTCAAGCCCCATTTATTACGTGCGATGTGTTACAAGAAACCGTTTTCCCCTCCCCGAGCTTAGTCCTCGGTACATATGTTTTCAATATGGGGAGACCTTTCCTGCGGGGAGGAACTTCCTGACACCCGAAGCCGAGAAAGTGTAATTCATCAGGGCAGCCACCTGCGCTGAGCGTGTTTTATTGGGAGCCATCCTCTTGGGGGAAGGTCGGGGTCAGAGGTCAGGCAGGATGCTAAACGCATGTGAACGCGGGGGAAGGGATGTGGGAGGTGCTCCCGGGGACCCGGCGGGGGGCGGGGGGGCGGGGAGGATGGGCTTGGCGTCCACAGACTGGGGCCCTCGTTGGCTGTGGGACCTTCCGGTTTGCGCTCTGCCTCTCGGCGTCTCGGAAATCAATCCGGAGCCATTGATGCACCCTCCCCAGCCTCCGTCTCGGGGTGCAGGCCCAGAGCCTCGGCACCGGGAGGGGGCTCCGTGCTGCGGGTCCGTCGGGGGAGGGGGGGCGGTTCTCTCCACTTCCTCTTGCAGCTGGGCCTCCTCGCCTGCCGTGCAGGGATCCGAGGGCAGGTGTTGCCGGTGGAGAGACGCCCGCTTGGCGGGAAGCTCTCGGCAGCGTCCCCGGCGCCCGGAGGGGAGCAGGAGCAGGGCCGTGTGTGTTACAGGTGAAACGCCATGTCCCCAAAACCCCGTGCTCACGTCCGGCCCCCGAGTGTGACCGCATCTGGAGCTGGCGCCTGCAAGGGGACGGTGATGGGAAGATGAGGTCACTGGGACGGTCCTGTCCAGTATGGCTGGTGTCCTTATAAGAAGAGGGGAGTGGCCAAAACCGGTGTGGCTCAGTGGATAGAGCGTCGGCCTGTGGACTGAAAGGTCCCAGGTTCGATTCCGGTCAAGGGCACGTACCTTGGTTGCACCCCAGCGGGGGGTGTGCAAGAGACAGCTGATCGATGTTTCTCTCTCATCGATGTTTCTGACTTTCTACCCCTCTTCCTTCCTCTCTGTAAAAAAAATCGATAAAATATATATTTAAAAAAAAAAAGAAAAAAGAAGAGGGGATTGGGCCCTGGGCAGGTTGTTCAGTGGTTAGAGCATCAGGCCGCGGCCTGAAGCGTTGCTGGTTTGATTCAGGTCCAGAGCACCTCCCTGGATTGCAAGCTCAATCCCCAGCCCCGGTCGGTTGAGTATAGGAGGCACCCTATCAATCAGTGTCTCTCTCACATGGATGTTTCCCTCTCTCTCTCTCTCTCTGTCTCTCTGTTTCTCTCTCTTTCCCTCTCCTCCCCTCACTCCCCCCTCTCTCTCCCCTCCCTCCCTCCTCCCTTCCATTCTGTCTAAAATTCAATGGAAAAAATATCCTTGAGGAAAATAAGAACAAAAGGTGATGGGGACTCAGACACGGATGACCGAGTGAGGAGACAAGGGAGGCGGCCGTGGGCAAGTCGGGGAGGCCTCAGGAGCACCAGCCCTGCATTCGCATGACGGCCCGCAGCCTCCGCCAGCCCCCCAGCCTCCCCCCGCCGTGCTCGGAGCACGGCCTGAGGGCCCGGGCGCTCCCTGCATGTCTGGGGGCAGCAGGACCTGTTGGGTTTCCTCGGGGAATCTCGAGGGCCTGGTTGGTGCTGGGCTGGGAGCTTCCAGGCCAAGTGGGCCCCCCCTCGGGGCCTGCACCGGGTGCGGTGGCAGACCAGCTCCTGAGCTCCATCTCGGTGCGGGGAGACCCAGGCAGGCAGGGATCCCCCTCTCTCTGCAAAGTCTCAGCAGAGGGCCCGGGGGTCCCACGACACTGCCCATGAGGGAGGGCGTGCGGACCTGCAGTTCCCGCTTCAGAGCTGTCGGGGGGCAGGTGGGTGTGCTCAGCGTGGCTGCTCCTGGGTTGTGGGTCCCGCCGAGGCCCCGGGCCGTACAGCCACCCACGTTGCGCTGGCCCAGGAGAAGGGGTGGGCTCCCGGTTCCCACGGATCCCCTCGAAGTGTCCACAGGCGCCTGGGGACAGGGGTTCCTCTGAAACCCCTGCAGGGTGAGGCCTCTACATCCTCGAGCACTAGCAGGGCTGCTGGGGGCAGGCGCGGCTGCAGCCAACGGCTCATCACAGCAACCGAGCCTGTGGGTCAACCGATGACGTCTGTCAATCTTCTGCTGCGTCTCCCCATTTCCCCAGAGGGCTGCTGTACATGTGCGCCCTAGGGCGACGGGCGGGGGGAAAGGGAGGCCCCTCGAGGCCACCTCCCCGTTTCCCGAATCTGCACCCACAGACGGTGTGATCGGGGCACGTGGGGAGGGTGGAGACCTGCTCCCGATCTTCACACAGTCTCTTCGGAAACACATCTTGGCTAAATTCATCGATCGTGTTAGGAGAATGCCTCTCGAGCAGCCATTGGGCGAGCATGGGGCCACGTGGTGACTGCCGGAGCCGTCCTTCCCTCACAGACGGTGGGGGAACAGACAGAGTTTGGACGTGAAGTCGGATGCCATCCCGCTGAGGGGTGCCACCTGCTGTGGACACGGTGGGTGGGGAGGAGGGGACGGGCTGTGTTTGTGGCTTTGTGAGGGGTTGGCGGGAAAGTGATAACGGTCCCTTAGAAAGACTCCATTGGGGCAGAGAAGCATCGACCGGACCGGCCCTCAGGGGGAAGGCAGGGGAGGGTGGGGGGAAGGAGGAGAGATCAACCAAAGGACTTGGATGCATGCATACGAGCCTATCCAATGGACACGAACGCCAGGGGCGTGAGGGCCTGAGTGGGGGGACGGTTGGGGGGGGCTAATAGAGGGATAAGGACACATATGTAATACCTTAATCAATAAAGAAATAAAAAAATAAAAAATAAAGGATCATTCCTGACCAAGAAAAAAAGAAAGACTCCATTGGGGCAGAGAAGCATTGACTGGACTGCCGGCCCTCAGGGGGAAGGCAGGGGAGGGTGGGGGGAAGGAGGAGAGATCAACCAAAGGACTTGGATGCATGCATACGAGCCTATCCAATGGACACGAACGCCAGGGGCGTGAGGGCCTGAGTGGGGGGACGGTTGGGGGGGCTAATAAAGGGATAAGGACACATATGTAATACCTTAATCAATAAAGAAATAAAAAATAAAAAATAATGAATCATTCCTGACCAAAAAAAAAAAAAAAAAAAAAAAGAAAAGAAAAGAAAACAAGAAAGACTCCATTGGTAGAAAGCAGGGGGAATTGTCCAACGAGAGAGAAAAGTGGGAGTGATTTGCTCTGACCCAGACCAAGTACGTGAAGGCTGAGGGTTCCTGGGGATGCATGTCCTAGGCCTTGCACACCCGGACCCACCTGGAGGGGCCGTCTTCAGAGAGGGGAGTCTAATTCTGTGGGTGCCACCTTTTCTTGGGCAGGGCAACGGGTTGGGGGTGGGGGCGCCTTGCTCTACACCCTCACTCCCGCCCGGCCTCTCTGCCTTCCTTCTCTCTCTTGGGCTGGGGTCCCGTTCCCACAAATGACGCCCCGCCTCTCTCCTGGTGGGCAGCGCAGGCCCAAAGGCCAGTGGCTCATTTCCCCAGCCACTTTAGCGGTGAAATATTCTCTTATTTAAAACATCGTGTTGATGAATTATCTGTCAGCAGCAGATGAAGTTAACATTTCTTTTGATCGATACAATAGATAGGGAGGCTCGGAGCTACATACTGTCTGCGTTTCCAGGCCTGTTGGCCACTTGGGTGTGCCTGCAATCCCAGCCGGGCGGCTTGAACACGTTGTGAGGAGCGTGTGTGACCCCCGTTTCCCATCCACCTTCTCACGCTGGCGCTGGTTATAAATCACGCACCCGGACGTGGGGCGTGGGGCAGATTATTTCTTTGCCTTCCCTGTCAGGCCCACAGTCACATTTTTTTTTTTAAGTGTGTGTACATGGATTTGCAAAACTTGGACCCCGATTCCGTCCATCCAAGGGAGCGGGTTCTTTGTCCCCCTTTATGTAAATGAGAAACCTTCAGCCAATTTGTGGCCACATCACACCGGGCAGGCAGAGCGCTCGCAGACAGCACTCATTTTGAATGTACATCAGGGGGCGCCCCCCCCCTCGCCCCCTTTCTCCTGCAGGCCGGCATCCACTTGGAAATGCACGTCTGATGAATTCCCGGACTCTCCGAGTAATTTCTCCGTCTGGAGGGCCGTTGATCCTCGGAGTGTATCGGGGAGCCTCAGGGACTGGAGGACCGTTTCTGCACATCCAAGTTCAAATATACGCTTACGTCTCACGTTGTTGATCTTATTTCTGGGAGCTCTGTCTGCTTATCCTCCATTTCGTTTCTAAAACCTGAGCTTCAAACAGCCTCTTCCGAAACACATCTTTGCTAAATGCTTCGATTGTGTTGGGAAAATGCCTATGGAACAGCCGCTGGGTGAGGCTGGGGCCACAGGGACATTGCTGGAGCCGTCCTTCCCCCGAAGAGCCGGACGCCGGGCGGCCCGCGTCCCCCTTGTCATCTCATAATCGGGTCTCCCTCCAGGCAGATGGGTAGTTCTCAAGCCATCACAGTGTCACTTCAGCTTTTTCATCGGTTCTAAGGCATTTCTTAAACTGATTTTCATGCTACCAGTTATGCACATAAAATGCAAGCCCGGTCTGTTAAACATTTCTTTTGGGTTATCCTTAGAATTTTTTTTGACACTTTGTTGGCAGCACAACTATTGTTTTTTTCCAAATGAAGTTTCTAACGCATTGTTGCTGATGAATGTAAGCAATGGCTTGCTTTTCCTCATCCCTTTAAAAGAATGATATATATATATATATATATATATATATATATATAATTGATTTCAGAGAGAGGAAGGAAGAGAAAGAAACATCAGTGATGAGAGAGAATCATGGATCAGCTGCCTCCTGTGTGGTCCCCTCCACCCCGGGGACTGAGCCCACAGTTTGGGCCTGCGCCCTGACCAGGCATTGAGCTGTGACCTCCTGGTTCACAGGCTGACACTCAACCCCTGGCTCCCCCCCCTGCCTCCCGGCTGGGTTTCCCAGGCCCATTTGTAAAGGAAATTTCTTGCCTCAGCACTAAGAACGTTAGTTCCTGGAGCTGTGAACGTAACACACCTGCTGTGTCCCAAAGCTGCTCTCTCCGGGGCGTGTCAAGACGCCCAAGCACTTGAACGACCTCCTCTGTTGCAACTGTGACCCTCTGCATCCCCTTGAACCGTCATCTGCATGTAGAGGGGCAAGCGACCCACTCCGGTGCATAGAGAAGGTTCTAGAATCAGGTGTGTCACACCCAGGTCAAGCCCGTGCCCAGAGACATTTGTTTCTCCCCACACTGGGTGCCTTTCTTGTGTTCCTCTTTCCTAACACAGCTCTTCCTGGGGAACACATTTCAACCCAAAATCTCAGCCTACCCTCCCTCCTGGCCTGTGGGCTGTCCAGGTCGGAGCAGACCCTCCCGACCCGGCCGGCCCCACAGCGGTGGACGCCACTCCTCCACCTCTCCCAGCTCCTTTCTCCTCATCAGTCCACCCCGAGGGTGGAGTCCTTGGGTCCCTCTTTATATTCTCCTTCTCTGTGCGGACACTCGTCTGGAGGAAGGAGACGGCTTCCTGGGTGGCCCGTTCAGCAAGGCGTAGGCACGGCTCCCCTCGGCGTCCGGGCCCCACCTGGCCGGCAGAGCTAGGGTTCCAACTCCCGGTCTCCGGGGCCACATTTTAATAGAGTTTTCGCTGGCATTAGAGCTTACTGCCAGGGCTCTATTCATCCCCCACCTCGGAGGTTTAACCACCCGATGTTATTAGCAGCCAAAGAAAAGTATCCGGAAAACGAAATCTCGGTGTTTGTGTCCTGGGAGGGAGGCGCGCCCCCCGTCTCCCCGCGGTAATTTCTATCTTCTTGGATCACGGGGCGCGCGAACCGGGGGAGCTGGGAGGGCGAGGCCGTTGGAGAACGTGTCTGACTTAAATGAATTATGTGCCGGAGAAGAATACCCAGCCCCTATTATCTTTGCCTTTTAAGGAAATGGAGCTTGGAGAGCAGGAGGATTCGGTCCCGTTATGCGCCCTGGACAAAGATTACTTCAGAGGCTGCATTAATAGATCTGGAACGCGGAAATGAGCATAATGAATCTGTCTCATTAACAAAAAAAAATTTTTTTTTATTTTTTCAAAATTATTTCTATTCTAAGCGTTTTGGTCTTCAGAAGCTTGGGGCGATCTCACGCCGTCTTTTGCGGCGAGGATACTCTCTGGCGTCGGAGGCGGGGTGCTGGCCGAGGATGCTGGGGCCGCGTTGACGGCGGCGACAGTTCCAGGTGGTCTGATTCAGGTCCTGAGGAGGAGGATGTGGCAGCTGAGGCTGTGAGCATGGAGCGAGGCAGCACGCGGACAGTGGCGGCAGACTGGTCGGGACCTAACGTCTCATTTTTAACAGAGAGCACGTGCCCCGCCCGCATGGCTCAGCGGTTGAGCATCAGCCCAGGAACCAAGAGGTCATGGACCGATTTCTGATCAGGGCACATGCGGGGGGTTGGGAGGGGGGTGGGGGGAGGTGGGAGGCGCAATCCCCAGCAGGGGGCGTGCAGGAGGCAGCTGATCAATGCTTCTCTCTCTTCATTGATGTTTCTCTCCCTCTCACTCCCTTCCTCTCTGAAACTAACCAACACACACAGGGACTCACACTTGTGCCCTGACTCTGCCAGTCACTTTCTGGAGTCTCTTCAAGCTCAGTGACACAGTCCTTGGTCCCCGGCGTGGGACTCGCGATGCCCAGGTCCTGGCTCAGTAGCACGGAGCCGAGGCGATGTTGGGAGAAAGTGCGCTGAGCAAGACCACCTGTCTCCAGGGTCCGGCCTCGGGGAAGGGGGGGGGTCCCTGTGTTTTCCTCCTGGGTCCGGGGCTTTCTTCCAGGTGGAAGAAAGTCTGCAGGAACTAACATTTATTTCCACTAGAGATGCCGGATACAATACCAAACACCCAGCTGACTGTGCCTCTCAGCTTGACCATGTGATCGGTTTCTGTGTCAGCATGGCCCGCCGGTGGCACGGGATAGACCTGCACTGACGTGGTTGCCATTCCGCGGGGCACCTGCATTTCTAGGGCGAAACCTGGCGACTCCAGCTGCCCTGCCTTGGCTCCAGAAAGACTTCCCTTCTTTCTCCCGGTGTCCCTACAGGAGTCTAGATCCCAGCCATCCCCTGAGACACAGGATGGCGGGGGGCGGGGGGAATTTGGAGTCAGGCACCACCTGCTCAGCTATGGCTTCCATGCACGGTAGCACATGGGTGCCTAGCCAGTGAGTGACCTTGCTGAGCCTCCGTTTCTACACCTTTAAAATGGACGTCAGCGCTCACCCCGTAAGGCTGCTGTGAGGGTACAGGGGCATGTGCCTAAGCCCTGGGCAGAGCAGAGCTTCCACATGCCTTGTCTGGGGGAGCCCAGGCGGCCGCATGGCCCCCTGTTATGGGCAGGCACAGCGATACAAGGGCTCAATCAAGCGTCTTTCCAGCAAGAGATGCCGAATTGACCCCTGGCCCCATGTCTCTGCTGCCCCACAGGCATCCTCACTACATCCATGATACCTGCTTTGTGTCTAATTTGCTCGCGAGCAGGGGCCGGGCGCCTGGGTCTGTTTCCGGAACTGTCCCTGCGGTGCCCGGCCCTTCATGCCTGCCCGAAGGAGCACATGGGCGGTGGCCCCGACACCCGGAGAAAGCCCGTGGGACTCTGTCCCCAGCTGTCACAGGTCTGATTTCTGCACATCGGCAATGAAGCGAGCCATCGTCCCCTGTAGAGGGTGGGGACAGGGGGCCTGGGGGCTGAGAGAGCCAGCCCCTCTGTGCATTCCGCTGCAATCCCGGAGGCTGACGGGACAGGTGCCAACCGGGCAAGATGGCAGTGGCGATGAGGATGGGGGGGCAGATGTGACCACTGGGGCGGCCTGCGGCCCAGGGCAGAGCTGGCTGCAGCACAAGCTGCTGGGGGTGGCTGGGCTGTTCCACCTAGGGATGCTGCACAGGGAGTGTGGGCGGTGAACTCTGCCCTTTGCCCTCTGCCCTCTCTCCTGTCATCACTGTGCATTGCCTAGTACCTGCCTAGCTCCGGTCTTTTCCTGGCTTCTTGGGAGAGCCAGAGCCAACTTTGCCCATTCCTTCCTTTTCCTCCCCATCACAGCCTATATTTCCTCAGCCTCCACCGCCTCCCCCCGAAACCCCCGCTCTGACACCTCCCTCTTCTTTCTGGGGAAAGCGCTGTGGCTGCCTCTCTGACCCAAAGCCCTCCCTGTCCAGCTACAGCCTCGGTCCCTGCCTCCATCTATCTGGCTCGTGCCCCTCGGTGTCTCGGCACTGGCTCCTCTCCGCTGCACTTGGCCTTCTGACGTGGGAGAGCCCTCCGCCCGGTGCGGCTATTTGTAAGGGGTCCCCGGGGCCCCCCAGAGCGTCTGTGCCGTTCTCCTCCTCCACCGCTTCCTGCTAGCTCTTTGTTTCCCATTGTTCCTGCGCTTTCCTTGGGAGGGAACCATTTCCCCCCTTTTGGCTTAATGTTGCTGTGTTCTCACAAAGCCGTGGCCGCCCCCACCCCCCACCCCCTGAGGGATGGAAAAGGACATCGCACCTAGAGATTGAGAGCAAGAATGAGTGCTTTCCCGCAGGGCAGCCCAATGAGCCCTCAGGAGTGGGTGCTGGGAGCATTTCAGAGGTCCCTGGCGGATCCTCGTGATGTGAGACCCCGTGACACGAAGGTTTATGCCCCGCGCTGTGGGCAGGTGTGGCCACGGGTTATCACGTGTCTCGCCGTCCCCCTCCATCGATTTATGGGCCTGCTCGTCAGAATGTGGACAAGGGCCCCGCCGATCAGAGGGGTCTCCTTTGGGGAGAATGGTTCCTGCCGGTGTGTTTTCTAGAACGCAGGCTCCTGATCTCAGCGACTGAGCCCCAAAGACTCAGAACAGGATTTTCAGTCAAAATACATCCGAGGCTGGAAACTGAGCAGCCCGAGGAGGCCCCATCTAGCTCAGACAGGTGCCACTCAGCACCTGAAGGTGACAGCGAAGCAATTCGTTCATCACCCGGGCAGCAGGAGGAAACCCCAATTTAACGGCGTGTTGATAGCAGATAATTATTCACCAGGAACCTTTCCGAGAGTGGCTCATTTGTTCTCATTTTAAAGACATAAAAGCAGACTCTGTTTCTGAAGACCTGTTGTCACCTGCCGGGTCCTTATTGCATCATGGAGGCATGCGCTTTATTGCAGCCTACGATCTCCCCTAAATCATCCCCCGGCTCGCTCCCTGGGCCACACAGCATGGCAAGGAAGTGCGCCATCTTGGCCAGGGCATGCTGCCATTTTCCCCGGCGATCCCCTTGCACGTGCATTTGAAAAATAAGGAGTCTGGATGCTGCATCCATTTGTTGGAAGAAAGCCATGCAGCATATGAGAGTGTGCATGGGCAAACAGATGAACCGAATCCCTAGTCCCACTAACCAGGGAAGTGTGATGGTACTAGCGCTTAATGATCAGGGCACTCAGTGTACATCCTATCTAATAAAAGGCTAATATGCAAATGGACCATATCTCTGATCAAGCCATGCCCACAAGCCAATCAGAGTGAGAATGCAAATGAACCCAACCAAGATGGCAATTAATTTGCATATCCGCACACAGAAGATGGCGTTGAAGGAAGCCAATCCCTGCAGAAGGGAGCAAAGCTACAGAGAAGTAAGCAAGCAGGGCTGGGGAGAAGGGAGGGAGCGAGGCAGAAGAGACAGGAGCGAGGCAACAGAGATGGAGCTAGGCAGCGGAGATAGAGATGGAGCTAGGTAGCAGAGATGGAAGCAAGTGAGGCAGCAGAGATGGGAGAGAGCGAGGTAGTGGAGAAGGAAGTGAGGCAGCAGAGACAGGAAGGAGCTTTGCTCAGCACACAGGAAGCTCTATTCTTTCTGCAGTGGGTCTCTAGTTCTATATAATAAAAAGCTAATACGCAAATTGTTCCTTCAACCAGGAGTTTGGCCAGCAGGCAGACCAGCCAATCACCCATGTCTGCTCCCCCTGGCCAGGCTGGCTGGACTCTACCCATGCACGAATTCATGCACTGGGTCTCTAATACACACACACACACACACACACACACACGCTGAGTGGCCAGATTATTGTATGTTCAGAGACCATAATAATCTGGCCACTCAGTGTACATGTCTCACAGGAACCTACGTCCATGCATTTACTGATTGGAGTTAGTTAGCAAACACCTCATCTGAAAGAGCAGGGCACAGGGTCAGGGGGAGCAGAGCATTGTTCAGATTTCTTGGCAATCTGAGAGAAAAGCTCTACTCTCAGTTTGACTGTGGCTATTTCTGGTGGTTAGAAAAAGTGGGATTTTCTTTCCCATTTCCCTTCGTGAAGGAAGGTCTGGCTAGTACCCCTACATTGCTTTTCACTGATGTGTCGAGATAAAATTTGGATGCATCATTTAAAAGCATAATGAACTAATGGTGCACCAACTTGACTTTATTTTATTTTTATTTTTTGCTATGATCATTTTTCTCTCCCACTCTCAGGTTGGGGTGTGTCCTAGGTCCTGGTCCTTGTCCCCCTGCACCCCTTTTGGGAGTAGGGGTGCAGAGAGCAGTACTGCCTGCCACGAGATGGTGCTCTGCAGCTCAGGGTCCCCGAGTTTCACCAAATTTGAATGCAGTCCTCCTGGATAGTCAGGGTCATGTGACATACCCCATGTGAGAGTCTTTCTTATGGATGCTCGAGGTCCGGGTCCCTGGGCTGTGCAGGCCAGTGTTCCCGACACTAGTCATCATCAGCCCTGTCCCATGTAAGACCTGAAGCTCTAAGACAATGGCTTCATGGGCTGATACACATTTTCTCCCGGAACCCTGGGCTGTTGCCTCCGGGCGGTTTAATCAGTGGGAAGCAACAGGTCGCTTTCTCCTGAGACTGGCTCCCCCTGGCTTTTAGTTGACTACTCGTTTGGGAGCAAGGATGAGGTTCATTAGGACAACTTTTGCTCCGAATGACATACCAGCCTTTGGATCAAAATGAGAAGCGTCTGGGTGAACTTCGGTGTTGGTGGCTCCCATACTTCCCCACAATCAGCCCCCTCCCGCCCCCTCCCTCCAGGAGCAGCTGCCCCCGCTACTAAGCTGGAGAGAGGCGGTCACGCCGTCCAGCCTGGTCCAGGCACATGTTGCTTAGCAACGTGTAGGTAGATGATGCTTACTAGTGGGGAGAGGGCTGCGGGCTGGTGCCCACGGAGGATGCGCATCCCCTGCCTGGAGGAGGAAGCAGGCCGGCGCTGCTCTTCCAGCGATGATGTGGCTTCTTCACTCATCATCCCCTTTACGAGGGGCCGGAGGGGGAGCCGGCCACGGCGCATGGTTGCGATCCCTCGGGGGTACATTTTTAGCTGCAGAATTTATGAGTTGCACATTTATTTGATTTGGCTTTTGGTTAATTTTTCTCCCTCCTTTTGTCAACCTGACAATATGAGGGCAGATGGATGTAGTCCCTGTAGAAGAGGCCATAAACGGTGCTCATGTGGCCACTTTATGGGGGCTCCTGGGTGCCCCCTGTCCCCTCCCTCTCACCTGCTGCCCCCTCTCCTCCCTCCATCCTGTTCAGCAAGGCTCATGCACCAGAACACTCCACTCCAAATAAATACATCCAGAGGTAAGTATGGAAACGAGTCTTATTAACATTATCTGTCAAATCCCTAAGCTCAGGACCCCAAACGGCCCCCAGGGCCTCTGGGTAATTTCTGGAAACACATTAGCAAGAGATCTGTGGGCATCCGTGGCAGGGTGGGGGAGATATGCTTATAGACCATTCTCCTTGACACGACCTAGCACGGGGTTGGGGGTGGCTCTCCTCCTTGGAAGAAGACATATGGTCCCCATTTTTAAAATTTAAATATGTTTTGTTGATTTTTTACAGAGAGGAAGGGAGAGGATAGAGAGCTAGAAACATCGATGAGAGAGAAACATCTATCAGCTGCCTTCTGCACACTCCCTACTGGGGATGTGCCTGCAATCATGGTACATGCCCTTGACCAGAATCAAACCTGGGGCCTTTCAGTCCACAGGCCGACACTCTATTCACTGAGCCAAACAGGGCTACGGTCCCCGTTTCACAGCAGATGCCAGAAGTGATGAGGAGGATCCGGATTATTGTTATTTTTTTCCCTTTAACTGACATGGAGGCATGGGACCTTCTCTCAACCCACTGTCTGTGTGTTTGGTCCTTCTGATCACCCGGGGGCAGGCGGACATAGTGACCCACTTTTCAAAGAATGGTGAATATCCTGAACGGCAACGCTTATGCCAGAAAAGGTCCAAAGAATGGACAGTTGATCTAAATTCCCCAAAACCATACAGTGTTGCCTGGCTTGTGTGGCTCAGTGGTTGAGTGTTGACCCATGACCCAGGAAGTTACGGTTGGATTCCCGGTCAGAGCACAGGCCCAAGCTGCAGGCTCTATCCCCATTGAGGGATGTGCAGGAGGCAGCTGGTCAATGACTGATCCTCTCTCATCACCGATGTTTCTCTCCCTCTCCCTTCTTCTCTGAAATCGAGAAAGTTCTGTTTTTAAAATCCTACAGTGTTGGATGCATCCTTCATTACCTACGCACCACTTTCAATTTTGGGGTTACACACCAATAGGATAAGACAGTGGATTCTGCAGGGACCTTTCTGTAGCTTATCTGCTGTTTATTCTGGGGAATGTCCAGTTAATGCTTCATCACTGATAGCTACTCTGTATGTGGGGATCTGTACACATGACCCCCGTCTGCTCTGACAGAGATGTGGTTGTCGGGTCCCATGGACAAACGAATCGCCAAGGCAGAGAGGTGACCCGGTGGCTCGAGGGAGGCTCTCTATTATTTCTCTGAAGGAGTCACATGGAGCGATCCGTGCAGAATTGTATTTCTGAGAGGGGTGCTTATGGGCCACTGGGGGGCAAGACTCGAAGCTGGTCCTGGCTTGGAGGACACACTCCAGGGTGTCCCTGCTGGATTTGACGTGGGAGGCAAGCAGGTAGGAGACTCAGTGAGGTGCTTAGTAATCATTTATTGGTCTCGGAGAGGGCCCCGGAGGTCCTTGAGTTATAATAGGGAAGGCGGCTGTAAACCAGGCCCCCCGCACAGGAGCTGCCTGGCCCTGCAGATGTCGGCGAAGGAGCTGCCACGGCCCAGCCCTCCTCTCAGTTGGTGAGCAGAAAGGAAACAGTGGGCACCATGATGCCTGGGTTTCCTTCTCCTCCTCCTTACTGGTGCTGGAGCCGGACCCCTGGCTTAGCTCCTGCGAGCCTGCGTGCTTGGAGGGACAGGGTGACATTGCATCAAGGGTGGGGTTCCAGGGGCTCCTGTCCATTTGGCTGGTCAATGTGTTCGCTGACTCTGGCAGACGAGGCTTAAAAGGAGTTTTATTGGAGCCAACGAACCACACCCTGGTCCTTCCTTCTGCCCACGCCATCTGTACCCTACTTCTCCACCTGTTCGCTGTGGAGCCAGTGATTCCCATCCAGTCTTCTCCCAGCACTGCCCCCAGGTCTTCATCTCTGGTCTCCCTTCCACCCAACTCACTCCCTTTCTGCTCCCATAGTTTCAATGCTTGCCCTCCCCTCTGTACTCCAGCTCCAGTGAGAAGAAATGATGGGCCTGGGTTTGGGGCCGTTGGGCTCAGTGGAAAGAGTGTCAACCTGCAGACTGAAGGATCCTGGGCTCGATCCCAGTCAAGGGCGTGTACCTGGGTTGCAGGCTCCATGTCCGGGTGTGTGCAAAGGCAACCAATCGATGTTTGTTTCTATCTCTCTCCCTTTCACTCTCTCTAAAAATCAATGGAAAAATATCTTCAGGTGAGGATTAACAAAAATAAAGTAAAATAATCTTACCTAATAATAGACAAACATGTAAATTGACTATACCTCCACCACACCACCAGCCAATCAGAAGTGATATGTAAATTAACCCAACCAAAATGGCAGTTAATTTGCATACATAGGCTCTGAGTGACGGGGGCAGGATGCAGGCGTTCCGCCCCAGCCCCGGTCTCTCAGGGCATCTGGGCAGCGTGGGAAGGTGGTGCCAGAGTGAAAAGAGGTGGCTCCTGGGCCTGAGTGGGAAGGATTTGGGCCGGAGTGGAAAGGCGGTGCAGGCAGCCAGGGAAAGGAAAGCCCATTCTAGCACGAATCTTCGTGCATCAGGCTTCTAGTTTTTAATGAAAGAAGAGGTGGCAGCAGAGGCATCCCACAGCGTTAGCACGTGGGAGGTTAGTTCAGGTGCCCTCCCGGCCCAAGCCTGCCTGTGGTTGGAACCAGCAGCTCTTGGCCCTCATTGGTTGGGCCAATCCGGACAGGACTTCCCTTCTGCAGATGAGCAGGGGGGAGAGAGAATCTGTGAACCGATTCTGAACCTCTTCCAAGTCCTCCCGACCCAGTGAGGCTCCTCACATTTGCCTTCTTGTGGGTTTCGAGCCGGAAGGGTTGCCTTTCCCAGCCACGGCGGTTCAGGGTGTCGGAGCCCGTGCTGTGTGCGTGCTGCCCTCGCCGGGCTTACCTGGGCCACGCGGGCGCAGGTCCGGCGAGGGCACGGTCTCATGTGTGGTTTCACACGTGCGGCCACGTGTCCAGAGGGAAGGCGGAATTGGGAAACGCACGGAAATGCTCACTTTCTAACTTCCTTAGGGCTTCCAGCTCCAGGGAGTTCTGATGCCGGCTTTTTGCTTTGCTTATTTAACTGCAGCTCAGTTTGCTCTTTCAAAAAGGGCAAGTACTGTTTTCTTGAAACGGATTATTTAATTACCTACTGGAGTTACTGCAATGACAAGCTTTATCTAAGAAATGGCGGCAGGCCTGGGTGGGGGTTCAGGTGGTGGGAGCATCATCGGCTCACCAAGAGGTTGCGGGTTCAGTTCCCCATCAGGGCACATACCTGGGCTGTGGGTTGGACCCCCCAGTTGGGGCATGTAGAGAAGGCAACCGATCAATGTTTTTCTCTCTCTCTCCTCCTTCCTCTCTCAAGTCAGTACACATATCCATGGGTGAGGATAAGACAATAGCCATACATTTCCATCAAATCTGCAGTGTCCCTGTCACGACTTGGTCCCTCCAGGCCAACGGAGGCTGCATTCACCACCATATACAGCGCGGCGTGGAGTGAAGTATTGCTTTGTTCGCCCCTTAATGATGCTATTTTCCTGTTCCCGAAAACCCGACACAAGGCAAATTTACATGACTGTGCTCCTAATTAGCCGATAACCCTCGAGGATTTGACTGATACGTACCCACAGCGATTTCCTTCCTCGCTGAGTATGAATTTCCCGATGTCGGGTGTAGACGAGGTCCGAGGGCAGAAGGTGTCTTGGCGATGATCCCCCTCAACGTGCCTATCCGAGCCACGTGGTGCTGAAAGCCACATCATGACCTCGGCAGTACCAGCCAGCGCTTCGCAGGAAACCCATAAGGACAGTGTGCAGCCGGCAGAGTTGTGCTCGGACTCTCCGCGTGGCAGACACTCTCACGGCTGCTGCATCTGGTTTGACATGGAGTTGGCGGCGCCTTTCTTGCCTGTACTCCACGTGGCCACGTCTGCGTCACATGTTGGTTGTGAGCGTATCTGCGTCACTCGACGGGGACCTATCTGGCCCTGGAGGCACCCCGTCAACACGGTGGATCCTTGCCTTGCTCTGTCCACGTGATTGTTGTCTCCCTGAAATGGAGCACTCCCACCGCACCTGGCGGGGTGGCTCCCAGTCTCTGTCCTCTTCTTTCTTCCCAGCAGGACCCCGTTTTGTCACGTCGTTTTGGCCGTGCATGCGGGCGCGCTCTAGAAGGCAGGGCACCCCTCTTCCCAGAGGTCACTCAGTGTGGTGTCCCGGGGGGGGGGGCGCCAAAATGTGGGAACCCCTTTCACGTCCAGCGTGATTCGGGGTCCCCGGTTCAGGGTTCGGGTTTCTGGAGAAGGCCGCACACAAATGAATAAAGTGACTTAGAAAAACATTAATTGGGGGAAATGGGGGCCAGGCGGTAGTCCAACTCTAGTGGAAGAACTACTACCCGCTCTGGCTTTACTGTTCCTTTTATTAGGTTTAAAATAATAAGATACCCCTGTATGCCCCACGCAGGAAACACCAGTAAAAGCCAATCAGTGAATCTACTTAGGACTAACAGGTGGGGGCTGCTTCAACCACCAACATCCCAGTGGCCAGCTCTGACCCCTCAGAGCAATCAAGGTTGACCAGCCCTCCGATTCCCTGTCCACAGCTCTCCACCATCCAAACAATGATTGGCTTCCAGCAACTCAGGATTGGCTCAGCGAATGCTTCTGAAGTGATGTGAGCCATCATTACTAGCAAGACAGTCATCCTACCGCTTAACACACAGTGACGCAGGTAGGCATGCGCATGTTTATATCTACATCTAGACTCACATTCAGTTAAAACTGAGGAGGCGGGCCCAGGCCAGTGCAGATCAGTGGTTAAGCCTGGACACATGAACCACAGGGTCATGGTTTAATTCCTGGTCAGAGCACATGCCTGGGGTGCAGGCTCGATCTTCAGTAAAGGGTGTGCGGGAGGCAGCCAATCAATGATTCTCATCATTGATGCTTTAACACTATCTCCCCCTCCCTTCCTCTCCGAAATCAATCATTTTTTTAAAAGCATTAAAAAAGGGGGTGGAGAGATGGGATCTATGCAATTGATTTCATTCATTTAAATTTGTGATATACGGTCTAAGGCCAACCATGGTTGCTCCTTTCTCCTGGCTTGTGATTGGCTTAGGCGAGGGCAGGTGATACAATGCCGGCCAATGAGAAGCTGAGACGCTCCCAAGAAAGGTCTGAGTGACTGGCAGGGAGGTGGGAGGACAGTACCTGCTCCTTTCCTGCAGGACACCAGGCTGCCTGCCTGTGATGCCCGAGGCTGGGAGCAGAGAGGCTCTGAGGACGGCAGAGGAGAAGCGGAGGCATCCCCGGGTCCTCCATGGCGGTCCCTAATTCAGCAGGGCCCTCCCCAGCCGCTGCGGGAATGCTCCTGTGGGCTGCGTCCCCCAGTGTGAGCCAGCTCAGCTGGAATTTCCGTTACCTGCAGTCAGGAGCATCCGGACCAATACACGTCTCCACAGTCTGGGGATGCCACAGTCCGAGGGGGTGCGGGGAGTGAGGTCAGTGGACGAGGCTCCTATTCTAATGAGAGGAACGGGATGAACTCCGAACCCCTTGTGTCCTGTCAAGTGGACTGGACATTGGTGGCTTTGGTGGCCTGTGGGACTGGCTTTGGGACCTGATTCCACAGACCTCTGGGGCTTGTCATCCGACCTTTTGTGGTGTTGGCTGTTTGGGGGTGACCCGGATGGAGGGTCTGCACTATAGGGTCGGTTGTAATTTTGCTGAGCCTCCCGGTTGGACTCTGTCTGCTTGAAATGGATTTGCTGGGGTCCTTCCCCATGGAGCCGGGGTCACTCCCAGCAGCGAGGAGCCCAGCGCCTCTCTCTGCCCCTGCCTCTGGGGACCCAGTCATTCTTGAAAATGACTCGATGATGAAGTGCACCCCCGTGCCCACACCTCCACACTCTAAGCTACTTGTTAAAGCTGGAAATAACGTGGGGGCTGATGGCCATGCAACGGAATCCTGGGCAAAGGTGAGAGTGGGGTGTGGGGCCGGGGGCCCAGGCCCCGCAGACCAAGGCGTCCCCCAGAGAACCTGTGAGGACCTCAGTGCCAGCGACCTAGGCCTTGTGGGAGGGCTCCCCGGTGCACACGCCACGTGCTGACGAGGGCTGAGCCTTTGTGACCATGTGGGGACCAGCTACGTCTGGCTGTCACAGACCCCACGTCAGCTGGTTGGAGGTTCTGTCCTCCGAGGGGTGTGCGAAGGTGTGGGGGATGTCCCGGGCATGTCCGGAGTTTCCGGGTGCAGCGTGAGGAAGATGGAGGGCGGCAGAAAGCTCTGCCGAATGGGAGACACAGGCTGGCCACATTTTGGTGCTTGCGCCACCATTTTCTCTCCGCGTCTGCATGACGATGCCCTCGGGGGGGGGGGGCTTTCCCGCTGGTCACTGGCCACTTCTTTGCTCAGGGCCGTGCGTGTGGCAGCTACGCCAGCTTCCATGGAGCCGATTAACTCAGAGACATTGGATGGCGTGTCTACAGCGGGAGGTGCCTGAGCAGGTTCCAAAAGTCAGCAATCAGGGGTCTAAGGGGGCAAAGACAATCTCTTCGGCGACAGCCCCGTGGAAACTGAGAGTGCAGACCCCAGGCCTCTGGCCAGTGTGTGTGTGGGCTTTCCCGCCGATCCCTGGCCTTCTCCTCACAGCTTGGCGCTTGCTCAGAGTCAAGGTCGGAGCAGAGTCTGAGCATCGAGTAGCAGCCGATCTTCACTGTGGACCCACCATGGTCCCTGCCAAACATCCTCTTAAAGCCGGGACTACTGCGAAGGCCCTGTCGCCACAGTCACAGTGGGGATGACATACTTGCCGGCCAGCTTCCCTTTAGTCCAGATGTGAACTTCCTGGTATCCGTTTGCAGGAACGCGACGGAGAAAGCAGGAGGGGGAGCACCAGGCCTCCGGAGAGGGCGTGCCAGCCAGAAGAAGAAGCAGGGCCCCTGGGAGGTGCCCAGGAGACCCCACGCAGAGCCTTAGGATGACACCAAAGACCAGACAGCCCTGTGGCCGCCAGAGCAGAGGTACGTTCTCGGAGCAGGTTCCTCGTGCCGATCATCGGTGGCAGCTGTAGCTTCCGGTTTGGAACTGATCCATTTGCTTGAGCACAGAACAATGTAATGCTTGGGTGCCATGACCAGGGTCATGGGACTTAATTAGAAATTGGTTGCTTTTGACTAGCAATTGGCAATTGTTCTCCATGATGGCGAATCTCTTCCTCCAAGGGTCGAGTTTGCTCCCCAAAGCTCAGATTGCCCGCAGGGCGTGCAGACCCCGAGAATGCTTGTTCCCCGTCTGGCCCCAACCCTGCGCACGGGCGGTCCTGGTTGGTTTCCTGCGGTTGGCCGGTCTCCCACCCCAGGGTGCCACCCTTTGCGACGTGGCCAGCTGCGGGAGTCGCTGTCATGAAGCCTGAATGCTGATGATTTGAGGTTGGCTGGTTTTTTTCTTTCCTCTTGTCGTGTTTTGAAATTCCTGTGAAAAGCCAGGGTACCCCCTTGAGGGGTTCCTGGTGCCGTCAAATGGTTTGCTTTGGGGAATCTCATTGCATTTATTCGTCTTTCAAAACGGAATCGCTGGAATGCAGCGTCGATAACAGCTGACTGTAAAGTGTTTGGCGAGCACTTGAGCGGCCACTCAGAGGCTGTGAGTGATGGAAAGCGGGGTCGGCAGAGTTCTGACGTTTCACTCATCATCTCCCGTTTGGGCGCGTCTCGCTTCCGGCCTCGCAGGCAATGGTCCCAGCTCAGGTGCCTTTTCTCCAGGACTAAGGGGCAGGTGTGTTTAGCACAGGAGAGGCTGATGGAATTTTTAAAAAAATATATTTTACTAAAGACCCATTGCAGGAAGATTCCTTCAAGAATAGGGCTTTCTGCGGCCTGAGCAAAGTTCCCTCCCTTCTCTGCTGCCTCGCTCGCTCCCTTCTTTGCTGCCTTGCTCACTCCTATCTCTGCTGTCTCGTTTTCTTCTCCTCTGCCTCACTCCCTCTCTTCTCCACAGCCTGCCTGCTTCCCTCCCTTCTCCCCCCGCCCCACTTGCTTGTTTCTCCACAGCTTTGGTCCCTTCTGCAGTGCTTGGCTTTCTTCTATGCTGCCTTGTGTGCCAGGATATGCAAATTAACCACTGTCTTGGTTGGGTTAATTTGCATACTCGCTCTGATTGGCTGGCGGGAGTGGCTGGTGAGCATGGTTTGTGGGTGTAGCGGAGGCATGGTCAATTTGCATATTACTCTTTTATTAGATAGGATTGATTTTTCGCAGAAGGGAAGGGAGAGGGATAGAGACTCAGAAACAGTGATGAGAGAGAAACATCAAGCAGCTGCCTCCTGTACACCCCCCATTGGAGATGTACCCACAACCAAGGTACATGCCCTTGACCAGAATTGAACCCGGGACCTTTCAGTCCGCAGACTGACGCTCTATCCACTGAGCTAAACTGGTCTTGGCTGATGGAATTTTTTTAAAAGTTAAATTTTGGAGGTGCTATTCATGAATAACACTCTATACATGTCAGACGTACAACATCACGCTTTTACACATGCCTGTGGATTCCAGAATCTTCCATGAATTCAGGTTCTTAGATGTATGTTAAAAACAACTGCAGAGCCAACCTTTGAGACAGAGGTGGCTGCCCTTCTGCGCTAGCGACAGGGCGCCTGACAACCCGGCCATCCTGGGCCTGCAATGCCCTGGACCCCAGCCTCGTCCAGGTTCCCGGCTTCACCACGTGTCACCGCTGTCGTTAGCAACGCGCGCTGATGGCCGGGGAGAGCCGCCGACAGAAGGAAACTTCAGAAATTAAAACTGGCAAAACAATTGCCGGTGACGGGAATGGGAAGTGAGTTGTAATCTGGAGCTGAATTATTTATGAGCGCGGCTGGTGTACCTGGACCGGCATGCGGTAAGAATCCGCTTCGGAAATGTCTCGAAAACCGTGGGGGCATCGGCCTCCCGTGAAACCCTCCGGGAGCTCTCAGGCCCCCTCTGATGCTCAACCGTGGCCCCGCGTGACGCTGGGACACGAGGGGACCGGACGGGCTGGCCAGCGCGGCCCAGAAGGAAGTCTCCCTGGTAGGGACCCCACCCTCTGCGCAGAGACCGTCATTTTTCATTCGAAACTCAGGCCGAGGGCAGACGCAATGCAGCCACTTCTCATTGCTGCCGTGCGGGTAGCACGTGAGCGCGGCTCTGTGAGGATAATCAGGTAGTGAACTTGAAACCGCCCCTAATTATACCGTCCGCCTCCCCCAGCACTTCCCCGCAATGATGTCAAGCCGGGTAGCAATTAGCTGCACCTCCGTGAACGTAAACACTGCAAGGAAATCGTAGAAACTTAACCCGGCTTGCTTATTGAAAAATCTCCTCCAAAGGAATTAATTAGCTTCGCATGTTTTGGAATCGCACGTGATGAAACCATCCTGGAATCCTCCACTGAAATAAGCTTCATTTGTTTTTTCTCCTGCAGTTCCTACAAACAATCTCTCAGGCGGGGGGCGAGGGGACGCGTGAGCTCTGGGAGGGGCGATCCTGCACAGTTTACTTCTTCCTTTGAGTTCTGCGACAGGGTGGGATTTCGGGGAGGTTTACTGAGTTAGCCCAGTTTTAAGATATCGCATTTTCCGGAGTATAAGACGACTGGGCGTATAAGATGACCCCGAACTTTTCCAGTTAAAATATAGAGTTTGGGATATACTCGCCATAGAAGACTACCCGTCTTCTAATGCACACCAAATAAAAATAAAAAAAAACCCATCAGATTTGATTTTAATATGGTAATTTTAATTCATATGCTTATGACATGCAGGTACTTAGCAGGAAAGCTGTCACTTATAAACATAAGGCTGTTTGTCATCAAACATGTAAACATAAAACAGTGCAAGTGGATTACACTTTTCCTAATTCACTCTAAAGCTGAAAGGAAGGATAAGACAATAAGCCCATGGGAGCTGCCATGCTGTTTGTTTTCTGATCTGTCAGCCAAACTGGAACTGATGATGACGGGAGGAGGATAACAAACAATAGAGAGAGAGCAAGTGCCGGGCAAGTCCCTGGCGAGTTAGCAACACCCATCATAGCTGCAAGCTACGGTATTTTTTACACCCGGCGTATAAGACGACCCCCGGCTTTTGAGAAGATTTTCCTGCGTTAAAAAGTCGTCTTATACGCCGGAAAAGACAGTGTTTTTCTCCGAGGAAGGCGTACAGGGATCATCAGAAGGCTTGGTCTCCCTCTCTGCAGCCAGTGGGCGTGTGTCCAGCTCGTTTCCACGGAAAGTTCGGGCATCCAAGGAGCCCCCCATTATTTTGCAAGACCCCAGCTGCACCTGTGTGGCCTGGGAACCGGCCCCGGGTTCAAGGATGCGGCTGATCCCAGACAAAGACACTGAGCAAACAACACACGCACTCAGGTGTCCCAACTCGGGGATCTTCCCGCAGGAGAGGAGAGGGAGCCCCTGGGGACACCCAGCTTGCTTTCCGGCCATTTTCCGCAGGAACCCGGGGTCCCGGAGGCGATGGTTGACCTGACCCCTCGGCCGCACGGCACAGGGACGGTTATGGTGTTTTCCAGGTTGATAGATTTTTCTATTCTGTCCGAGGCGGGATCTTACACACCTGGTTTATTAGTTAGTAATTTACAGTGCGGCCAGGCATGCTCGGCTTAATGTAGGATAAACGTATAAATCTATTGTTCTCCCGCTCGCCGGGCTGGTGTGCAGCCAGCGAGGGAGCGGCTGCGTACATACATTTCAGCTCGGCGTTTCCCCTCTGATAGGGAGCAGGCGGCAGATAACACGGTGACAGTGCCCCCCCCCCCCCCCGGGGGACGGAAAATGTGAGAGGAGGTCACTATTGCATGAGCCCGTGACCCATTAATGGACTGCTGCGCCCGGCTCCGTCCGCGGCCGACGGCGGCCCGTGGCAGAGAACTACCATCGGAGCGTTAGGTTGGCTCACTCTCTGTCGCCTGCTCAGTCCCTTCGATACAAATGGGCAGAGGTGTATGTTAATAGGGGGGCTCCTTGGGAAAAGGCACGCTCCCAGCTGCTCCGCCCCCCTGTTTCTGCAAATGCTTCTATGTGGACTCTGCTCCAGGAGTTTCCTGAGCGAATGGCCTTGTGGGCCAGGTGTTTCCAGATGTTATACAAAGTACCCAGCCAGGTCCATCCGGCTCCCTGGTGCAGAAGATGCTGTTGTGAGTTGTTTGTTGGTTCTGTGCAACCAAGGTACATGCCCTTGACTGGGATCGAACCCGGAATCTTTGAGTCTGCAGGCCGACACTCTATCCACTGAGCCAAACTGGTTAGGGCTGGGGGAAATCCTTTTAACCGGACAGGCAGGTAGTCGGTGAGCCCACTAACGGTCCAGAGAGGCACATAGGAGGGACGCCGAGGAGCCTGCCTTAGTCTGGATTCAGACCTGGATCCCTATGGCTGGAGTGGCCCTAAGAGGAGGAAGAGGATAAGAAAGAGGAGGAGAGGAGGAGTCGTCCTCCTGGCAGGCCCCTCCCACTGCCATAGTTTTCCCTTTAAGATGGCAGTGGTGGCTAAGGCTGCTGGGAGAGACCACAACCTTGTCTGCTGAGATTTTGTACGGTGCCAGCCATGCCTGGCAGGGCTGTTAAAATGGGCTTTTAATGATGTTATTGACACTAGAGGTTAGTGCATGAAATTCGCGCACCAGTAGGGTCCGTAGGCCTGGCTGGCGATCAGGGACCGTCAGGTTCCCCGCCTCCTCCTTCCCTCGTTCCCTCAGTGTCCTGCCGCCACTGGTCACCCGCCATGTTCCGTGCTGCTCCCTGGTGGTCAGCGCAGTGATCGAATGCCTGTTCTCCGGCTCAAACTCCCGAGGGGACACTTTGCATGTTAGCCTTTTATATATATAGACTAGAGACCCATTGCTGGAAGATTCCTGCAAGAATAGAGCTTCCTGCAGCCTGAGCAAAGCTCCCTCCCTTCTCTGCTGCCTCCCTTCCTCTCGTCTCCTCTGCCTCGCTCTCATCTCCACTGCCTCGCTCCCACTTCCTCTGCCTGGCTCCCCTGCTTCTCCCCTGCCCCACTTACTTCTCCACAGTGTTGCTTCCTTCTGCAGTGCTTGGCTTCCTTCTATGCTGTCTTCTGCATGTAGATATGCAAATTAACCACCATCTTGGTTGGGTTAATTTGCATACTCACTCTGATTGGCTCATGGGTATGGCTCGTGGGCATGGCTTATGGTTGTAGCAAAGGTACAGTCAATTTACATATTACTCTTTTATTAGATAGGATAATTTTCTTGTTTGATAAAGCACCTATAGAATGAAGTTAAGTACCGAATTATACCCTAATCCAGTGGTTGGCAAACTCATTAGTCAACAGAGCCAAATATCAGCAGTACAACGATTGAAATTTCTTTTGAGAGCCTGATTTTTTAAACTTAAACTTCTTCTAATGCCACTTCTTCAAAATAGACTCGCCCAGGCCGTGGTATTTTGTAGAAGAGTCAGACTCAAGCAGCCAAAGAGCCGCATATGGCTGGTGAGCCACAGTTTGCCAACCACTGCCCTAATATATCCTAATCTAAATCCAATTACTCATTCTTCAATATGCATGTACAGGTATTGATACGTAAAGGTTTGACTCTCCAGCCCCCCACCCACCTGGGAAGCCGAGACCCCTTGGAAGGTACCCGTGGGCTCTCTGTGTGTCCACACTGAGCTGTGGCCCAGCCCTGGGGTCTCCTCACTGTACCGCCTGATGATGCAGCCACAGGTGTGAGTTTATTAAACGGACCTCACAGTGCATGTCAGAAATGTGAAATATACTTTTAATCCCGGGCATCTTTATTTTGGTATTACTGAAGTGAAAACCTATCATCTTATATTTATTATATTTATCTTAAATGCCTGAAATACTTCTCATCTAATGATAATTCCTTATTTGCCTTCTTAGCTATAAAAACACTCAAGCCATTACGGTTTATTATGAAAGTTCAATTTATATGCAAAGTCTTTCATTAAAAATATGATGAGTGCATGAGGAGGCATGCTATTCTGTGGTAACCACCATCTTTCAAGAAGCCCGAGCCCATTTAATTATTGGGTAAAGGTGACTTTAGGAATAGATCCCTAGTCCTAGGAAAGAAACTGATATGGATGGAACGCTGATAAAGACTTATACTTTAATCATGAGTCAATTCTGATAAGAGATAAGACAGAGGCACCACCCACCTCCTGAAATGGCTAAAATGAAAAAACAAACAAACTGACAATACCAAGTGTTGGCAAAATCATGGAGCAACTAGAGCATTCTCATGTTGCTGGTGAGAACTGGAAATGGTGGAACCCCTTTGGAAAACAGCTCAGTCATGTCTGATCAAATTAAACATGCAACCCAGCAATTCCACTCCTAGGTATGTACCCAAGAAAATGAAAAACCACCTTCACACAACGGCTTGTACACAGACAGTCGTAGTAGCACAATCGTGCACGGCACTATAAACAACGTCTATCAAAAGGTGGGGGCATCCACAAATTCCTGATATCTCCACACCAAGAATGCCGTGCAACAGTAAAAATAAAACAATTGATCCACTCACATGATAGACGAATATTAAAAATCTACAGTAAGTGAAAGAAAACAGACACCAAAGAAGGCAAGCATATTGTATAACCTCTGACAGGCCATGATTTACACGGAATTCTGGGGAAGGAACAGGGTCAGAAAGCAGATAAGCAGTTGCCAGGAGCAGGGGCTGGGGAAGAGGAGGCTGCCAAAAACCACGAGGGGACTTTCTGGGCAGATAGAAACGTGATTGCACGACTCCACACAATTGCCCACACTCATTCCACCGTGCATGTGGAAGGGGTAACTGCAATACATATTAAACCACGCTTCGACAAAGCTGGAAACGTAGACAAGAAAGATCATTTCCTTTCTTTAGAAATATGACTGAGAGCCAGAGACCCCGTGGGTCCACGCTCAGCCACCGAGCACACCAGCCAGGTGGGCGGAGCCTGTCGGCAGCACTCGGACGGTGCTCAGACGAGGGAGTGGCGGGACATGAGTAGCTGTATTTTTTGAAGACGCTGCCACACTGTTTTCTGAAGTCTTTGGAACAGTTTTCTGTCCGGTTTGACAATTCCCAATTCCAGTTCCTCTAGCATCTAGCCTTGGTTTGGACAGTTTTGCTCTTTTTTTTTTTTAATGTTTCTATTGATTGATTTCAGAGAGTGGAAGGGAGAGGGAGAGAGAGACAGAAACATCAAAGAGAGAAATTTTGATGGACTGCCTCCTGCACAACCCCTAAAGGAGATGGAGCGGGCCACTGGGGCATGTGCCCGAATGGGGATCCAACCAGGCCCCCTTGGCTCCTGGGGCCGCGCCCAACCACTGAGCTGCACCGGCCAAAGCCAGCCAGGCTTGCTTTTAATTTTGAACAAGCTGCTAGGCACGTGGCAGCGTCGTGGTCTTAGCTTTCCGTTCTCTGATGACTGGAGTGGGGTCATCATCTTTCCGTGTGCCTGTTTTTCGGAAGCGTACTTTTGAAGACGTTTCTCTTCAGATTTTTTGTCTAGTTTTAGAAACTGAGTTGATTTTTTCTTATTATTGAGTTTTAAGAGTTCTTTATATTTTCCAGATATATGTAAAGAATGTGTGTGTGTGTGTGTGTGTGTGTGTGTGTGTGTGTGTGTTTAAATCATGTATATGCTTTGGAACTAATTTCTCGCAGCCTATGGCTTGTCTTGTCACTTGCAGTGTCTCTAAGAAATCTTTGTGTACAACTCAAGATCCCTGACATTTACTTGTGTGTTTGGTTCCAGATGTTCGTGGTTTCAGTCATTAGCATTTAGGCTTTTTCTCCCCTTTGAGTAAACTTTTGTGTGGAGTGCGTGTGGTTATCCTTCCTGCATTGATCGATTGAGCACATTTGTAAAAAAATTAATTGTCCGCAGATGTGTAGCCCTATTTCTGAACGCTGGGGCAGAAATCTACCTGTCATTCCTCTGTCAATACTATACCTACTGTCTTGCCTACTATGGCTTGCTAATAGCCCTTGAAATCAGGTAGTCCTCCAACTTTTCAAATTTGTTTTGGCTAGTCTGGGTCTTCTACATATTTTGATTTGAGGGCCTAATATTTTTCTAGCTGGTGAAGGTGACTTCATTAGACAGCAGCCTCGGTCTGAACTCTGCGTTTTCCATGTGGACTCAGCCACCAGTACTCTCCACAGTGTGCATTGTCTTAGGCCACCCAGTTCCAGGAGATTTTTTGATGATGATGATGATGATGATGGTGGTGGTGATGGTGTTGATGGTGACAATGGTGATGATGATGATGTTGATGATGATGGTGACAATGGTGATGGTGATGATGGTGATGGTATGATGATGGTGATAGTGATGATGGTGATAGTGATGATGATAATGTTGATGATGGTGGTGATGGTGATGATGGTATGATGATAATGATGGTGATTGTGATGATGATAATGGTGATGATGGTGATATGGTGATGATGGTATGATGATATTAATGATGATAATGGTGATGATGGTGATGGTGATAGTGATGATGGGGATGGTCATGGTAATGATGGTGATGGTGATGATGGTATGATGATATTAATGATGGTGATCATGATGATGATGATGATGTTGATGATGATGATGATGATGGTGATGGTGATGATGGTGATGGTGATGATGTTGATGATGATGATGGTGATGGTGATGATGATGGTGATGATGGTTATGGTGATGGTGATGATAATGGTGATGGTGATGGTGATGGTGATAGTGATGATGGCGATGGTGATGATGTTGATGGTGATGATGTTGATGATGGTGATGGTGATAGTGATGATGATGGGATGGTGATGATGTTGATGGTGATGATGGTGATGATGATGGTGATGGTGATGATGATTCTGTGGGTGTATCTGCAGATTTCTGGCCAGGAGAACATGGCTCTGTGAGGACGTTGGCGTGTGCCATGGTTCCTCAAGCATGCATGTGATTACAGAGCATGTAGGTTCCCTTGCAAGGCGGCAGAGACTCTTGCAGTCTTTGCCCTTCCTCCTGTAATTAATACCTCTTAAGTTTTTTGAAGAAGTATAGTACAATCACCCTTTTGAACAGGGTTATAACAACATGATCCTTAGAAGTTAAAAAAACAGCTGGTTCCACTCGAATTCTAAATACATTAAACAAACTTTGAAGTAAATATTCTGAGGTTCTGTTTTCACAAATTACAGCGATAACATGTAAATTTCCCCACTCAGCTATCTTGACACAAGCCCTTTTATGCTTCCCTCCTCCAAACTGTGAACCTATTAGATATGCTTGCACATAAATTGTAAATACACTTCTCTTTAAAGGCAGAGGCTGCGTGTGCATCCAGCTACAGTGAGTGATCGTGCGACCCTGCCTAATACAGCTCCAAACGCCCCCCACCCCCCAAAAAAACATAGCCCCTTTCCACCCCCCTCTTCCTTTAAAAAAGCAACATTAACTGTTTCACAAAAAGTTATTTGTTTCCTCTGGAAGGCGAGCGAGGGAGCTTTGGGGGATTAAGGATACATTTCACCTATAGGTTATATGAGCTTTTGTTATTTGTTTTCATACAAAATAAACCGCAAAGCTCTTGCTAATGTACGATTGTGCAGAGATCTGTGGGAATATTTCAAAAGCAGTGTGCATTTTCCCCTGATTATTTCCCCAGATCCTTGGGGATACAATCCAATAGTCATGTATTCCCGCAGGAAAATAGGTTTCATTTATAAACTTTTTCCCCCCCTCTCCCTGCATAATGAAAACAGTCTTGGCTTAGCATACTGTTCTGGTCAAACGATGTGGCCAAATGCTGCAGAGACGATGAGGGGGTGACAGACGAAGCACCGCTGGGCTCAGGGGACGAGAGGGGGAGGGAGAGGCGACTTCCTCCCAGACTTCTCACCCACGGTGCGCCCCACATTATGCCAATATTTAAATCCGCGCGTCTTTCCGATGGAGCGCACAACATATAAAGATACATAAAGTTGCAGCGAGCAGAGCCTAATAGCTTTTCTAGGCTCTAGAGAGATACAAAAAGACACAAATATAGATAGATGATCAAAAAACGAATAATTGGTCTAACGGCCCTTCTGGCTGCTAGTATTTAACATATATTCCTCTTGCTCCAGGTACGCGCGGCCCCAGAATGTAAAAAGTAATTGCGTTTTCCATCCTTCTTCCCTCTTCACCATACAAGCACCTCTAGAAACCTACTTGTAGAGTATTATGTAGGTTTCTCTGCTTCATTTAGCCGGCTTTTCTCTTAGGGAAACGCATTATGACTTTGTACAAGCCTTGATCGATTTCTTAAGAGGCCTTATCTGATTGCTTTTATATTCTATTGATTTTTCTGAATTAAGTTTTACGGCCCTCAATTATTTCCTTGTATGGTTTGTTCACATCTACGTATGGCGCGCCGTATAATTACAACGGCGTGATTATGTTCTGGTCGGTAATCCCGCTTTAATATACGGCGCCGTCCCTTTTTATGGAGATTATCTCCCATATGCAGCCCGATCTGTCGAACCCCGCGCCGCGCAGATAAACCCAAATCGCAGAAGCCCTCGCTCGGCGTGGAGGCCGCGATCCCGCGCCCGGTGACATCTTGACAGGAACGCGTTTATTGCAAAAGCGTTGTGATCATCGGCTTCATTAGGAAAGCGTTTAACAGTCATAGGAGATGATTTTTATAAACCTGCTGTTCTGCTGACTGGGGGATACCACTATCACAGCACAATTAAGTTTCAAATGGGTTTTGAACACTGATGGCTAATATAATTCAGCCCTCGCAGTAGACGGTTGCATTATACAATCATTTATCATCTCAGGGAAATTCTGACAGTCCTCCAAGCACCAGGGGCCCCCCGATTACACCGTCTCCTCTCGCCCGGTCCTCCGGAAGCCGGCGCGGTCTCCTGCAGGTGATGTCTGGAGAAGAAGTTAAGACAAAAAAAAAAAAAAAATCGGCGGAGGAGAAGTTTAATCAATTTATTAAGCGCGTCGAGCGCGGGGAGATATTTTTCTTATAGAGTACATGTCTATCAAAGCTGCCATAAGTGACAATTCAAATGGCGAAATGCTTTATGGCAAATGGATGGCTGCTATTGTTCTAGGCCGCTTGGAACCCTTTATGAATATAAATGCGTGGGGAGCGGATCGCGGGGTCGGTTTGCCCTCCTCAAATAATTTATATTCCGCGCGGCGCCCGGCTGACTGATTTCTTCCGCGCGTTACAAAGTGGTTGTGTTATTTCAGAGTGCTGAAATTTGTGTTATTATTTTCTACATCAGAGAAGTCTTTTGATCTGCATTTATTAAGGAGAAAGAGGTGCCCCAGCCTAACCCGACCTGACGTACACGCGGCGATGTGTTCATTTCCCTCCGCTACAAATTCAATACATTCATATTCAGCATCCTTTATCTAATAGCGCTTATTCGATTGTTTTGGCTACAGCTGCAAAGCAATATATCACCGGAAAATAATAGGTATGTCTCTCCCGCACGATGATGTGATTTGCCTTAGCAGCGCGCGCGCGTGGAAATCTGTGCCATTTATTAATAAAAGACTCTGTTAGATGAACTAACCTGCTTGACAGTCCGGAGAACAAAAGAGCTAATTTCTCTTTTGTTTGTTAGAAACACGCGGGTCGGGGTGGGCGGCGGCCTCGGGCTGCTTCCCACCTAATGACTTGTTTCCTGTCCGGATACGTCCCGGACGCTCATCAGCAAGGTCCTGATGAGGGATGCAAACACCAACGATCTCTAGTTTAAGATGCAATGGCGTTTTTTTATGACGGAGTCAATGGTCCAACCTCCTTTTCTAATTTTTAACAAGACAGACGCGGAGGATGCTGCGCGTGCGGAGGCTGGCCCGGCGGGCGAGGCCCCGCAAAGTCTCTGGGTTTGCAGTTTGTACCTAAGCAGGTGCGGGTTAGTGGCTGCGTGGCTTCTTTCCTCTGGTGCAAATTCCTAAGCCTCGCACAGAGGCGATACAGCGCTCCGTTGCCTTCCGGGGGGGTGGGGGAGGAGGGGAATAAAAGAGGTGTTAATTCTGTCCTGTGAGCAGAGTGCCTCTTTTTTCTTTTTCTTTTAAAATATATTCCATTGGTGTTTTACAGAAAGGAAGGGAGAGGGATAGAGAGTTAGAAACATCGATGAGAGAGAAACATCGATCAGCTGTCTCCTGCACACTCCCCACTGGGGATGGGCCCACAGCCAAGGCACATGCCCTTGACCAGAATTGAACCTGGGACCCTTCAATCCGTAGGCCAATGCTCTATCCACTGAGCCAAACCCATTAGGGCGAGAGACCCTCTTTGTAAAGAGACTTTCTTCCTGACTCATCAGGGAGGGGGGGAGCCATGTGGACTCCCAGTAGAGGGTGTTTCAAGCGCTTTCAAGTGCATCCCGTCTGGGGGGCCACAGCCTGGCTGGCAGTGAGGAGCCTCCTGGTGGGACGCGCCCAGGGCCCGGTGTGGCCCTGGCTGCTCACTTCCTGCTCTGATGGTATAATGACTTCGTCTTCTTGGCTGGTGACAGAGGAGGTCCCTACCGATAGATCACTTCCAAAAAACGTTATATTGACTTCAGAGCGGAAGGGAGAGGGACACAGAGACACACGTCCGTGAAGAGAGAGAATCATTGATCGGCTGCCTCCTCCATGCCTCCCACCAGGGAACAAGCCCGCAACCCAGGCATGTGCCCTGACCGGGAGTCAAACCGCGACCTCCCGGTTCAGAGGCCGACCCTCAACCACGGAGCCACGCCAGCTGGGTTGACGGAGCAGACCTAAGCTGGCTCTCAGCGCCGGTGCCTGACGGGGTATGAGGTGGGCGGGATGTGTGCAGCGTCTGAGCACAGAGCACCCCCCTCTCTCAGGGTCATCCCATCCGCTGCCCAGCAAGGCCCTTCCTGTGGCAGGAATTTCAGGGGTGCTCAGTGAAAGCCCCCTGAGGAAACGTCATTTCCTGACGTCTCAGAAGCAGGAACTTATTTCCTGGGTGCGGCGTGGACATCAGGCCCAGGCCTCCTTCTTGGGCAGCGGCTCTGGTGCGTGAGAGCTCCCGGCTCCCTGCTCCCTGCGGCCAGTGACAGCGGGAGGCCTCCCAGGGACGCCGTGCCCGGCAGTGCTAACGTCAGGCGCACGGGAGGCGCAACCACTCGCGCCGCACTAAAGAAGGGACACAGGTGCTGGGAAGTCACCCCTTTCCGTCCACAGCCGTGTGACCTCTTTACAAACATCTGCATGTCCTGCTTCGCTGAGCTCTCCAGGATAGCGAGGAGAGGGCATTGCGTGTCCATACGGGGAGGCAGGCCCTTGGGGGTGTGCCGAGTGCCTCCAGAGCCAGGAGCTGGCATGGTGTTTGCATGGCCACAGCAAGCAAACTGGTTTTGGTTCTTTTGGGACGAATATCGGGTTTCCTCACTTCTCATGCGCATGATGGAAAGCGATGTGATCTAATTCACTTTTCCTAAAGGCAGTGTCGTCCATGGGGATTTTGATGGATGAACCCCCAAAACAGCCAAACGCCTGGGGCCACGTGGGGAGTGATGGGGGAAGGGGATTGTGGCTTCGGCTTCATTTCCTCAAGGTTCTGGGCGTGTGATGCTGTGGGTGAGTGTGTGCGTCTTCAGTGCGCAACAATCCTGGAGCTCATCACAGAGCGTCAAGCAAGACGCTCCTTGCAGCCTGCCGCTCCCTGTACCCTGTTTCCCGCCCCCCCCCCCAAAACTGTCTGGAAATATTTGTGAGGGAAGGAGGGGGAGGGGCTTGAGTGTGGGCTAGGGAGTGCCACGAACAAACTCCAGCATGTCATCATTACAAGAGTTTCACCAAAAGGTTGGTGAAGTTTGGGCGGCTCAACAGGGTGAGCTACATATGTATTTACTTGTTGGAATGGCTATATGGCACTTCCCCCAAACCTGAATAGGATTGTCTGCTGCCAGACAGCTCAGGGCATTTTACTGCCTCCTGTTGGCCAAACACCTGAACAGCTGTAGGCTATTCCCCAAACTGGCAATGCTTCTGCAAACCTTACCCTTTGAAGTGTATGTCTCCACCTTTCCTTGGGACAAATTGTGTTAATAAAAGCAGGGTCCTCAGTCTAGAAAGGAGTCTTCGGTTCCTTTAGCTGAAGCTCCTCTGACCCCCAATGCCTTTCAGAATTATCTTTCCACCTTGGACTCCTTAATCATCTACGCATCCGCCCTTTTCTCCAGAACCCCGAACTTTCTGTAAAGCTGGGAGGGTCTCAGAAGTGGGCGGCCACAGGTCATCCCGGCTGGTCTCTGGAAAGACCCCATGGCACCGAAGAGGTGGAGCCTCCCAGCATCTGAAGGGGAGAGTACTGGCGTCGCCATGGCCCCTCGGCGGACACATCTGCGTGTTGGCGTGGGGACGTTCACCTGTGGGGCTCTGACCAGGGAGGAAGCTGGCTGTGGCTGCTGGCTCTAGGGGGTCCCCAACAGAGCCATGCAGGGAGTCCCCAGAATTCCATGGAGTCCTGTGGTGGGGGCTCTCTCTGTGCAGTCACCACCATGAACAGTCACTGGGGGCCATGCTGGGGGAGGGGCTTGCTACCTCCCGGGAAGAGCTATGCTGAGAGGTTGGACTTGTGGGCCAGAAGGGGGACACTCACATACCTGGAATAAATGAAATGGGGTTTTGGCTCACATTTGTGGTGGAGAATATTTTTAAAAATGTATTTTACTGATTTTTTACAGAGAGGAAGGGAGAGGGATAGAAAGTCAGAAACATCAATGAGAGAGAAACATAGATCAGCTGCTTCCTGCGCCCCTCCCTCCCCTCACTGGGCAATGTGCCTGCAACCAAGGTACATGCTCTTGATCAGAATTGAACCTGGGACCCTTCAGCCTGCAGGCCGACGCTCTATCCACTGAGCCAGATCGGTTAGGACTGGAGAATATTTTATTGCTAGGTCAGTTCTTTTTAAAAAATACATGTGTTAGAGATCCTGTTTGAATTAATCTACGTGTTTGTGTTCCCTTTTTGAAACCTGTATTGCTGGTGATTGGTAAAAACTCGTATTTTAATTACTTGTGTCATAAAATGAGTATACATTGTTATAGCAATTAGTGTTTTATGCAAATCTGTCAAATCATAAATCATGGAGGCTGCACCATCCTCTTTGGAAGAAGCACTTGATTTATACGCGTTGGTGTCGCGAACCGAAGAGACTCCAGCGAGGTTGCCCTTATTTTCTCGTTTAAAAATAAGCCGGGAAGGCTGCTGTTTCAGGAAGCCAAAGGCACTCGTGTGTAAAGCAGAGGATGCCTTTTCGAGGGACATACACAGCGGAAGCGAAGCACTCCACACGCATGAAAAGAATGCTTGAAAGAAATGAGAGCCCCAGCCGGTTTGGCTCAGCAGATAGAGCGTTGGCCTGCGGACTGAAAGGTCCCAGGTTCGATTCCGGCCAAGGGCGTGGACCTTGGTTGTAGGAACATCCCCAGTAGGAGGTGTGCAGGAGGCAGCAGATGTTTCTGACTTTCTATCCCTCTCCCTTCCTCTCTGTAACAAAAGCAATAACATGTATTAAAAAAAAAAGAAAAGACCTATTTAAAATTTATTTAAAAGAAATTAGGAAAACGTAGGGAGATGCCAAATGAAGCCGGATGTTTAATGAATATTCAGAGAGCAGCGAGGTTCTGGTTTTGCGCACGGAAAGGTACCTGGACTGCAGTGGAAGCCTCTCCCGGCCACGACGAGGCTCTGCCCACAGGCCGTGCCACGAAGGAGCAGCATCGCGGGGAGTGGACGGCCGGAGGCCTTCTGTCTGTCTCCTGCTGCTGGGCCTCCATCCTCCGGGTTTCTGTCTCATAAACAATGCCTCGGAGGAGATCCGAGGGGTTAGTTTTTGCACATAGTTAGTTCCTTCACACAAATCCCCAAGTGCCACTGCTGGCCGCGGAGGACAGCGTCCCCAGGTCCCGTGTGTCTTACCCATCGCCTGTCATTTCCTGGCTGCTCCAGCGGCCCCCGACTGTGCAGGGGGAGCCCCGGGAGCTGCCTGGTGTCCTCCGTGGCCACTCTTCTCCCCGCACTGCCTTGCTGTTTGGCGTCACAGTTTCGGGCTCATGTCTGCTGTTCTGTTCAAGACCCGGATGAGCCACTTTTCCTGGCTTCTCATTTCTGTTAGTGGAACGTGGTCTCTGGAAGCCAAGGTCTGCTGCTGGATGTGCTCAGAGCTGTTGGGATTCTGGTGGCCCTCTCAAGCAGAGCTAGGGGACCAATGTGTACTGACAATGCATGTGCATATGTGTGCATGTGTGTGTGCTATGTGTGTACACACATTATTCACATGCATATTTATTTTATCCACCTGGCTTCATCTATCTACCTACCTACCTACCTACCTACCTATCATTCTATCTATCATCTATCATGTATTTATCAATCATTATCTATCCTATATTTATCTCTCTATCATCTATCATTTTATCTGTATTTATCTATCATCTATTATCTATCATCATTCTATATATCATCTATCATGTATTTATCTATCACCTATCTATCCTATATTTATCCTTCTACCATATATTTATCATTCTATCCTGTATTTAACTCTCACCTATTATCTATCATCTATCTATCTATCTATCTATCTATCTATCTATCTATCTATCATTCTATCTATCATCTGTCTATCATGTATTTATCATCTATGCTATATTTATCTCTCTGCCATCTATCTATCATTCTATCCTGTGTTTATCTCTCATTTATTATCTATCTATCTATCTATCTATCTATCTCCTTCTATCATTTTATCATCTGCAGTTGCTTAACCCCCAACAAGTAACTGATGTCTCCCACCTTCACCCTCCCTCCCTGCATGGAAGCACTCCCCACTCTGCCCCTGCTACAGTCAGGTCACCCTCTGTAGCCCACCGCTGGTTCCCCTGACTGGACAGAGGCCTTCCTCATTCTACCTAACACACCTGGGACTGTGTTATTCAGGAAGGGGGAGGCAGGCAGAAGCAGAGACACATTTGCTTTTCCAATATTAAAAAAGTGACGCAGTCCATGAATAAACTCAGCTTAGGCTCATGTGTTTTCAGTTGGCATCTTATTGGGATAGTTGTGCTAATATCTTGTTTAGTTTTTTGGTTTTTATTTTTATTTTTTGCATCTATATTTACAGGAACAGCCGCCCAGTAGTTTGTCTTTCTTTCAATGTCCTTGTCAGGTTTCAGCATCAAGGCCAAAGGGTCTCATAAGAGGCGTTGGGAAAGATATCATCTTTTTTATGATCTCTAAAAATGTTTCTCTAAGATTGTTGTGGTTTCCTCCCAGAATATTGAGAAGAATTCATTAATGAAATTCTCTGGGCCTGGGGATATTTTTTTTGTGGTAAGGGGAGGTTCAAATGATAAATTACATTTCTTTAATAAATGTGTGGTTGTTTATATTTTATTTCTCCTTGTATTAGTTTTCTAACTTGTGTTTTTATAGGAATTTTTCTTTCATAATTTTAATTAATCTGCATAAAGTTATGTGTCATATCTTCTCATTCTCTTTTTAACATTTATGGCCTATGTAGTAATGCTCCATTTTTAATCCTTAATTTTAACAATACCTGTCTTCTTTCTCAAAAACACCTTCTAATTAGTTGCTAGTTCTTTGTTGATTTTTAAAAAGAACCACTTTTGACTTTGATTTTTCACTCTTGTCTATTTGTTTTACATTTTAAAAATTATATTTTTCTTAATTTTACTTGGACTTAACTTATTCTTCTTTTTCTAACTTCTGAAGATGAATAATTCAATCTTTGACTGTAAGCCTTTTTATTCCATACGTATGTGAGCAGGTAAGGCTATTAATTTCCCTCTAAGCATGCCTTTAGTTGCACCTCCTAAGTTGTGTTGTATTGTATTTTTTATCCTTTATTTTATACCTTCCGTTATAATTTGTTCTTTGGTACCCTGGTGATTTAGAAGTGTATTACAGTATTTCCAAATATTTGTGGAATTGCTGGTTATATTTTTGTCATTTATTTGTAGGGCATTTCTTCCACAGTTGGAGGATGTATACTGAATGACTTCAACCCTTATAAAGTTTGTTGAGAATCGGACAGGAGATGGCTGATCACTATGTGGCTTATATGGGTCTCACCTGGAGTTTTAGTTGAGAATGTGGGTCTTTTCTCTCCTGTCTTTGCCTCTAAGGTTTCTCTTGAGTCCTTTGAGCTGGCTTTACCTTTTCCCGTTATTTCCTGTGAGTCTTCCCCAATTTATCCTCTATTTATTTATAGAATGTATGCACTTTCCATGTGACTTTTACAACTTCTACAACGCACTTAAATGGGATGATTGAATTTTTAATTTAAAAAAATATATCCTTTTATTCTCACGTCTGGTCCTCTTTCCATTTTTTAATGTGTTTCCCTTCTTAGCTAGTTGTCTGATCTTGTATGTTCCTGAAAAGAAGATGAATAATTTTACTCTAGTTTTCCTCCCCCCCCCTTTTTTTACAGACTCTGTTCTGCACTCAATCAAAGAAACAGCAATCTCTTTGTGATTTATAAATATTAAAAAATAGAATATATGAAAGCGCTATAGATAGCAAAGCACAGCATAATTTTAAGGCGATATTATTAGTCGTCACGGCGCTCTGCCCGCATAGCGGTTCTGAAGATGCAGTAGAATCATGGGAAACGCGGCAAGGACAGGAGGACTGTGAGTGATATATTGCCTCACATGTTCTCAGGGGCACCCATGTGTCTTATAATAGTCCAGACTCTTGTACATATTTGGGACGGAAACACGGGGTTGGGGGGGAGGGGGCTGCAAACCCAGGCTCGTGCATCTGGTCTGGCGGGTGGACTGCAGGGGAGGGTGGCACTGGGCACACTGAGTGAGGCTGGGCTTCCCACACACACGTCTTACCTTTTACTTAAAAAAACAATATATATATATATATATATTATTGATATTTTATAGAGAGAAAGGGAGAGGGATAGAGAGTTAGAAACATCAATGACAGAGAAACATTGATCAGCTACTTCTTGCACACCCCCTACTGGGGATGTGCCCGCAACCAAGGTACATGCCCTTGACCGGAATCGAACCTGAGACCCTTCAGCCTGCAGGTCAACGCTCTATCCACCGAGCCAAACCGGTTTCGGCTCACCTTTTCCTTTTGTTGCTGCACTTTCCCGGGAAGGGCCCGATGGACATGGGCCGATGTGCTTTCCCTGCTTTTCTGGATAACAAATGAGCACGCATGGCGCATCAGGGACGCCCGCAGGTACCTGCATGGCTTAAGCAAGACAGGCTCTATCTCCTCGCCATGCGGGGTGCTGACTGTGAGACCCCCACTTACTGCTGGTCCCAAGAATGCCACCAGAAAGCCGGAGTCTTCCTTGCTGCCCTCCATTGTTGACTGGCCTGCTGCTGGGCAGCTGGCAGAGGCTCAGGGGTCACTGCTGCTCCCCAGGTGGGAGGGTCTGGGGACGGGGGAGGGGAGGCCATCCCAGCAATGACTGGCCTCTCTCCTCTGAAGACAAGATCTTTCTGGTGCCCCTTCCTGTCCCCAGAAGATTGGGCCGCATCCTGTGCTTAAATTAAAATGCCCAGTAAAGTCAGGGGCATCGTCATGGAGGAAGAGCGAAGAGGAAGGGCTCCTGGTGGGGATGCAGCCTACAAAGGAGGCTTAGACAAGGCCCTGGGTCCCAGCTGCCCACTTGCAGCCCTGGCTGAGCTCTAAACCTGTAGCTTTAGTGCGTGGCCAGTGGCCAGTGGCCAGGGATTGCTGTGATCTGTAAAGGGACGCTGGATGCGTGAGGGCTCCTGAAGGAATGTCCGTGATGCCCAGGGCTGGCCCTGGTTACGATTTATCCCGCCCACCCCTGCGTGCCTACCTGACGTCTCTCTCTTCACTGTTTTTCTTTTTTCTTTTCCAACCAGCGGAAATGGAGATTTTAACCAACAATCCCCTTAAGATACTTCAGTGCTTTCAACATAGCATCATGCCAATGTTTTTATTTACTTGTTAATTTATATATATTTGTTATTGATTTTAGAGAGAAGGGAAGGGAAAGGGAGAGAGACAGAAACATGGATGAGAGAGAAACGTCAATCAGTTGCCTTCTGCTACCCCCTCCCACCCCCTGCTGGGGACAGAGCCCAGCACCTGGGCACATGCCCTGACCAGGAATTGAACCGGTGACCTCTTGATTCAGGGGTTGACCCTTAACCACAGAGCCACAGCGCCGGGCTCAATGCCATTGATTTTAATGGAGGATGAAGTTCTCCAGTGTCTCCATATTCCAAGGGGTCGCTATCTCGGGTGGCATCTCAGGTAGGTGGGGTGGGAATTGTGAGTTGTTAGCAAGTCCAAGGGCAAGGCTGTCTCCTTCACTCACGTACCTCCCCGGGGAGGAGCGTCTGTGCTGGAGCGCGTTCCTGTGTGAACACAGACCCGTTCCCGTGTGTGTGGTCTGAGGTTCTGGTCGGGCATCTCCCCCAGGGCCCGGAGCCTCACAGCATTACAGCCCTGGCCAGTCATTTCTGGTGGCAGTTTTGTTGTTGTTGTTTGTGTTGTTTCTTGTTTTTTATTTTACTGCAGTGGACTGGACATTTATTCATGGGTCATTTGTCTCACTGGGCACAGCCTTTCTCTAGAATTCGGACTGTGAGCAGCTGGAACAAGGGAAGTGCTTCTCCATCCAATAGTTCAAAGATTCTTTTTATTAACCATCATCTTCTGTGAGCTGACTTAGTTCTTAACCCCTGAAAACCATCCTCAAATGTTCCCTGAATTCCAATCCCCGCATCCTGATTGAAAACATTTCAAGTGGACGAGACAATGGTTTCGACGGCATGCGTTTGTTGCTCGTAAACTAGTGAACGGCTATGTATTTATGTATAGATTTGTAATTACATACACACATGTCGTACACAACTAGTTGTGTTCATTAGTGGTGCAATTGTCTTATGATTACACCTTTACACCTGGCCACGGAAAGATGGCACAGATTACTCGATTCCCTCTGAGCTGAGGTCCCATTCAGCTTGTCAGTCATAGGCTGCCTTCAAAGTGATGGTTCTAAGGAGGGAAGCGCTGCAGCTGAAAAGAATTTGCTGGGGGGCGGGGGGCGGGGCCATGTGGGCACGCCTGCCTTTGGGGAGACCACCTGCCCGTTTTTCCAGAACGCCGTGGGCGGTGCCTCCTGCTCCCCGTTACTGCTTTCATCCTCCCCGGGGTCCCCTCCTTCCTCCCTCATCACTGTCAGCTCCTGGGCCACCCCCCTCGAGCCGCGGTCCCCTGTGGTCCAGATGGAATCGATCTCAGGGCTTTGCCTTTCTTGGGGTTTGGTGTCTCTGTTGTAGGAGCGGTGTTTTCTGCTTTGTCATCATATTTACCATCTGTCCCCCCTCCTGCCCCCCCACCCCCCGTGGGGTGGTAAGATTCTTGGAGATGGGAACAGTCTCCTGCCCATCTGCGTCTCCTCCCAGCACCTGGCACAGGGCCTGCTCGGCGAGGGGACAGCGGAAGGGACTCCAAGGGGGCCCCTTGGGGCAGGCCCTGCCTCCGGGTGTCAGTGGAAAAACTCATAGGTGCGTCCCCCGGGGCCACTCCAAGAAGCCACCCCACTTGTCTGCACCGAGTTTACAAGTAGCAGAGGAGCAGGGAGAAGCGAGGATGAGTGTCACAGATCTTCATCCGCGCGTTTGAGGGTAAGTTCCCTCGGCCAACACGGGGATGCTCCGACATGTCCGCGGCTGCTACGTTCTGGCCGGCGGTGGCCAGGGACGTCGGCCGCTGCGGCATCCCAGAAAACAAAGAGACGCGTCTGGTGTTGCTGAGTTCCTCGCCTGTGATCACTCCCTGAGACACAGCCCCGGGATCGCCGTGGCCCCAACGCGGGCGACACGCATCAGGAAGACAGCCACGGCGGCGGGCGAGGACAACCGGTGGCCTTGGTGATTATTAAGCGACGTCCGCCTCACCCGGACGAGAAGACGCTCCCAATTTGTCCTCCCTCCAGCCACCGGCTGCCGTCTCGTCACTCAGGCCTGTCCCGGGGAAGGACGTCTCGGAGTGTCACTGCCGTCACCTGGAGGCTCTCATTAGTGCAGGATTGGCACCGGGCCTTCTGGGAGGGCCATCGCCCGGCTGTCACGCTCTTGGCTTTCTTCCGGCGCCTTTGATCATGGCCCGTGTCACCTGTCCTGGCAGGAGCGGACGTTCTGAGAGTTCAGCCCGCGGCGAGTCTCGCCGGGCGAGGGCCGGGCGGCCCCCGCGGCCGCTCCCGGAGCGGCGATGCTCTGGTCGGAGCCGGCTCTCCGGGATGAGTGGTGGGTCTAGAAATTGCAGTAATGACCGGGGCGGGGACATCCGTCGTGGCCCCAGCCCGGCCCGCTTCGGCCGTGTTCTCTGTAACTTCAGAACTCCCACCGAAGGAGCAGAATTATCTAAATTTCCGTTTGACGTTTCCGTTTCCAATTGTTTTGACATCTCCATTTATAGATTTCTCCTCTGGTTAAAGCTCGATTGGAAAAGCGAGTTTCTAGACGAGTCCTGCCTGGCTCAAAAGCCCGAGGGTTGGTGCGCGGCCTGTCTAATTGGGGAGCATCCGATCCGGTTACCATCGACCAGCGCGGGCCGCCCGATGCGTGCCGAGCTCCAGAGGGCTCTCTCTCAGGCGCGCAGTTGTCCTCCGCTCTGCTCTCCTCCCTGGGAGCCCGGCTCAGGCCCGGCTCCGGCTCCAAGGTCACATGATCTGTCTGTCCTGAGTCCCCCTCCCCCCGGCCCAGGCTCTGGGAAAACTTCTGTTTGTGCCATGAGCACTGCGTGCAGCGGAACTCACTGTGTCCATGTGGAATAGAGCCAACTGATGAGCTTCTGTGTAGGCCATGGACACGTGGATTCTGACAACCAGCCAATCAGTGACGTTTCCCACGTGCTGGCGTCACCGGGGCGACATCGGGACTCCTTCTGGGTAGGCTGTCCTGCTTCCCGCGAAGTGCGCTCCCTGCGGTGATGGGATCATCGCATCTCCTAAAAGGCCGTTTCTTTAGCAACGCACAGGGTGAGCCACTTCCATAGGTCCAGGCAGTCAGAGTTCAGTGTGGGTCACAGTAACCAAACCATGTTTCCTGCAGGCATTTCAACAGTAAAAGGGATCCTTACAGCTCTAGGTACATGTAGACTCAAGAAGGGCTTACACTTCAGACTTCCTGTTGACCCTGTCGTGCAGATGTTGCCCGTTCTCCTCGCCGGCTTGAGAGTTTGCTTTCAGCACCCCTCCATGGGCCCTCCGGCCGGAGCGTCACAGCCATGGACATGTCTGAGCGTCCCTGTGTTCCGTGGGAAGTTATCCTCAGATGTGCAGGTAGAAGATCGATGTGTTGCAGCCTCGCTTCTCCGTGTTCTCTGCTACTTGTCCACTCTGTGCGGGCAGGTGGGGTGGCTTCCTGGAGTGGCCCGGGTGACGCACCTCTGAGTTGCTGTGCTTCCCAAGGTCTCTTCCTGGGCTGGGTGACGCACCTCTGAGTTGCTGTGCTTCCCAAGGTCTCTTCCTTCGCCTCCTGCTTGTTGCGTTTCAGAGCACCTTTATAATAAATTACGTCCCCTGATTAATAAGATTGAGCCTTCGCCTCACACTGGCAAGATGACCATGTGAGTGATCGCACTTAATTTTCCCCACTGTCATGAACTGTTTCTTATTTTTCCCAGTGGGAACAGCTGTGACCTGGTCTTGGGGCCACCGTCCGGTGCACAGGGCAGGAGTGCTCCCCGGAGTCACTCTGTCCGCTAGGGCCCTGACCAATTCGTCTTCTGATGGAGGCTTGTCCCCTGGGCCCGCATCTCCCCGTTCTGAACCACCCACCCCTGGTGACCATGGTTTCTCCTCTCTCTCCGACTTGAACCTTCTCAGATCCATTGTGGGTAGACTGCACCCGGGGTCCCCGACACTGTCATCTTGGGGACTTTGGCACCTGTGGCCCCCTTTTAAGAGAACATTTATACACACGGAGAGACACGCCTTTTAACTGTCCCTTTTGGCCAATGGGGACCCACCCACGCCCTTCACCCCCATGTCAGGTAAGAACGTTCCTGCCTCATCTGTCTTGTCAACTCGAGCACCCCCACTTCCACCAGCACCACTCTCAGGGCTCCTTGCTGTCTTGCATTCGTGGAGCCTGTCTTAGAACTTTCTGCAGATGAAGTCGCGTGATGTGAGTTCTGTGGCCGGCTCCTTGTCCTCAGCAGTCGCTCTGTGGGTTTGTCCGCGCTGCAGAGTTAGGGGCTCCGTTTGTTCTGTGGCTACGTGACGTCCGGGCACATAAGTCGCATGCCTGCCCTCTCAGGATAGTGATCGGGGAGTTCTCCATTTCAGTCACTGTGAGCAAAGCTACTATAAATATCCTTCTTCACATTCTTTTAAAAAAGATTTAAAGTCTTTTATTACACCGTCACCGTTAGAAGACTGATGGGGATTTTCCTCTCTTTTCCACATCCAGCGTGGAGAGAGGAGGAGGGTCCAGTGACTGAGTAGAGGGGCTGGGGATTGAGAAAAACAACAGAAAAGAATAGACGACACAGAAGTAGAAAATAAAGCCGGGGCTGGGTGGAACCTCTGCTCTCTGATGGAGAGACAGGGAATTCCAACCCAAAGGCAGCGTGTTTATTTATACTAAAACAGAAAGGGGTTTCATATGAAACCCCTTTATACTTAAAATCAAAGGAGCTTAAGTGGGCCCAGGTTCCACTCATTCCCTCAGCGAGGCCGTTAGGGAGCGGGCAGGACAACTTGCCAGCTCTGGTCCTTACGGGTTCTTCGTTGTTGCTGCACAAATATTTACTGAGCATGGGGTAGGTGCCATGTCCTGTTCTATACTGCAGTGCCCATTTCTGCTCATAGTGGGGGGCGGGGGGGCTGGGAGGGTCCTGGGAGTTTGGGGTGCTGGGTCCATCTCTTCAGTGTGAGAGGCTCCCCGCCAGCGGAGACATTTCCCGGAGCCCGGCTTTCTCCGGGAAGAGTTAAATCTCCGAGGAGCGGTGCGTGCCTGGGAAACTCAGCAGACAAATTCTTGAGTTGGAAGGGTGAGTTCCTGGATTCTTGAATGCGGAAAAATAACGCTTTAAAATTGTACTTTGGACACGATGCTCACTCTTTTGGCTCGACAAACAAACCCGGAATTGTTTTTAGCTTTCTGCTCTGGCATGCGCAAAGTTTTGCCTAAAACCCTTGGAGATTTGCTGCAAAAGATTTATTTATGTGCGTTCTGAAGAGCGTGCCAAAACCCCGCCGCTGCCTGTTCTCCAAGATGCTTCTAAATTAAAGAGCGAGCGAGGGAGGGAGGGGCCTGCCGGCTGGGGGCTGTGCACAGCAAGCGAGTTTCCTTCGGAGGAGGAAGGGCGGGCCGCAAGGTGACCGCACAGCCAGGTGCCTTCTGGGAGCCCAAGGAGAGGCCCCCCGCTCACAAAGTCACCGTCTCTGATGAAAAGACAGGCACGGAAAGCTACCCGCGTGGCTGCCGCCCGTCGAGGGGTTTAACACCAAGGCCTACCGGTCGATGAAAATGACACACACCACCTGACTGCGCCACGCACACAACATGGAAACCACACAAAGCAAATGTGCTGTCCATGAAGGCGCCTCCAGGTGCGTGGTAGCTCAATTCAACAGACACGATCAGGAAGCGGAATGTTTGCTCAGAAACATTAAACACACACCCACCCAGGGAGGTGTTTTCTCTCTAGGAGAGCCTGAGTCATTTATAAAAACACTTGTTTTGTACACACACGGAACTGTTTTTAAAAAAATGTGTTTTATTGATTTTTACAGAGAGGAAGGGAGAGGGATAGAAAGTCAGAAACATCCATGAGAGAGAAACATCGATCAGCTGCCTCCTCCTGCACACCCCCTACTGGGGATGTGCCCACAACCAAGGTACATGCCCTTGACCGGAATCGAACCTGGGACCCTTCGGTCCGCAGGCCGACAATCTATCCACGGAGCCAAACCTGTTTCGCCAGAACTATCTTTATGCATATAAATATCACACCGATAGGAATCCTGCTTCTATTGTGCCACAGATGAGTGTGAATTCTCCAAACTGCCTGTGGATCTAGAAAAACCGTGCATGCTTAGTCTTCTAAAGTGGAACAGAAAGAAAGAAAAAAAAAAGGATGTTTGTTTAGTGTTGCTGTAATGCCAGCAGCAACTCTTGGAAGCTCAGTGAGCTTGCAGCCAAGTCCCGCCCGGGCCTCCCAGAGCCCTGGTCTGAAGGGTCTGACCATGACCGTGGAGAGGAGGTCCCTTTGGTGATAAATCCGCCCCCGTCCCCCACATTCATCCGATAGAGCCACTCTCCCGATCATGTGAGGCAGTGTTTTATTTCCATGTGCTGAGGAACATCCGCCGCTGAGGAATGGATGGGTGGGAGAAAGACACACTTTCAAAGCGTGGAGGAACTGCCTGCTTCTTTCTGCTCTGTTTTGGGCCTCTCCCCGTGGCTGGCAGCTTTGGCCTGAGGGCTGCGGCTCAGCGCCAAGGCCAGAGGCAGTGCCGGGCCCGGGTGCTTCTCATGAGGGGCTGTGTGTAGCCCATGAGACAGCGTAGTAAAGAACTTCTTCTTTTCAAATGTATCTTATTGATTTTAGAGACGAAGAGAGTGGGAAAGAGAGATAGAAACATCAACGATGAGAGAGAACCATTGATGGGCTGCCTCCTGCACGCCCCTACTGGGGATTAAGCCTGCAACCCAGGCATCTGCCCTTGGCCTGAATCGAACCTGGGACCCTTCAGTCTGCAGGCCAAACCAACTAGGGCTGTGGTTGGCAAACCCTGGCTCTTTGGCCCCTTGAGTGTGGCTCTTCCACAAAACACCACGGCCTGGGCGAGTCTATGTTGAAGAAGTGGCGTTAGAAGAAGTTGAAGTTTAAAAAATTTGGCTCTCCAAAGAAATCTCAATCGTTGCCCTGTTGGTATTTGGCTTTGTTGACTAATGAGTTTGCAAGACACTCAACTAAGGCAAGTAAAGAACTTCTCGCACAGCGCGGCTCGGATAACAAGGTGGTAATCAGACCAGCCTTGGGCAGCGGTAAAATCGCTCTATTTACAGAGAAGCCAAAGAGTTGAGAACAAGGGAAAATCTCTCTCTACAAGACCTTCCCCATCGCAGTGACCCCCTACCGCCCCCCAAAATAAGGGCGTGAATGACCAAGGCTCCCCCCAGGCTCTGAGTCACGTGCCTCTCCATCCCCGGTTAAGAGCACGCAATCACTCCCTTCCTGCGTTGTCTTCTCCCTGGTGTCTGCTGGTGGTCCCGTCAGCTCAAACACACCGTTCCCTCCTGTCTGAGGGACCCCTCCCCGTCCCCACACCCACCGATAGAGCAAAACCAGCCGGCCTCCCTGGGCCCACACACTCCTGCGGCAGCGCCCTGGGCCTCGGCCCTCGGCAGCCAGGCTGGGCACCTCTCGGCCCTTCTAACGTGACGCCCCCTCTCCGCTGTTTGTGGCAGATACCCAGGCAATATCCTGGCCCCTCTTCCTGGGCACTGCCTCTCCTCTTCCCTGGACTGTCCTACGCCCCTCGCGGTGAGGAGACATCGAGGGATGTTTCTGTCCAGGGCCCGGCACCAGGGTAGAGTGCAGACCCGCTGGAAGACAGGGCCGTGGCTGTGGCCATGGTGAGAAAAGGAACCGGCCTCCTGGAAAAGCCTCCTGCACCCTCTTCCCAAGCCGACCCCTGATGGTAACTTCCGGGGTCACTGCGAGGACATGGAAGACCGTTCCCTGTGGACTGGTTGGATTTTGGGAGATTATTCTTGTCCAAAAATAGCGATGCCTTCACTGAGGGACACGCTGCCAAGGGTTCTGCCTTCTTGACTTCTTCCTAGAAACTTCCCAATCGGCTCACAGTGGTTAGCAAGTAACTCCTCTTGGCCGTCCCCAGGGAGAGCTGGGCCAGTGCAGGGAAAGAGGCCACCTGAGGGTGGGCGTCCATGTCCCATGTTGCCTTGAGAGACCGTGTATCTTGGATCTAGCTCTGTATTCTTTTTATTTTATTTTTTGTTTTTATAATACTCACCCAAGGAGTGAGATTATTTTTCCCCCAATATTTTTTAGAGAGAGTGGAAGTGGAAGGAGGGGGAGAAGAGTGGGGGGGGAGGAGAGAGAGAGAGAGATAGAGATAGAGAGAGAGAGAGAAACACCGATGTGAGAGAGAGACATTAATTGGTTGCCTCCTGCTTGCATTCCAACTAACCAGGGCTGGGGATTGAACCTATAACTAAGGTATGTGCCCTTGCCTGGAAATTGAACCGTGACCCTTCGGTCTGCGGGCTGACACTCTAACCACTGAGCAAACCCAGCCAGGGCTGTGCATCCTTTTTGAAATGAGCTCCACATAAGAAGTCCGAAGGCCCCTGCTCCCCACTCTGACACAGAAGGGAGCTGGGATACTGACTGTAGGACGCCCTCTTAGTGAGCAAAAAAGAATCCTCGGCCACTTGGGAAATACGGCAAGTCCAGGACCTAACCACATTAGAGCACAGCAAAACACGGCTGAGTGCCCCGGCCTGTGTAACAGACAACAGGATCAGAAGAAGCTCGGGAAGCTCAGTGGCCAGACCCCGCGAAGGCTGGGACACTGCCTGCCCGTTTCCTGAGTCAGCTCTGCAGGCCTGGGGCCTGAAGATGGAGCAGAGGGGGCACCGAGTGTCCTGGGTGCTAGCACCTGAGTGCATGGGCCGCGTGGTGCTGCGGAGAGATTTGTACATGGTCCACGGAATGTTCTGGAGAGCAGATTCGTTTAACAAATCCCTGCATTTCTGTGCACATGTGCCTGCCTCTTCAGGCCTCCACCATCCCCCAGTAGGCATTTCAGAAGGAGCACGTCCCTCGAAGGAGATTCCACGTGCGCAAGTGTTTGTGAACTTGGGGTGCCCTAAGCAGAGGAGGCGTCGTGACTAATGATAACACCGCCTAACGAGGAGGAGTAACTGGGAGAGAAGCCTCGCCTGGACCATCCCATAATGCCATTCACACAGTGGGAGCTCATGTTTGCTGGCTGGTGAAGAATACTGTTCTCTTTTTCTTTTTTTTTTTTAAAAAAACATATTTTATTGATTTTTTACAGAGAAGAAGGGAGAGAGGGATAGAGAGTTAGAAACATCAATCAGCTGCCTCCTGCACACCTCCTTCTGGGGAGGTGCCCGCAGCCAAGGTACATGCCCTTGACCGGAATCGAACCTGGGACCTTTCAGTCCGCAGGCTGATGCTCTCTATCCGCTGAGCTAAACTGGTTTTCAGCTGTTCTCTCTTTTCTCTCTTTCTTTTAATAAAAAACATCTCCTCCCTTTTGTCCAGGACATGCCTCGCCAAAACCACGGTTTGTGTGAGGAGCGCGCGTGTTGGTGCCCCCGGCCCCGCCGCATGTGGTGGGGGGACCGAGGCCCCTCTTCGCTGCTGTTGGCAGCGCTGGCTTGGTGGCTGTGTTTCGGGAAGCTAGCCGTGGTGACATCAGATTGGTGAGAGGAATCGTCGGGGGCCCCCTCTGTGTTTCACTCGCCGTTGGGAAAGTTGAAGTTACTTGTTTGCTTAATACTCCAACCCGATGAGCCGTTCCATCATCCGCCGCTAATGCACTCCCGGCGAACAGGATTCATGCCGGCGTGAGCAGGGGAATCACTCACACTTGCCACTGGTGTTAAACACAGGTTTTAATCGAGACAGAGCGCCGACAATAAATATTCATTTCTCATTTCCAATGAGTAAACTTTATCTCTCTTTAAAAGCCTTCTCACCGGATTGCTTTCTCCCCCTGGAAGCTAATGGCAGATTTGACAGGGGCGCGTCGGGGACTAAAAGGCCCCTCCCGTCAACACAGCCACGAAGAGTTATTATGAAAGTCAAACTTCGCCATAAGGGCCACCCTTGTCACGAGTAGCTGTCCCTGGGTCCCTGGGGAGCCCCTCTCTCCCCCCCTCCCACCCCCGTCCCCGGGGCTTACCTTCCTGGCATCGCCCTCCGAGGGCACGCAAGGAGGAAGCAGAGGGCAGACGTTCCTCTCCGCGTGGACAAGCTCTGGGGTGGAGGCCAGCCCCGAGAGAGGCCCGCCCGCCCGCCCAGAGACGCGGTGGCTCTTCCCTCACCAGCCCATCTGGTCCGTGTGGGCCTGACACAGACGGGGAGGGTATGGCCCCGGGGAGACCTGTCTGAGTGATGCCAAGGTCTACTGGTGCTTCTTTGGTTGGTATGGGTCTCTGACACCTGTTGTTGTCACACCGGCTACATGTGTGCCTTGCTGGTGTGCGCGTCTGTGAGCCGTGTAGACACGCATTGCTCTTTTTTTTTTTTTTAGAATGGCTTTCATCAGGTGTCATTTGCGTCCCACAAAATCCACCCATTGCCAGCGCCCAATTCAATTATTTTTATTTTTATTATTTTAGAGCGCTGTGCACCGATCATCATCACCTCTGTGTAGAACATTTTCATCGCCCCGAGAAGAACCCTTTGTCCCTTCTGGGTATTCTCCTCCTCCCCTCTGTTTATGCCTCTTCCTCTGTCTGGCTTCTGCCTGGGTGGGCGTTTGCACCCAGGATGTCCTCGTCCAGGGCGGGGATGGGGGGTGGGATTGGGACGTGCGAGCTTCCGTTGTGGGTTCAGAGACTCACGGGATGTCGGACTGACACGAGGCATGGGCGCCCACCTCGTCTAAACGTCTCACTTTGTAGTTGGGGAAACTAACGAGCTCTCTGCCACGAGGTGAACCAGGGTTGAGGAAGGTCTAGGATTCAAGGTTCCGCGGCTGTGCTTTTGTTTTTACATATGCGTTTTTGTTGATTTCAGAGAGGAAAGGAGAGAGAGAGAGAGAGAGAGAGAGAGAGAGAGAGAGAGAGAGAGGGAGAGGGAGAGAAACACCAATGATGAGAGAGAACCATTGACTGGCTGCCTCCTGCACGCCCCGCACTGGGGGGACTGAGCCGCCTGCAGCCCGGCCTGTGCCCTGACCGGGACTCACACCGGGACCTCTTGGTTCATAGGTCGGTGCCCAACCACTGGGCCACGCTGGCCGGGCAGGCGGCGGTGGTTTCAGCCTAAGGGTAAAACAGGTGTTTTGAGCTGCTTCTGAAGTCAAGATGGACCCTGAAGGCCAATGCTGAGAGGTGACTCACTGAGGCTGTTACTGTAGGTGCTGTTCCTCTGGTCGGCTCCCTATGGAGGCTCCTCCCACAGAGACAGCTGGGGCTGAGGTGAGCATGGGGGGTGAGGGGCTTCTGTATGACTTGTACTCGCTCCTGACTGCTGGGGTGCACTGCCTCCTGTCTCTCTCCCCTCTTCCTCTGCTCTTTACTCTGGGAAGCACCCCAATTTTGTTCCTTCCACCCCAGAACTAGCCTCCTCTTTGCCTGGGATCAGGCCCTTCCCAGGCCACCCACACTTCCAAGATGACAGGCCTGTGGGTAGGCCACCCTTGTGACCCTGCTTGTCCCCCTCCCCTCTTCTCCCCTCCCCCCTCCCCCTCCCCCCTCCCCCGTTCAGGTGTTCCCAGGCAGGCAGGTGCCCAGGCCCAGTACAGGCATCTTTCTCAGGTCTTTTCTATTTAAGCAGGTGGCGGTTGCTCAGATGGTCCGGCGTGTGCTTTCATTATTTCTTTCATATACTTTTCATCATCCAAGTTATACAGAGTGACTTTTCCAAAGAATTTCTTTTTCTAATTTTTGAACTTCTGTTCCTAGTCCTATACCCGATTACAAACATACAATTTCTCAGAGTATCTCCGAAGGGGCCATTTACAAGATCTCGCTCAAAAAGCGGTGTGTTAGTACAAAGAATTATGTAATTTTTAAAGGTAATTCAGGCCAATGGATCAAATCCTCACATATTTCTCCTGAGTAGTTCCCACTGAGTCAATCAGCAGTGATTTATCTGAAGACAATGAGCATAAACCATAAAATAAAATAGACCTTCTGATTTGAAAATTGGCCATTCAAATCATGACCCATTGATATATAATTTTAACAAATAAACATGTTCGATCTTTGTCTTTGTGCTGAAAAAAAAATCTATTTTATCTTTTGTCTTATCTGGCCGATGAAACATTGAGTGTGTCTAGCCTAAATAAATATATAAAAATCAATAGTCATCTTACATACCAGCCATAATCAGCATAATTAGTGGAAAACAGGTTCTTATTTATAAAAGCAACCTCAAATAGAAAGTCCCCAGGGAAAATATTAAGAATAATAATGTAGAACCCGAAGAAGAAAACTACCAAAAAAAAAAAATTTCACTAAAAAGGATAAGATGAGGGTTGGCCAAAGAGAAGAGATATAGTATCTCTTTTACGGCAAGACTCACTATGGTGATGGTTGTATGAATTCTGTGCTTTCTTAAGGGGCCTGGCCCGTTTCATCACCATTTAAATATCTTTCTGGCTGTGGTGCTGGAGTCACGGCCCCAGTGGAGTTGAAGCTCCCCAAGGCACTTCCTGAAACACACATGAGCCAAATAGAGTCATCGAGGATAGAAAACCGGGGACAACAGAATCCGGGTGACAGGCAACTCCTGCTCAGAACAGGGACAGGTATGGCCGAACCACCCGCAGGCCCGGGGTCCAGGGATCAGCTGTGGGGGACAGAGGAAGAGCAGAAAGGGCTCAGGTGAGTCCTCTGTGATTTGTGAAAACTAAAACTATCCCCCACAGCAAGCACCTCTCGCGGGATGTGCAGAGGTAGGCACAGTTGCCCGGACAGAGAGCTGGTCACACACAGCTGCTGGGAGGGCAGAAGTGGTGGGGCAGCTGGGCACAGAAGCAATTTGATGGACAAGGTAAAACTCAGGCCAAATAAGCCTTAAGTGAAAGGGGGGTGGAGGAAGGACATTTTATAATGCTGAAGGCTCCATGTACAATGACGATCTAAAAATTATTACTATCATCTATAAGTTAGATTACAGAAGCGATCCGCATGTAATGGAAACCACAGGAGAGGAAAGGAGAAACGAGCTGTTCGAACAGGAGAAATGGACAGGCACCCACAGTAGGACAGTCACCCCGTGAGCCCTAGCCAGACGTCGTGTGGCGGGGACGAGTCTCCCTCACCATTGTGTGGAAGACCTGGACAGGGGAACGAACAAGGGAGACCGTGAGGCTCCATTTCCAAAGCTGCGCCCTGTAGCACAGAGAGGGCATTCCTTCGTTTCGAGCAAATGTTCACAAAATGCGGCCTGTCGTTGGCCATAAAGAAAACCTTCATAAATTCCAAAAAATATGAGTAATACAAACCACCCTCACTAGCTAACTGCAATAAACCTAGGAATTAATAAGAAAATAAAAAAAAAAACAAAAAGGCCCTTCCACCTGGAAAAACAAAACCAGCTATTAAACAACTCGTGGGTCAAAGGGGAAATAAACAAAGTGCAGGATTTCTGAGACTGCGCTCAGGAAAACTCCGTCTGCCAGGATCCACGGCGGGCAGCTACCCCAGAGCTCCGGGGAAAACGAGACCGCTGTGCGCCTCTCACCAAAAAATAGACAAGTTACACAAATACATTTATAAAGCATAAATATGTAAAAAACATTACATATACTTATATAAAGTCAAAAAGCTAGAGAAGAACAAACGAGACCGACAGGACTGAATAGAACAGTGTGCTGTGCCGTAGACGTTCTGAGAAGGCACATGTCTGCTATGGCTGGGGGACACCTTAAACAGCAGGGGACCTCTCTGCATGGAAGACTGGATTGAACTGGTGGTAACTGGGAACTGTGTGTTTGGTTGTTGGCCGATTTCGTCTGCAGACACCGGTGTCTTCTGGTTTTTGACATTTCGCTGGTCTATGGTGGACCTCGGAATTTTGTATCAAACCGTTCACCCTATGGGCACTTTAAATGTGTTCGTCTAAGCCACCCAACTGTCTTATGGCAAGAGCTGGCGCCACGAAAGCAGTTGGGCCGTTTTAGGGTTCGAAGCTTCTTCATCCCCTTTCTTTCTCCTAAACCAGGCGTTAGACGCCTTGGCTGTTCTGCTGTCCTTTTCTAAGAACACTAGAGGCCGGGTGCATGGGATTTGTGCACCAGTGGGGTTGTGGTCTGTGGGGATCAGCCTGCTGTGGGAGCAGCTGCTCATCCCGGTCAGCTGAGTGGTGCTCCCATTGTGGGAGCACTGACCACCAGGGGGCAGCTCCTGCATTGAGCGTCTGCCCCCTGGTGGTCAGTGCACATCATAGCGACTGGTCGGTTGGTCGTTCTGGTCGTTCCGCCGTCCGGTCGCTGGGCTTTTATTACATAGGATTTATTTCTGTTCAAATCTACTCTTTGCGTTTTGGTATATTTCATACGATCTTATCTCATAGTTAACTTTTTCCTGTCTCTTTGCATCGGAAAAGGGAGAAAGAAACCCATATACGTGGACTTACTCTCTCACCAGCTCCTCATGAGCCTATTCCCTGCACCCAGCGTTCCCTACACAGCCCATCCCAACTCAGAACCGTCCTCCCTCCAAGGTCACTGCCTTCCTGACTTTTGTGACAAGAACGTCCTGGCTTCTGTCTGCGTCCCTAGACCAGAGACTCTAGTGTTTCCTTCTTTTTTATATATGAACTTCTGGATTGGACCTATGGAATATCTTCTTTTCCCCTCCTTGCTTCCTTCACTCAGCAGTGCATGCGGAATGCACCCCTGTTGGCATGTGGCGCTATTCTTGCTTCACTTCGATACCAGGTTATCTTCTCTGGGAAAAGGGCATGTTACGTCGCTCTTCCCTGTCGATGGGCATTTGGCTGTTTCAGCGTCTGGCTTCTAAAAAATGGCACCACATGCGTACGCTTGGCCTGGATCCCGGTGTACATGTTTCTCTGGGGCGTATTCCTAAGGGGAGAGGGGCTGGGTCATGGGACCTTGTTGGTATTTGCAGTTACCTAATAATACCCAATTGGTTGCCAATTGCCCCCAACATAGGTGGGCTGTGCCCCGTGAGCTCTGTCCCTCTTCCCGCTGGGCCACCCAAATTGTCACACCTCTGAGCTCACTCTTTCCTTAGATTTTGGGTGGTATTTCCTTGCAATATTGACAGTTTTTTTTTTTTTTAAATTTAAGGGCATTAAAACTACCCATTATTTTTAGTTGTTTTCTGTGGAAGGCTTGATCCAAATAATCACGTATGTGATATTAAAACCAAGAGCTTCTATTTTAGGTTGTTAACTGTCCACTCCTCTTTGCCTGATAGTGTTTGAGTTATTCCTCTAACTTCTTGAATTAAATGCTCCGCTAGTTTACTTTGGGTCGTTATTATTTCCTGAAAATGCACCGAAGCTCTAAACTTCCCTCGGAGGACTGCTTGGCCCATGCCCACAGGTTTTAATACGGACTATTCTCATTAGCAAGCATTTGTAATTTCCGCTTCTCTTTTCTCTGGGATTCATAAGTTGCTCAGAGGCTCCGGTCCATGTTTGTGAGAAGATTGACATTTGGGGACTATCCTTTGGTTATTAGTTTCTAGTTTTATTGCTTTGGATTTGGAGGAATGGCCTCTGATTTCTACTGTGAATTTTCTTTATGCTCTAAACTTTGGGCAGGTTTTTAAAATAGATATTCCGTGGATGTTTAAGATCACATGAATTCTCCATTTGTGGAGAGCAAAGCTCTCTCTGTTCCTGTTAAATCTGATATTGTATCTAGGAGGAGCCATTCTTATTCATTTTTCATGTTGTGATTTTTAAAGAGGTAATGTAAAATCTCACTCTGTTAACAGGCCAGTTTCTTCTCTCCCCACCTGGTTTTGTTTTATATATTGTTTTATATGTTATGTATTCTGTTTTATATGTTCTGATGTAATGTTGTTCAATGTATGGGGTCTTATACTGCTATTGAAAGGACTGTACCTTTATATAACAAATAATTTCTTGTCTTATTCTCTCTGTCTTGATTTTTCGGCCTAATTTTGTTTCAGTTTCCCCAAATACATGGTCGGGCAAAAGTAGGTGTACAGTTGTGAATGCGCAAAACACAATTTATTCTTGTCTTATTATTTGTTAATTGTATTACTTTCCATAGGAGCAGCTGCACACCTGCTTTAGCCCCACCCTGGCTGACAAGACACACGCTGATTTTTCTGGATGCTTCTGGGATGAATTCAGAAAAGGGTCCTCTCTCTTCTTCTTCAGCAGAACTGGATAGACCCTCAATAAGATGCCAGGAGGGAATGAAAACTCCAGGTACTTCTGGAGATGGAGAGAATCATTTCATCAATGCTTTGTTCTTTTCTCCCCGCCATTGTCTCCCCTCTTCTGCCTCATTTGATGCTCAGTGGTGTCTATTTCATCTCTTCGTTGAGTTTTTCATCCTAAAGTTACCTTTTTAAAGGTGTGGCTTCATCTTCCTTCTTTATGCTTCCTGACAGACGTAGGGAACAGACATGAACTGAGTGTCAAGGTTTTGAGAAGTTGCTTTGGGTCTCTGGCCTCCTGCATGATGTGTGCTTGTGTTCATGTGCTCGTGTGTGTGTGTGTGTGTGTGTGTGTGAGAGAGAGAGAGAGTGCGAGTGTTTCTATTTATGTGTGTGTGCTCGTGTGCTTGTGTGTGCTCATGTGTGCTCGTGTGTACGTGTGTGCTCATGTGTGAGAGTGTGAGTATGTGTGTGTAAGTTTGAGTGTGTCTATGTGTGTGTGCTCATGTGTGCGTGTGTGAGAGCGTGTGTGTGTGAGTTTAGTGTGTACGCATTTGTGTTTCGAAGCTCTCGACATGAAAGAGTTTTCTCGGAGCCTAAACTACAGAGATTGACGATACAATGGATTGTTAGCATTGGCTCTCATTCTTGCATAGAAACTGTTCATTTCTGTGTATGACCAGTGGGCCCGTTCTCACAGGAAGCCAGACTGTTCTGTCTGACTTCTGCCATCCAAGCGAGCCTCGCGTTCTGGCTTTGCTCCCGGGGACGATCTTCTCAGCCCCCCGCTTCGCAAAGAGCGACCGGCGGCCTGTCTCTATCAGAGGGTCTCGGGAAGGCAACGCCGCCTCCAGATAATGATGTCAACGTATCGAAAGTGTGTTCAGATCGATGCCTCCGCTCTGGGCTGCCGGAGAAACTCCCAGAAGCCCGCAGGTGAGGGCGAGCGTGCAGCACGCACAGACCGCAGCGGGGGGCTCTCTCGACTCCCCCAAACCAGAATTTGAAATGTTTTCCACTTTTCTCAAACTGCCTTTTTCTTACTGACTAATAAAAATTCCTATATATTGCATCCTTGATCGTTTCATCTGCAATCTTTTCTCATATTTTTTTGCCATTATTTTAAAATAGCTTCAATTGTCACAGGAACTTGTATTTTCTTTGTGCCTTTTTCCCTTCACTATATCAGCATTTTCTCATTCACTCATTCATTCATTCACTGAAAAGAACAAACACTTTATGGAGCTTACGGCCTAAAACACATAAAAACGATCGTATTAAAAGTTTTCGTTGTTTATGTTGAAGTCTACTTGGTGGGCTATTCGGTTGCATCTGGAATTGATCTTGCTGTATCATCTGGGGCGTGGCTATGACTGTAAGCATTGGGCATTGTTCCCAGCATTCTTTATTAAGTGTTTACTTGTGCACACGCCCCTTTCCCTTGGTTGGGGACTCTTGTGTCAGACGTCAATGTCACTAGTGAGGTGAGGCTTTTTGACAGGGACCGGTCCAGCTCTCCTTTGCAGGTCGGACTGATGCAGATTTGGGAATGGCTCCCCCAGGACCAGCTCTACACCCCGTGGGGTTAGGAGCGCGCTGCATCCCTCTTTAAAACTAACTGGGAATGATCTCGATCTCTGCAATAGTCAGTCTTCCTGAAATGATCACATTATATTTCTATACAACAGTTCACTGTCTCTGAGGAATGTGTGTGGTTTTGCTGTGGCAAATTCTGTACAGTTTTTGCTTAGATTCGTCCCTGTATTTCATGCCTTTGTTTGCGATTATGAAAGTAATTTTCTTCTATCCTATTTTCTAATAACTTAGGAATTATTTTTTCATGTTTCACTTTTTTTTTCTTCCTGGGCTACTTTACAAAATACTCAATTCGAAGGCTTTCTGTGTGTGTGGTATATTACCCGCAAAGAATGATCTTGTCATTTATAACAGTTCGTTTTTAATATTTCCCATGTCACCGCGATGGGAAAATCTATCAGAACCATGTTAACCAGCCGTGGTGGCAATGGACATCTTTGTCTTTGTTCTCATTTTAGCAGGCCAGAGTCAATATGTTTGCATAGCTTAGATTTCATCCTCACACATGGGGGTTGTAAGACCCACGTGGGCCGCAGAAACACTCCCTGAATATAAGGTAGCAATGGCATTTATTGCAAAGACAGACTCAAGTAATAATCTTAACGATGTGAAAACTAGAAGGCATTCATTTCCCTAAAACGCACCCATTTCTCATTTTCACGGATAAACTGGTATTAGCACCGGCTCCCGGTCAGGGCTCATTCCCTCCGTTAACCGTTACCTGGTGGGCCGTGCTTCCCTCGGCCCAGGAACCCCGCCGGGGAACCAGACCAGCTTATTAAAATGTCCTCTGGCCGTTCTGTCCAAATTCAAGTTGACTTAGATTTCAAGCCCAGTCATCTTTGGATGCATTCCTACCTGGTGGGTCAGGACGAAGTGAGTCCCATAGGATCTCATCGGCTGTTCGCTGTCTTTGAAGGCTGGGTTACTGTGTTCAAGTGGGGGAACCCACTGCCTCCCCCCATGTTTCATGGGGGCCACAGGAGATGCTGAGTGCATGTGCCTGAGCAGCTATCTTGTTTCCTTTCATAGTGGAGGTCCCAGACCCAGATTAGAGACTGCCCTGCCCAATGGTGGGCACCCAACTGGAGGTGGGGGACAGTGGGTACTCTCGGGACCCCTCACAGATGGAATCCCTGTGCAGGTGGAGAATGGTCTCCCCAGCTGTGCCTGCCCCTTCCCCACTCTTTGCCTTCTCAGCCAGTTAGGTCCCCGCCTTGCCCTGTGTTTTAAAAATATATATATATATATATATATATATATATATATATATATACACATACATACATACATACTAGAGGCCCCGTGCACAAAATTTGTGCAAGGGGCTCGACCCTTGCAGCCGCAGCGCCTTGCCTGGACCTGGCTTCATCTGGAAGGTTGTCTGGAAGGTCATCAGGCTGTCCCATCTAAGTAGCATATTGCACTTTCATTATTAAAGATTTTTTTTTTATTGATTTTAGAGAGGAAGGGGGAGGGAGAGAGAGAAAGAAACATCAACGACGGGAGAGAATCACTGATCGGCTGCCCCTGCTTGCCCCCACCCCGGGGCTCAGGCACACAACCCGGGTGTGTGCCCCACCCGGGAAGGGAACCGCCATGGCCTCCTGCCTCACAGGCTGATGCTCCACCACTGAGCCACCCCAGGCTGGCTGCCTCGCTCCTCTTCCTGCGGTTTTCCAGCATTTCACACACCAGCCCCGGCCTGCACAGCAAGGGTTCCCCGGAGAAGCGTCCGGAGGGGTCTCGGTGCGTGACTCTTTCAGGATAAAACAGGATGGCGGCCCTCAGGGGCCCGGCACTTCCGTCCCGGCCACATCTGCAATCGCCTCTGAGGCCACTTCCCCCTTCGGTAAGCAGATCGCTCCTCTGCTTCAAACGAGGACCCGGGTCCCCAGCTCCAAGGCGCAACCGGGAGAGGCGGCCACCATAAAAGGTAACAATGCCTAATGTCCCCGATACTGCTGCGTGGGGACCGGCTTTAGGACTTGGGCCCTAAATGGTTCTTAATCCCTGGCTGCGGTGATTGTGAGCGTGGGAGCCAGGCCACCGGGCCGTCGGTTATAAAACCATTGCCAAGAGGAGCAGAATAAAAAAACGGTTATAGGGACCTTGTTACGGATTCTGTGCATTCCGTGAGGATTCGAGGGAGGCGAGCAGGCCGTGATGGTGTTTGCGACGCGTGGGTGAAAGATGACCTTCGACGCAGGTGAGCCAAAAGGTGAAAGGAGCAAACAGAATTTAAATACAGCCCGTTCCAGCCATTTTCCTGCCGCTGGACCCCCCTTCCTCATCACCTCGCCGAAAACCAAAGAGAACACAAAAAGCCACGAGCCGCAGAACCTGGCCCGGGACAAAGACGTGTGCAGACCGGAGAGCCGTGACATCCTGCAGAAGCAAAATATCATTCTGGTTCGGGGGCCCGAGAAGCGCCATGGATCTCCGATTGCCATAAATCCCCGCAAGTCCGAGGGAGGTTTCCGCCAGCATGCGCGTGTGTGCGCGCGTGTGTGTGGGTGTGTGTGCCTGTGTGTGTAGCGGACAGCATTGCGCCATCGCGGGGAGCTATGATTAAGGAACTGGGGGGGGGGAAGGGTGGGAGTGATTCCGGACTTTATTTTGGCACCGCACGGCGCGCTGTGTTACCACAATTATTGGTTTTCTGAAATATGTCGCTATGCATTATTCTGATCAGATTACTTGCATTGCACAATCCTCTGGTGACTAACGGGACAATAGCACCAAATAAATCTCTCTCTGAAATTTAATCTCCGTGTCTGTACACGGCTAAGAAGAACATCCCCGGCCCTCCGATAAGGAGCTGTATATCTTCCCTAACTGAGGAGCGCTGTTCTTTAATGAGCCGTAATGAAAACCCGCAAACAGGCAAATGAGTATGTGGCTTGGAGGCGGGGGGGGGGGGGGGACAGGGGGGTACGGGGGTGCCGGGAACGGGGTGTTGAAACGTAGCCTATATGCTCACATGCCCCGTGTGGGGAAATTCTCATTTCTCTTGTCAAAATGCCACCGCAGGTCGGGGTGGGTGGCTTACCCCAGTCGCTACCCTTTCACCTCCAAGGAGTTGGATTCTTTTGAGAATCTCCCCTGCCCCCAAAGGAGAGGCGGCCGGGGACACAGACCCCCCCCCCCTGGTCGTTGGAGGCTCCCTCGGGCCCCCTTCTTTCAGGGGGGAAACAGGTTTGTCTGTAGCTGTGGAATTTCTCCCAGGGGGTGGGAGTTTGCCAAGCAGGAAACCAGGAGCTGCTGTGCCCTATGTTGGAAAGGGACCTTGCCTGTTGCCCTGGTCCTCAGCGCTGGGGCGCGGCCACTGGGAAATGGGCGACGGAGGGGAGCGATTGGCACCCTGCAGACCGGCCCCCAGGTGCCCAGACCCCCCTGAGAGCCCCTCTTCACCCCGAGAGAAGCACACTGTGGGGACCCCGGCCTGCCAGCTCCCCCGCCTCCCAGCGCTCCCAGCCCCTTGTTTTGGAGGAAGCATCGCATCTTGAAGTCATTTTTTCCTCCCTTTCCAGCAATCCCATTGTCCGCCCGCCCTCCCGTCCCCCCGTCCCGATCGGGCGTGGCGCCCTGGCCCAGGCTCACATCCTGGGGAAGTGTCCAGGAAATGTTTATTCTCCATTTCAAAATGAGTGTTTTCTCAAAAACACGGCGGCAGGGAGACGTGCTGGCTACGAGAGGAAGCCCCGGGTAGAAACTATGTGAAATGCGAGGCCCCCCGCCCCGGCCGGCCCCACAGGCCATTTCCCACTTGTCCGGCTCCTGTCCCCAGAGGCCGGGCCCTGGCCGGGCTCCCCCTGGCCTCGCACCCCCATCCCCACCCCGCAGCCATGCGCTGGGCACGTCCACAGAGGAGCCCCCTGCACGCAGCGCCCGGCCTTTCCTGCTCGGCTCAGCCTGGCGTCGCTCTCACGTCCATCCAGACAGAGCCTCCGGCCGATGAGCGGGAACCCTGCTTGGTGTGCCACCCTAGACCCCGTGCCCCTCGTGCCCAGTTCCTGGGGGTGCCAGTGGGTCCCAGTTGTCCGTGGGTACAAACAGCAGGAAGGGGGCCCCGGTTCCAATCCCAGCTCAGCCCCCCACCCTCCAGGCTCCCCACCCTCTAGGAAACAGCCCCCCCCCCCACCGTCTGTAAAACCGGGAGGCAGGGCACCGCTGTACGTCGGGGATGACCGCGATGCCCAGGGCGCGGGGACGGGGCTGGCACGCAGACGGCGGCCTGTGTGTTGCAGGGTTTTCATCTGCAAAAGCGTGAATTCGCCGTGGAAACGCTGTGTCTGTGGGGAGCATGCCAGGGAGTGTGTGTGTGGGGGGGGAGGCGGTGGGGAGGGAAAAAGGGGGAGAGGGAGAAGATCTTGGTGCAGTGAGGATAGGCCTATAGCTGATGGGGCAACGGTCGGCAAACTGCGGCTCTCGAGCCACATGCGGCTCTTTGGCCCCTGGAGTGTGGCTCTTCCACAAAACACCACGGCCTGGGCGAGTCTATGTGGAGGAAGCGGCGTTAGAAGCAGTTTCAGTTTAAAGAATGTGGCTCTCCAGAGGAATGTCCATCGCTGTCCTGTTGGTATCTGGCTCTGGGGACTCGTGCGTTTGCCGACCACCGCCGGACAGGGCTTTGTCAGATGCAGTCTCCCGGGTGGCATTTCGCTGGGTCCCGCGTCTGGCCGTGGGTCGGGAGGGACGTTGCAGGCCACTCTGGCGGCTGCGGGGTCCCGCTGACCTGTGAGGCCGGGCGCCCCTCTCCTCACTGCTGTCGGGGCCCAGGGCCGATGGGCGGCAGAGCTTTGCAGACTGTGAGGGGCGGGTCCTTTTCGAAGGGGTTTGCACTCATTACGGTTGTTTTACGTCTTTGCTGCGTGTTTTCCTTTCGGGGTGATGGAAGTGAGCAAACAGCCGGGCGCCGGGGCTCAGTCAGCAGCTGAGCATCTACTGATGAACCAGGAGGTCAGGCGCAGGCCTGCGTTGCAGGTTCAATTCCCGCGGGGGGGAGGGGGGGGAGGGGCCGGTGCAGGAGGCAGCTGATCAATGATTCTCTCTCATCACTGATGTTTCTATCTTTCCCTCTCCCTTCCTCTCTGAACTCAATAAAAATAGCTTAAAGAAAAGAAAGTAAACAAGATGTGGAAGAGTTGCGTGTGTGTGTGTGTGTGTGTGTGTGTGTGTGTGTGTGTGTGTGTCTAAACCTGCCGTCTCTCACAGGTGCTATAAGCGTCTCCCCAGGTTACACAGGCACTCTGCTTTCCAGAAATGTGCGAAGTCGGTGTAGCCAGCGTTACCTGCCCGCTTCTTTACCAGGGGGGAAACTTTGAACTTGACAAACTTGCCTTGTGGCCTCCGTGGACCACGCGTTCTCTGGGAGGTGTGGGGGCGTGATTTGCACTAACAGGTCTTCCTGGGTCAAACCGTCTGCGACATGGTGGTAGGAACGGAGTCTACTCTTTCTTCGTTCTTGCGACAGAGCATTTCCTGGCCGTCACTGGTGTTGGCCCGGCCGCAGGATGGGCCAGAGGAACAAGGCAGGCCGGGCAGAGCGAGCGTTTGCCTGGGAGTGACAGACAAGCCATCGTGACTAAGAGAGGTGTCTGACAGCTCAGGGGGGCAGGTAGCACCTTGAAGGACAGGAAGAGGGGGAGTGACAGAGACCCTCCAGAGGCTCTGGGAGCTCCCTGGCAGCCCGGGTGCTGGCGGCCCAGCGCCCAACCTTCTCGGCTCCAGCGTTGAAGCCTGCATCCTTCCCCCTGCAGCTCCTTTCCTGTCAGTACTTCTGTTTCCCGCCTTTCTGGTGACTTTTGAAAGGTTTCTTTTTTTTTTTTTAGAGCATATCATTGAATTTTAATTTAATACAAAATATTTTTTTAATAGGCAAATTTATCCAATTTACATCCATTACGAAGAATGTATTTTTAGAAGCTGTTGTGTATGGCTTTATGTTATTGTCTCCATATTTTTAATGCTTCCCGTGTTTTCTGGTGTGTGTGTGTGAGTGTGTGTAAGTGTGTGTTTGTGTGTATGTGTGAGTGTGTGTGAGTGTGTGTAAGTGTGTGTATGTGAGTGTGCGTGTGTGTGTGAGTGTGTGTGAGTGTGTGTATGTGTGTGTGTAAGTGTGTGTGTGTGTGAGTGTGTGTATGTGTGAGTATGTGTGTGAGTGTGTATGTGGTTGCAAAAGGGGGAGAGAGAGAGAGAGAGAGAGAGAGAGAGAACTGGAGAGGAGAGAGAGCCTGTTAGCATTGGGGGAGATTAAATTTCATTTTAGTTCTTCTAGTATTCACGTTTATAACTTTAAAGAAGTTGCTTCGATCTCTATTTTCTTTTGATCAGCTTCAAACAGGATTGATCGGCCCAGCTGGGAGAGGCGTGGGCATGTGCTGTAGATCCCTTCCCTCCCTCCGGTCTCCGCATCCTGGTGATTTAGTGACAGCATTAGCATTGCTGGTTAAGTAAAACCACACTTCTCCCAACTTTTTGGCCACCTTTCTGGCCACGGCTTTATCGTGACTCCTCATGGGACGCGCTCGGAGCGCCCGGCACCCGTCCGTCCTCACGGCCGACGCTGTGTGTGCCTGGACCGCATCGAGCCGTCTCTCTCCCACTGGGGCTGGTGCATGCCACTGAGAGGTGTGTCCCAGTCACCGTGGGCACGGATTGGCTGCGTACCAAAGCCTAGAATGGGATTTCCTTCCCCAAAACGTTGGGGGAGAGTGTTTCCCAAAGCATGATTTTTTGGAACCCCTGCCTAAGCGCCTCCTACGCCAGCATCTCCCTCCCAGGGCGTCAGGGCTCTGAGTGCGGCCGGGGACCCCGCCCGTTATGAGGCAGCCAGTCCACCCCTTTGCAGTTGAGCACAGTGTGGCGATGAGCAGAGGGAAAGGGGGTCGGGAGAGGAAGAAGATGGAAAACGGGGGACCAGGGGTGACAGAAGGAGGCTTGCCGTTGGGTGGTGAGCACACAATACAATATACAGATGCTGTGTTATAGGATCGTGCACCTGAAACCCATATAATTTTATTAACCAATGTCACCCCAATAAATCCAGCCAACAAACATAAAGGAGTCGGTGCCACCTGGATTGTGCCGCGAGCTCCTGGCTCTGGGCCATGCGGGCGACACGGTGTGCCAGCCGCCGTGTACCCCTGTGAGCTGGTGTTCATGTCCGTCTTGCTGTCCCCCCCCAAAAAAACCCTCAAGGCTTTGAAGTTGTTTGAACTCCAGTGGCTTCCGGATGTATGGTGGTGCTCACAGTCTCGTGTCATTTTTCTCCCTGGATTTGGGGGCCGGGCCTTTTCTTTGGAGGAGGGAAGGGCTCCTCCATCAGAACTTGGGGCGACATCTCCTCCCGCCCCTCGTCCTGGCCGCAGAGGCAGCCCGCCCCAGCCACGCTCTGTCTCCCCGCTGTCGTTGATTTTCTCCGGGTGTTCACAGTCCCCGAACCGTGGTTTTGCTGCTGCTTTGTTCTCTCTCGTCTCCGCTGTGAGCTTTCGCCGGTGGGGGCGTCCTCACGGCTCACGTCCAAGGTCCCAGAACAGCGTCTGTGAGCAGCCGGAACGCGGCGATTCAAAGACTTTCAGGACGAGCAAATGAATGACTACGCAGGTGCGAGGAGGAAACAGCAGCATCTATGTTGCAACACACGGAGTCTAAATCGGAACCCCTATCACCTTCTCTTTTAATTAAAAAAAATATATATATTTCATTGATTTTTACAGAGAGGAAGGGAGAGGGATAGAGAGTCAGAAACATCGATGAGAGAGAAACATCCATCAGCTGCCTCCTGCACCCCCCCCCCCCCCCACTGGGGATGTGCCCGCAGCCAAGGCACATGCCCTTGACTAGAATCGAACCCGGGACCCTTCAGTCCACAGGCCGATGCTCTATCCACTGAGCCACACCGGTTAGGGCTGTCACCTTCGCTTATAACCCCTCATTTCCCGCGCCACTTCGGGGACCCCCCCACGGCCTGCGTGCGGGTCTGTTTGCTCAGCGCGGCCTTCTCCCATCCCTGCTGCCGTGGCAGGTTTTCACGTCCGGACGGGTTTTGTGATCTTGAATTCTTCTCGTCTGCTCTCTGTTTTTATCTCCATTTTGTACAGGTTGCTGTTTTACCTTTTATAGTTCTTCCCGAAGCTACTCCTTCCATATTCTGTGTTCTCTTATTATCTTAGAATATACAAAATCGTTTACTCGGGAGATTTTTCCCGTTTTTGGAAACGTTTTCTGAAAGCATGTCCTTCTTAGGCCTTTTCCCCGAAATGTTCCCTTTTCCCCTTCCGTGTCTGTTCTACCTTCGCTCAAAACCGCGTGCTTAGACTGTCGTCCTGTTAGGCTAAGGTTATGGGTTCAATCCCCGCTCAGGGCATATCAAGAATCAACCAGGGAATTCATGCAAAAGTGGGAGAACCAACAGTGCTTTCCCCACTCCCCTTTCCTTTTCTCTCTCTTCCTTTGTCTCTTTAAAATTAATTTAATTTTTTTTAAAAAAAGAACGCTGTGGTACAACCACAGAGTGACCTACGGATCCCTTTGCTGGTTTCCTCATCTGGTCTGCACCCCCCTTTCCCCAGGGGCAGTTTTTCCTCAGCCTCCCTGTTCCTCCAGTTGGCAAGACCTTGAAAGGCTCACAGTCATTCCACATGTATTTTTCAAATATGTTTTCATTGACTTTAGAGAGAGAGAAGAAGGAAGAGGGAGAGAAAGGTAAAAACACCAGTAAGAGAGAAACACCAATCAGCTTCCTCCTGCACGCCCCCTACTGGGGATGGAGTCCAAAACCTGGACACATGCCCCGACCGGGAATCAAACCAGTGACTTCCTGGTACACGGGATGACACTCAACCACTGAACCACACCAGCTGGCTCACATGTAGTTTTTCCTGTTGTTCTTGCTGTTTAATTCGAGTTGGCTCATTTCTGGTCCGTAGCTACAAGAATGATCACTCTTTTGCCCCCTGTCCGGGATTGATCTCCACTCCGGCTCCCACTCCAGGCCCTCAAACCCTGATGGTGTCCCCAGAGGATCCGCCTTCAGCAGTGCCTGCCTCCCCTTCTGCTGCTTCCGGGGTTCTCCAGGCCCTCTGGTTATTGTGGCGTCTGCATGCTGCCCGGCTCTGCCCGAGTCCATCAGAGACGTGGTGCTTCCGCTCTGGTCCCCGTTACCGATTGCTGGAGGTGGCCATCATTCCTACTCTCACTGAAGCTGGAGTGAATTTCTCACCGTGATGTTTTCCTGGGGGGTTTCTACAGGAGCGACGTTGACAAAATAGACCACGCTTGGTCTCCTGTTGGGTGGGCCCCGGTGGGTGGAACTTAACCCCGTGCAATGCCACTCTGGTAAGATCCGTGGGTCCCTGAGCGGCTCTGACAAGACTCTGCTAAAATTAGAAAGAAGTTACAGCCAGCACGAGCACGCTGTGTATAATGATTTGTTTTGAGTAACTGGCCGGTATTTCAGGACTCAGCAAATGCCGATAATTTGTGAGTAACTGCTGGAGGCAGGGAAAACCAACGTGTAATGGATACCTACTAGGTGATGATGGCTTTACATCTGTTATCATTCAGTTTAATATTCGCAGCAGCCCGGCTCCCTGGGTATGATTGCCTCCGTCCTGTGCACCGGGAAACCGGTGGAGGTTGCACTCCTGCCGGGGTCTCATTCTGCCGAACGCGCCGGTTCCTCTGGATGCGGGCCCCGTGCGCTGGGCCGCCCCCACGACCGTTGCTTGCTCTGCATGCAGCGTTGGTCATACTGGGGCCTAAGTGAATAAAGAACTTGCCATTCTGTTCATCCTTATGAATGCCTCCTTCTAAAAAATTTATTGTCTTGCTGAAGCTGGTTTGACTCAGTGGATAGAGCATCAGCCTGCAGACTGAGGGGTCCCGGGTTCGATTCCGGTCAAGGGCCTGTACCTTGGTTGCGGGCACATCCCCAGGAGGAGGTGTGCAGGAGGCAGCTGATGGATGTTTCTCTCTCATCGATGTATCTAACTCTCTTTCCTTCTCCCTTCCTCTCTGTAAAAATCAATAAAATATATTAAAAAAATAAACATTTATTGTCTTTTTTAGAGAGAGAGAGAGAGAGGAAGGGGGAGGAAAAAGGGGAAAGAGATAGATATGGAGGGGGGAGAGAGAGATTGATTTGCTGTTCCACTTGTTTATTTATTCGTTGGTTGCTTCTTGTATGTGCCCTGAGCAGAGATGGAACCTCAACCTCTGCATATCAGGACGATGCTCTAACTCAGTGGCCAGCTAAGTGTGGCTTGAGAACCACATGCGGCTCTTTGGTCCCTGGAGTGTGGCTCTTCCACAAAATACCACGGCCTGGGCGAGTCTATTTTGAAGAAGTGGCGTTAGAAGAAATTTAAGTTTAAAAAATGTGGCTCTCCAAAGAAATTTCAGTCATTGTGCTGTTGATATTTGCCTCTGATGACTAATGAGTTTGCCGACAGCTGCTCTCACCAACTCAGCTACTCAGCCAGGGCCCTCTTCAGGAAGCTCTTAACACAGAGGTCAAGAGGTGATCTTGAGCCATGAGTTCAGGCTTGGGGGGCGGGGAGAGGGAAAGGGTTCAGGCAGCAGATAGAACAGGTAGGGTGCCCTCACTGGCTGGCCTCATGGGGTTAAAGCTTCTGGCCACACGGCAGGCCGAGGAGGAGGAGAGGCACCTCATGCCTTTTGTAACCTTGAGTCCACACATGTCTCTCAGTAGGCTGCCTCAGGGTTTCGTTGGGGCTGGGACAACTCTCATCTTACCTGACTGTCTCACCCCTTCATCCCCAACACAGCAAGTCTGCCGTGGGCCATGGGTATTTAGTGAAGGCTGGTTCCTGAACTAGTGAATCAGTGACAGGTGCAGTCTGTGAGGCTCTGAATCCACAGCGCACACCCTTGAAGACTCAGCCACCCTCCTAGATCTCTCCCATCCTTGACTGGACAGCTAGGCATTCGTTCCTTTGGCTGAGGACTTGGTTACCATCGATGTGGTGTACATTCTAGTGGGCACATGATGGAGTGCTCCGTACCTGCCTCCTAGTCCCTGGGACCTGTGCACAGGTTAGGTCGCGTGCTGAAGGGGGTGACGGGTGCAGATGGGAGGACGTGGTTACTCCGCTGGCCTTCACATAGGAAGGCAGTCCTGGTGCCCTCAGTGCCCCGTGTATCACAGGGTCCTTACATGTAGAGAGGGATGTGCCCCGTGTCCTCACTGGGTCCTTACATGTAGAGAGGGATGTGCCCCGTGTCCTCATAGGGTCCTTACATGTAGAGAGGGATGTGCCCCGTGTCCTCACAGGGTCCTTACATGTAGAGAGGGATGTGCCCCGTGTCCTCACAGGGTCCTTACATGTAGAGAGGGATGTGCCCCGTGTCCTCACAGGGTCCTTACATGTAGAGAGGGATGTGCCCCGTGTCCTCACAGGGTCCTTACATGTAGAGAGGGATGTGCCCCGTGTCCTCACAGGGTCCTTATATGTAGAGAGGGATGTGCCCCGTGTCCTCACAGGGTCCTTATATGTAGAGAGAGATGTGCCCCGTGTCCTCACAGGGTCCTTACATGTAGAGGGATGTGCCCCGTGTCCTCACAGGGTCCTTACATGTAGAGAGGGATGTGCCCCGTGTCCTCACAGGGTCCTTATATGTAGAGAGAGATGTGCCCCGTGTCCTCACAGGGTCCTTACATGTAGAGGGATGTGCCTCGTGTCCTCACAGGGTCCTTACATGTAGAGGGATGTGCCTCGTGTCCTCACTGGGTCCTTACATGTAGAGGGATGTGCCCCGTGTCCTCACAGGGTCCTTATATGTAGAGAGGGAGGTGGGGAAGTCAGTCAGAGATGGGTTGTAAGAAGGAATCACCCACGGTGCTGGCCTCGAAGGTGGGGGAGGGACCGGGGCACCTCCAGAAGCCAGAAAAGGCAGGAACCGATGCTCCCTGGAGCCCCAGAGAGAATGCGCTCTGCTTTTATCCCCTTGTCAGTCAGGGCCTACAAGACTGTCAAACGACACATGTGTGTTGTTTCCACTATTACACTTGTATGAGTTATAGCAGAATAGGAAACAGTGTGTAAGTGAACATGGTCTGAAGAACCTGGGATTGTAGAGGGATTGCCCACACCCTCGTCAGCATCGGGAGCGGAGACTGGCTGAGACCGCCCGGTGCTGGCCTGGGTGGGAGTGAGTCATGGGAGGGCGGTCTCGGTTCTCACTTCACTGCTGGTAGGCATCACTAGCCCAGCCGTGGAGGGAGCCATCATCCCTGGGGAAGCTGGAAGGAAACAGCACAGCTCCTGGTAACTGTTCAGTCTCCAATGAAATCACCCAGAACCCCGTGGGAGAGCATGACAGGCCCCAGTGGGAGGAGCCAAGAAGCAGCCCCCCAGGCCTCGCTGGAAAGCCTGCAGGCACTAAGTGTTTCCTGAACAGGGAGCTGCTTTATTGACCCTCCTGACTCGGCTGCAGGAGTGAGTTAGCCTGGTGGTCCTGCTTTCCCAGTTTCTTCTTGACCAGCTCATCATGAGAGCAACTCAGCTGAAGGAAATGAAGTATGTGAGCCTCCATGTACATATGCATGCACACACACACACACACATACACACGCACACTCATACACACCCACTCACACACGTGTGCTCACACACGTGAACACTCTTCTGCACATGTACTCATGCACACACATATATCCCCACGCACCCATAGATCCAGCAGAAGTGAATGGGGTGGAGGTGACGTATGTGTTTGGTGATTCAGTTGACTCAGAGTGGACACTTGAAGCTATTTTTAAAAGTTTAAGCATTTCAGGATTCTGACTGTGGACTAGGCAAAGCGTTAACCAAGTCACATCCGTCACCTCGTGTCATCCACAAGAGTGTGTAAGGGAGGAGGTATTACATGCCTGTCACAGATGGGAAAGGGGGCTGCAGCTAAGGAAGGCCGTGTGGTGTGTGGGCTGCAGGCCTGGGACTCCACCGGGAGCCCGGGTGGTTACGCTCACATGGCGACCAGATGGCAGGGCTGGAACCCGGGCTCTGGACTTGCCACCTAGGCAACCGAAGCAAATTCTTGATCTTCCCGTCTTAGTTGCTTCATGGAAAACGGGTGCCATCGTAATAATACCTACCGGGAGGTTGTTTGTGGGTGAAACGAGTCAGGGAAGTTAAGCCTTAAATAATGCCTGGAACCGAAGGCAGCCTCACGAAATGCTGGCAACTGTTGTTACCGGGGGCGGATCTTTCTGTGAATGGCCATGCCCACCAGTGACTTGGGTTCAGTGCCCTAATGAACTATTTGCTTAAGTTGGAACATGTCCAATTCACATCAGTCGAAGTTCTCAGAAAACAAAATAAGAAAATAATTAAACCAATGCATACATTTATATCCTTTTTGTTACTTCACATGGTTCTCACAATAACCTCAAAAAGTCAGTGGGGCAGCATTTTTTGTATTTTTGGACAAACTGGAAAAACTGAAGCGCAGAGACGTAAGGTGACTTGACCAAGGTAGCAACTGCTCCCAGATCTAATGATGATTCTGATTTACCACCCATCCATCCATCCACATCCATTAATCTATCCATCCATCCATCTAACTATCCACCTCTCAATCTATCTGTCCACTCATCAATCTATCTGTTCATCCACCACATAATCCATCCATCATCCATATATTCAATAATCTATCTATCCATCCATTCTCCATCCATCCATCCAGTAATCTATCTATCCAAACATTCTCAATCCACCCATCCATCCATCCATCCATCCATCCATCCATCTATCCATCCATCCATCCATCCATCCAGTAATCTATCTATCCATCCATTCTACATCCACTCATCCATCAATCCATCCATCCATCCAAACATCCAGGCATCCATCCATCCATTCATCTGTTCAGACATCTACCCATCCATCATCATTCTCCACACAGATTGAGCAAGAGAATGTAGACCAAATATTTAAAAAATAAAGGAGGAAATGAACATATTTATTAAACATTGGTTCAGTGAATTCTTCCTTATCCTATATAATAAAAGAATAATATGCAAATTGACCATCACTCCAACACACAAGATGGCTGCCCTCATGTGCTCAAAAATGGCTGTCCCCATGTGGTCACAAGATGACCACCACAAGATGGCCTGCAAGGGAGGGCAGTTGGGGGCAATCAAGCCTGCAGGGGAGGGCAGTTAGGGGTGACCAGGCCAGCAGAGGAGGGATGTTGGGGGTGACCAGGCCTGAAGGGAAGGGCAGTTGGTGGGGGTCCCAGGCATGCAGGGGAGAGCAGTTGGGAGGACCAGACCTGTAAGGGAGGGCAGTTAGGTGTGACCAGACCTGTAGGGGAGGGCAGTTAGGGGCAAACAGGCTGGCAGGGGAGCAGTTAGGCATTAATCAGGCTTCTAGGGGAGTGGTGAGGGGGTGATCAGATTGGCAGACAGAAGCAGTTAGGGGCAATCAGGAAGGCAGGCAGGCAAGCAGTTGGGAGCCGGCAGTCCTGGATTGTGAGAGGGATGTCCGACTGCCCGTTTAAGCCTGATCCTGAATCAAGCTTAAATGGGAAGTCTGACATCCCTGGAGGGGTCTGACATCCCTGGAGGGGTCCCAGATTTGAGAGGGTGCAGGCTGGGCTGAGGGACATGCCCCCCATGCATGAATTTTGTGTCCTGGGCCTTTAGTAAGATTATAATGATAAGTAGGTTTTCTTCTCCTGGGGTCCCCTTTATCTTTAATTTGTCTGTGACCTTGGTCACTCCCAGATATTTTTCTTGGACTTATTCAGGGAACAAATATATTTAAAAGTAATACTATGAGGACTTCTTAGTCATTGCTGATGGTAAAAAAAAAATAGATTTTTTAGTATGCAAGGAATTTAAAAAATGTTTTAATCATCATAAATGTTTAATGAATTTAGGAACATGTGTAATGAGCTTGTCTGACCAACGGTGTTTGAACAATTGTCAGTTGGGATGAGATGAAAGGGATCCTGTGCAGGACCTCAGCCCTTCATCTGACTGCCCAGGTGTAGAAAGGATGCTCTAGACATGACACCTGCCCCTGAAATGTGCACGGGGAAACCCTGGGTAGGGGCAGGGGCTGGAGTCCAGAGCCAAGCAAAGCTGTTGGACCCACCGTCATGGGAAGATAAGGCCATTGGCAAGATGGGCCCTCACCACTGACCATCCAGTTCAGCTTCCAGCGGATGCTTTCCTGGCCTTTGTTTGAAAAGTTCCTCCCTCTATTTGGGTTTCCAGAGCTTTCTGGAAGAAATCTCCAAACTGTGAGATTGCATGCATGATTACAGCCAGCTTTGCAAATTAGCATATCTTGCAGACATAGCTCATTTGAATAACCTACATTCATCCCGAGGGGGCAGCTTCACTGACATCAGCTTTCAGCACCCAGGACGGGGGAAGGTGGAGCCTGGAAGGCTGAGGGGAGGCGGGGGGGCGGGGGGGGGCTCCTGCCCTGGCCACTGAGCGGGTTCTTCCCTCATTTCCCCGGCGCTGAACTCCTCTGAAGAACCCACTGACATGTTCTGAACGTGGGAGGACGCACTGGACAGACTTGCTAACAGGTATTCGTGAGTGTTTCCGCGCCCTGACGGCGGTGCTGAGTGGACAGAGAGCACTGCCGGGCACCTCCTGAATGTGGTGGATCCTTCACTCCGGAGCGCAGACTTGGGGAGGGGGAGCGCCTCAAAGCCAAGTTACTTATATCAGTTTGGTAAGAATGCGTCCTCAGTGTCCTAGGTTGTCAGGGCGGCAATGGGAAAATGCAAATTGGTGCTTAAGTCCAGACCGAAAAGCAGAATCACCTGGAAGACAAAAGTGCATCCTCAAGCCTGGTTCTCAAAGTGGGGTTCCCAGGCCGGTGCAGCAGCCGGGCCTGAGAACTTACTAGATGTGGAAAGTTGCAGACCTAGCCCCTGGCCTGCTGACCAGAAACCGCCTGGTGGCACCCGCCTCCCTGTCTCCGCCACCGCTCCGCGGATGCTGCCCCCCCCCCCCCTCATGGAGCCCATGGAAAACCAACCAACAGCCCTTCGTGCAGGCCTGACCACGAAGCCCATTCTTCTCAGCAATAAGCTCAGTTTTAGGTAAATTAACTAGAGGTGTCATTACCTGTCTTTCATTTTTTACTTTATTTTAAAATATATTTTTATTGATTCCAGAGAGGAAGGGAGAAGGAGAGAGAGATAGAAACATCCATTATGAGAATCATTGATTTGCCGCCTCCTCTGTGTCCTCTACTGGGGACCAAGCCTGAAACCCAGGCATGTACCCCAACTGGGACTCGAATGGTGACCGCACCAGTGGGCTATACTTCATTTTTTAAATTTAATGTTACAATAAAATGTAGTTCAACTGTTCTATTTTCATTATGTTTGTCTCACTGAAACCTTCTATTTGTGACAATGAGCTTTAGTGGTTCATGAATCGTTAACAATAATAGTAACTTCGTTCAAGAAAAGATGAGTATTTTATTTTTATCAGTAGCACTCCATTTCCAGATATTCTGCATCTTGCTCTTTTAATAGCTCTGGACTGTTTTGGGATGATTGGTGGAAGTCACCGTTACAGACTCAGTGTCCATAATGCGTGTTTGTATCGGAGTCCTGTTCACTGTTAACAATCACTGTGGGGCGGGGGCTTGGTCAGAGCAAGACTGGGAGGGGGTGAACAGAAGGCCCGGGGAAGAGGGATGGAGATGGAGCGCTGGGCGTGGGCACAGGGCACAAATACATCGCACGCTTTCCGAATGCTCACTGAAGGGCAGTCCCTCTGTGGGAGGTGTGCAATAATCACGTGGACAAGGTGGCATGTTTTGTGGACATCCATCTGCTCTCCACCCCAGCCATCCCAGCAGTTGCTCAGTAAAACCCTGTACAAAATGAAAACGAACAGAACAGAACAAAAAAACCATCACTGTGTTGGAGTATTTAGATTATTTTCTTATTAAAAATTCAAAAACATTAATTACTCAAATTATTCTTTATGTTATGTTTAAAGTAAAATATATATATTTTTGTTAAATACTAGAGGCCCATTGCACGAAGATTCGTGCAATAGGCCTTCCTTTCTCTGGCTCCTGGCAATGGTTTTCCTCCAACATCCGGGACCCAGGCCTACACCCCGACCGTAGTCTTCAGTCTTTGCTCCAGCCAGAGCGCCGCTCCTGTAGCTCCCCCCACCCCCCACCCCCCACCCCCCACCCCCTGCTTTCCCATTGACAGCAGGCATCTCACCCTACCTGGCTGTTCTGCACCTGCATGAGTGTTGCCCAGAGGACCAGCTTGGCTGGGCCACCGCCATCGTTGTTGGGTTAATTTGCATACTCACTTCTGATTGGCTACGTGTTGAGACGTGACGGTCAGTTTGCATATTTCTCTTTTATTAGTGTAGATTAGAAATAATCACAAACTATTAAAATTCCTTATACATTTTGTACTCTGGTCTGTGGATCCATTTTGGGTATCCGGGCGACAACACGGTGCAGCTGTGACAACACGTATCTATGTGATGAGAGTAAAGGACACACGGATGTTGTGACGGTACCATGGCCAAGCATGGCCACGGCTCCCTGAATGTTAGCAGAGGCTGCCCAGCGGCCCTGCTAGTGCACAGGCTGTGAGAGAACCACAGTGAGCAAGAACGGATGAGCCTTCCGGGACAATCATAATCAACATGACATTTCACACGTGTGAAGTGTGTGTACATACGACAGTTTCGTCATGGCCTCCTCTTCAGCCACCAGGCTGGGAGGTGGGCACATGATGCTGGGAAGCATAACATGGACTGTCCAGGTACTCGGTCACGTGAGGCCTCATGGCAGCCTCCGAGAAAGGTGACATTCCCACCGTTTACAGAGATGACCGGCCGTCGTCCCCCGGTTTCCACTGCACAGGACAGGACCGAGGTCGACCCCGCTGCCCGGGGCAAGGATGCCCGGAGGAGCGCTGGGTCCCTGGGCATGGCCCTCTTCTCTGGGGCCTGAAGGGGGACCGGGAAAGCGGGCCGGGTCCTCCTGCTCACAGGAACTCATCCGTATGCCCAGGCGTGCGCTCACAGAGGTGTGAGGACCCTGCACCCCGCAAACGGGGCGATAGGAAGAGTTGATCTGCCTCAGAGCCCTCACCACCCAGCGGAGGTCGGCCGTCCTGTCCGCGCAGAGGGCCCGGCGGCGGCGGCTCTGAAGGCAGCGGTCCCTGGGGGACAGAGCCCCACGCCCAGGAGAGGGTCTGGACCCGGTGGGATGGATGAACGGCTCGATTCTGAGTTGAATAAGCACAGTTCCGGGCAAAGCAGCTCTGTCATGCTGTCCGGGCTGCTAGCGTTCGGAGCGTCACCTGTCTGTGGCGGCTTTCCCTTCCGCAGGTCCGGCTCTCATGCTTTCACGTGGCCCATCACGAAGGCCTGCTCACCGGGCTCCACATCCCCTGCTGCCCTCCCTCATCGACCTGAGCCACGCCACGCTCTGCCCCTCTGCGTGCCTGGCGCTGGCGAGGGAGGCGCTGGGATGCCAGAGGTCAGCAGGTGCCACGCCATCGGCACGGCCACTTTCTTGGGCAGAGGGTGGCCATACAGCCCCAGCAGGTCCCCATGTCCCCACCCCAGTCTGTCTGCCCCAATCTCATCTCCTCCCCCAAACTAAATCCATTAGACAGGTTCAAACGTCAGCCTGGCTCGGGTTAGAAGTTGTCAGGGCCTCCGGTGCGGGGATTTAACTGAGCAAACGGAAATGCCTGCGCCCAACAAACAGGTGAGAATAGACCCGCGCGGCTTTCTGAGAAGGCGGGCAAGGCAGTGAGTGACTAGACTTGTAATGGTTTCAAGTTTGTTTTTGGTTTTCCCCCAGAGTCTCCCTTGTTTGTTTGTTTAAATATATTTCTCATTGATTTCAGAGAGGGAGTGGGAGCGAGAGATCGAAACATCAATGAGAGATAATCTCTGATCAGATGCCTCCTGCATACCCTCCCCAACCCGGGCTTGTGCCCTCGACTGGAATCGAACCCGGGACCCTTTAGTGTGCAGGCAGACGCTCTGTCCACTGAGCCACACCGGCCAGGGCCACCCTATTTCTTTATCCAGAAACACGCACCAAGTCAAGCAGCGAGCTAAGCTGGCCATCCTTTGCCTCCTCTCTCACTTCCATGAGACGGGAAGCCGGACTCGGAGGTGGGAGACATCCGATGGTCTTTTCAATAAAAATAGCAAAAGAACAAAAAAAAAAGGGGGGGGCGGTGCAGAACGAACAATGCCTAATAGATCCCACTCCTGCATCCGGGCCGACAGATCAACCGTGGGGTCGCCGCGTTTCCACGTCCCTTACAGGATTGTTCATAGATTTCCTCCGTTTGTGCGAGACGCCGCGAATGATGTGCGGAGGCCGGCCGGGCCCTGCGGCGCGGGCGCCCGGGGCCACCTGCGCGGACCGGCGCTAAAAGCCGCCCGAGCAGTCGCCTCCTGACAACATCCCAGCTGCGGGCTAGCAGTCGCAATCCTCGGGTGGCAGTTTTAATTATCGGCGCCGGCGATACCATCAGCAAGTGTGTAATTACGTGTCAGTTTCCTGGCTGTTGGGTATGAAGAGTGGAACCGGCGAGATGATGATCGCGGGAGCGGTGGACTCATATTTAAACAATTCAAAAATGTGTAACTGGCAGTGTCATTAAACAAAGGGAGCCTGACCCCAGCTGTCACTTACCCTTCCTTATGCAGATGCCGCTCCTGCTGTCTGTCACAGGGGCTCCGGGAGACGCGGTGGGACGGGGAGGTGACATAATTCTCCGAGCCGAGCGGGCGGCTCTCCTCCTCGAGTCCACGGGGGCGTCCCCGTCGCCTAAACAAATACGACGCCGGGATGGTAAACAAGTCGAGGCCACGATGGGAAATCACACGGACGCTGGCTGATGGCCACACAAAAGCAACGAATCCGACAGACACCCTCGCCCGGAGAGAGCGTGCGTGAGACCCCGCGCGGAGAGGGTGCGGGGAAGGGACACGCGCTGTGGCCCTAGGGAGGGAGGGCGCCCCGGTGGAAGAAGTAAGCGCAATGACCCCGTGAGTGTTGGACTACAAGTGTGAGTCTCCGATTTAAAATGAAATAAGACAGCGGAGCTCCGTCTGCGAAGGGCTTTGTACACGCCCCGAGGGTGCGGTCGGCCGGGTGAAACTAGTGCACAGACTCCCACTTCCGCCGGGCTTGGGTCAGAGCTGGTGATGGCCGCCCGTGCGTTGGGTTTCACGGAGACAACGGGAATGCACACGCCCGGGACACGGAGGCGAGAGGAGACACGCGTGGCTTTCTAAGGAGGCCGGGCGGGGAGGTGAGGGACGCTCAGAAATCTGCGAATGTAGTTCCCCACTCGCCCGGGACGCGGGAGAAACGTACACTTGTGCTTCCAGGACTTCCTTCCCCTGCCACGCAAACAAGCAAACAAACAGACAAACAAACAGCCAGCCGGGGGCCCGGGATCCAGCCCACACGCATGCAAACGGGGACGGGAGGCGGGCCCATCCCATGGACCCTGGAGGCGAAAGGAACACGAGGACCTGTGTGCACAGAGAAAGGGGTTTAATTTTTCACGTGTTTTCACTCCTCAGAATAAGCTGAACTTGGGATCGCATGCAAACATCATTCCTTCCCCCGCAGACTCTGCAGTTGAAGGCTTCTGGGAGGCAGAACGCCTCGGGGACGCTGGCCACGGGAGCTTCGGAAGGGCTCCTGTCGCCCCTGTTGCCCCTGTCGCCCCTGTCATGGTGCCTCTGAACGCAGACTCAGGCTCCGCGCTCGTGCAGGAGAGAGGCGTGTCCAGCGGGGTCAACCTCGCCCGGATTTCTGGTTTCTCAAAGGCGGAGCCCCTGAATTTCTCGCAGGCGAACAGAGGGCTTAGTAACTGCCGGGGGGCGGGGGCGGAGGGGGGGGGCTGCTGTGGGACCTGAACGTGATGGAGAGGCCCGGATTGGATCCTCTAGGATTGATCTGTAGCTTATCAGGCTGAGGAAAGGGCGACTTTTTACGTATCTAGACTTCAGAGGCGGCATTATGAGGCGTTCATTGGAAAACAAGTGCTGCATCTATTTGTAGCAGCGTTTAAACCGCCCCTCCAGCCCCCCTGAAGATAGCCCCGTGCAACCAGGGCAGCCATCAGCCTGCACGTCCTGGACACACGCTGTTCTGGAGTTTTCCCACTCAGGCATGCTTGTATGGTGGGGAAGGGAGGGAAGGCTGGAGATGTGTTCTGTTATGTATTTATCATGTTGAACATGCAGAGGATTGAGGGGTTTCAGCCTGCGTGGTGTGCCTGCTGTGTGGCCTGTCACACTGTGTCAGCCACTCCCTTTCGTGTTCCGATGGAGAGCCTCCATGCCCCCCCCCCCACCCTGGTACAACTGTTGGACTGTGGGGGGGGGTTTGCAGCCAGACGTAGGAGGCAGAGTGTGGGTGCCTGGGAGCCCCCCTCCCTCTGTCCCTGGCTGCAAGGCCTGTGGCCTGGGAGTTGCCCGTTCCACCTCCCCCCTCCCGGGCGCTCTCTGGCCTCCGTGGCTCAGGGGCCATCGGAGAGCAGCCGGCAATCCTCGGCGTCAGCCAGAGGAGCACAGAGAAAGGGTCTCCATGCCTGTGCTGTGATCACGCTCCCCTTCAGGAAAGGGTGTGTTCCTGGGCCGGTCAGATCTCACCCGAGAGGCGTGGAGTCCGTTTCAATCAGGGGCCGCCACGCAGACTCGTCCTTGGCCGCGTGCTACCCTCCGATGGGTGGTCTCCTTGTGTTTGAAAGGTCCCTGAGCCCAAACAGGTGTTGCTCAGTGGATAGAGCATCAGCCTGCGGACTGAAAGGTCCCAGGTTCGATTCCGGTCAAGGGCATGTACCTTGGTTGCGGGCACATCCCCAGTGGGGGGTGTGTAGGAGGCAGCTGATGGATGTTTCTCTCTCATTGATGTTTCTGACTTTCTATCCCTCTCCCTTCTTCTCTGTAGAACATCGATAATATATATATATATATATATTTTTTTTTTTTTAAAGAAAGGTCTCTGTGCAGAGCGCTCCCCCGCTTCTTCTAGAAGGCAGTCGGCCACCGCAGGCCGGGTTCTCCGTGAATGGTCACCAGGTGTGAGCACTGAGCATCGGGGGCACTGAGCTCCTGCCACGGGGGCACAAGCACACTCCTGGGACCGGACCTTTGGTTGGTGAGGAAGTCGAGCCCTCCGCTCTGGCACTTTGCCCATAACTGGGACGCCCTTCCCGCCGCCCCGTGGCCTCCACATCACACCCGGGCTGTCAGGGAGAGAACTGGCCAGTTCTGGAAACTCATGCCCCGTGAACTGAAATTTCTCGTGCCTCCCATTTCTGTGCTAGAAATTCCTCGTTCGGGAAGTTGTACACATTTCAGCTTTAGTGCGGGTGGCTCAGCCCACGGTTCCCTGAGAGGCGACTTGGGGTGATGGAGCTGTTTTAAACGAGTCCCCCCCCCCCCCCTCTTAGTTTGCTTCTGCACCGAAAAGTTTCCGCCTGCAAATGAAGAGCTACCCTCCCGCCACCCCCCTCCTCCCCCAGGGAGCCATGCCTTGTCCCCCAGACTCCCTTCCTCCGGAAGCTCCGGTGGCCTTTTGACTAATGAGGTGACCTTAAGAGAAGTCCTCGCCTGCATGTTGGCATGACGGCCACGCTGGTGACAAGTGTGAATTGCACACAGAGCAAATGGTCTCGAGCAGCGGCTGCGGATGTCACTGCTGCGCCAGGAAGCCTGTCCCGCTCGGGCGCAGGCCCCAAATAATTTATGTCGCATCCATTACCAGGGCCGCGCCAGTGCTAAGCGCCCGTTCTCACTTGTCACCGCGCCGCTAATAGTCACGCGTGGGGAGGACTTTAAGCCGAGGCGCTTTGCTGTCCTGGGTAGAGAGAACGGAGGTGGAGAATTAATGAACTTAAACTCTGCGTCTTTGAGGCACGTCCCCACCCGGCTGTGGGATGGGGCATGTGGCTTATTGGACCCAGTGGTTCCCTGGAAGAGTCTTTGTGGAATGAAAAATGTAAAGAAAAAACCCCAAAGCAGGCAGTTTCCTAAGCACCAGGCTTTCCAGCAACTCAATGGCTAGAAATATATATATATATATATATATATATATATATATATATATATATACACATATATATACATATACAAATATATATATATATATATACATACACACACACACACACATATATATTTAAATATATATATATTTAAAAATATATATATATATACTAGGAGATCGGTGCACAAAATTTGTGCACTGGGGGGTGGGTGATCCCTCAGCCAACCTGCCCCCTCACATACCCTGGGAGCCCTCAGGGGATGTCCTACTGACCACTCACCCCCAGCCTTCCCAAGGCTTTAGGCCTTGGGCACCAGCCATCACCCTGCAATGGGGCCCATGGCTGGTTCCATCCCAGCCATGTCTCCCCCACATCTGGCCCAGGCCCTCACCCCAGCCAGCTCATGTCTGGCTAGCACGGGCCTCGGCTCCGCCCCCCCAGCCCAGGCCTTCTCCCTGGCCAGCGCATGCTGGCCACCGGCCTCATTCTCGCCCCTCCAGGGCTCAGTCCCGCCCCTCCCAGGGCTCAACCCCGCCCCCCCAGGGCCTGGCCCAACTTTGCTTTGCCCCCCCACAGCCCGGCCCACCTCGGCCTAGCCCTAGTTCCTGATTGGCTGGTGGACGTGGCTGGTGGGTGTGGCTTGTGGTTGTAGCGAGGGTATGGTCAATTTGTGTATTACTCTTTTATTAGATAGGATATTTTCATTGACTTCAGAGAGGAAGGGAAAGGGAGAGAGATAGAAACACCAATGATGAGAAAGAATCATGGATTGGCTACCTCCTGCTCGCCCCACACTGGGGATGGAGCCAATAACCCGGGCGTGTGGCCTGACCGGGAATCGAGCCATGGCCTCCTGGTTCTTAGGTCAATGCTCAACCACTGAGCCATGCTGGCCGGGCGGCTTCTGCACTCTCATTCCTGGAGGTCTGGCCAACAGCCCCAGCCCCGCTGGAGGCTCCTCTCTCATCTCCATTTCCGCCTTCCTGCACCCCAACTCCACTGGGGCTCAGGGGCTGTCACTCCCAGGGATGGGGCTCAGGTTCTGGAGCAGGAACCAGACGGTGCCCAGGAGCAGGTGGCTCTGAGCCCAGGCACCGGGCACTGTGGGGACTCTGCCCACCAGCCGCCCTGGACCCTGGGTCCCAGCACCCGCTGCTGAAGGGTCTCATTCGCTGCTGTCACCCCTTAACGATGCTCCTCACACTGGGAAATCGGCACGAGTGTGATGCGCTTTGTTCATTCCATTCTACTTCCTACATTCATATTCGATCGGATTCAGAGCTCACCCCCGGAGCCGGCCCAGCCCGTGGCCGTGGCATGCATGTCCTGGGCTCCGGCGACGTGCTCTGTGAACCCCATGACTTGGTCTGTAAGTGCCGCGGCCTAGGAAGGATGGTACCAGTGACGTCCCCGGACTGTCACCGCTGGTCCGGACGACTTCATCGGTGTCACCCACAGGATCCCCCTGAGCTCGGCCAGCCGGGCGGGGACAATGCTACCACAGCCGGGCCCCCGGGGCGTAGGGAACACGTGCCCCGAGCTGCTGACATACTCGACCAGCTTTTCCAACAAAAGCTTGTCATGCGACACACATGTTCCCAGAGTTGGGCATTCCATCGTCTTTTTTATTTCCGCGTCAAACAAGGTACCTAGCAACCGCATCGTCTTTACTAGTCCTTTATCGGCTCAGCACGCTGCACGGGTCCTCAGGGGATGGGGATGGACCCTCCCCCCCCCCGCCAGGACGAGGTGGGAGTGTGATGCACCTTGCACACGACACTGCGACTTCAGTCACCACGTTCACCTGGGGGCAAGCACGCACAGTGACACCCGGAACACGCGTCCTAGACACACGCCGTGTGTTTCTGTGGCAGGTGCAGTGTTTAGAGAGGAGGGGTCTTTCCCCAAACTTGTCAGCGTCTGTGAGCGAGTACAGAATGGTTCTGGGAACCACTCCCTGGGGACGGAGGCCACCCAGGAAGTCGGCCCGTGCAGTGAGTCTCAGCCGCCCCACGATGGTAGCCTTTACCCCTGTGCAATTTTAATGTATTTTATTGATTTCTTACAGAGAGGAAGGGAGAGGGATAGAGAGCTAGAAACATCGATGAGAGAGAAACAATGATCACTTGCCTCCTGCACACCCCCTACTGGGGATGTGCCCGCAACCAAGGTACATGCCCTTGACCGGAATCGAACCTGGGACCCTTGAGTCCTCAGGCCGACACTCTATCCGCTGAGCCAAATTGGTTAGGGCTCCATCTCTTTTTTAAAAAAATGTATTTATCCATTCATTCATTAATTCCTCACTCGAGAATATTTTTGCATTGATTTTCAGAGAGAGTCGATTGGTTGTCTCCTGCATGCGTCCCGGCCAGGACCTGGGCCAGGGAGGAGCCTGCACCCGAAGCACATGCCCTCGACCGGAATGGAATCCAGGACCCTTTGGTCTGCACACGGATGCTCTACCCACTGAGCCATACCAGCTAGGGCTGTCTTCCTGATCTTAACCCCACACCCCGAGTGACATGGGTGTCCCTAATCCTGAAGCATTCACTCTCTGCTGTGTCCCTCCTGTGACAGCCTGCTGATTGCCAGCCCTACCCCTCGGCTCTCAGTTTTCAGTGAAGACAGCCTCTGCCAATTTCCCCCTTACTCCCCACTCCTCCTCGCTGTGCTGCTCACGGCTCTGCCTGCAGCGGGGTTTGGGGAATTCAGTGGGAATTTAATGTGTTCCCAGATCCGAGCGAGCTGTGCTGTCAACACCTCCAGTCCCCCCGCCCCCGCACCCTCTCCCCCCTGGTTCCACAAATCTGGACCCTGGCTCAATGGTGTCCCCCATCGCCACAGAGCCAGCGCTGGGCCCCTACCAAACCCTCTCGCACGTCCATTCTGCATACGTTCTCTGCTTGAGTCAGTCAGCCTGGATTCACAGTTAGCGATGGTTCTGCTAAGATCTGATTTACTTTTGATTTCATTTCGTATGAGCATAAATTTGATCAACTGTCAGGAAAGGCAACACCTTTGTTCTTTATTGCGAAGTTCTCCCCTATTCTGCTTAAGAGAGAAATACGTTTGTTTTTTCCTGCTGGTTATTGCTGTCAATCGAGCCGGCGATTGGAGGAGAGCAGGCGCCTTACCTCTTGGGTCACGGAAGAGGCTGAGGAATTGTGGGAAAGGCCCGGTGGGAGGAAAATGCTCCGTGAGGGGCCTCCTGCAGGGACCACGATGGCTCTCGTGACTGCCTGCCCGGTCACTCCTCCTGGCACAGAGGTAGGAATGGCAGGCCAGGGAACTAGGCTGGATCAGAGATTGCCCCTAAGTCGTGGGAAATCTGTCCGATTGGTCCTCTTCTCTCTGGGTTCTGTTTCCTTCTATGTTGGCTTCATTTCCAGGCCGTTTCCCCACATTAACCAGAAAAGGGGGCCACTCACCCAGCTGTCAAAGACCAGTTGTCTTAGCAGAGGTGGGAACCTTCTCCTGCCCACGGCCATTGGATGTTTATACTGTCACTCAGGGCCACACGAAATCATCACCTGAAAAACCAGCCTGCTCTATTCGGTCAAACGTCTCATGAACTCACCCCCAAGGCCTTGGCTGGGCCGGACCAAATGCTTCCTCAGGCCTCCTGCGGCCCTTGGTTCTCCATCCGGGCCTTAGAGAGAGGAGGGCTAGCATTCTGGTGACAGTACTGACTGGCCTCTTGGGTGCCATGGCGACCACAGGACCAGCTATACGAGATGTCTGGAGGCCTGAGCCTTGGTCAAGGTCAGGTCTGTACTTGGGCTGGGCTGGGAGAAGAATCAGCCCTACGGACACCCCCTGGAATAGGTCCCCTGAGAATAAGGGGTTCTATTCTCAGAAGAAGGGCTGGTGCAGTGGTCGGCAAACTCATGAGTCCACAGAGTCAAATATCAACAGGACAACGACTGAAATTTCTTTGGAGAGCCACATTTGTTAAACTTAAACGTCTTCTAATGCCACTTCTTCTAAATAGACTCACCCAGGCTGTGGAATTCTGTGGAAGAGCCACACTCAAGGGGCCAAAGAGCCTCATGTGGCTCGCGAGCCGCAGTTTGCCGACCACGGGGCTGGTGGGAGCATCCCTGCCCATGAGACTCTGGCCAGCCTGGGTCAGGAGGGAAGCAGCCTTAACGGAGACCCCAGCCCCGCCCGCTGCGCACACCACGTGGACAGACACAGTGACCCTGCGTTGCGATTCCGTCTGCCATGGGGCCCCGGGCTGGAACCTCGTTTACCTGAGTTCCGGGGACCCTCGTCGGCGTCATACAACGCTTCCCCTTGGCCAGTGACACCCACTCATGAGCCTCGCCTGGGGTCTAGTCCCTAAACAACAGGGTCTGTGACCGCAGCTTCTGAGACGGCCACTCTCTTCAAATCTGGGCGCTGAGTGGTTCCATCTGCGGTAAGGGGCCGCCCAGGCCCATGTGAGCCGCCGCCACATCCCCGGCCTTCTCGGGCTGCCTGACACGGGCTCAGTGCGAAAGCCGAGGCTTCCTCAGCGCTGCTGGGCATGTTCTCGGTTTCTGACGATTCCCGAGCCCACTGCTTCCCCGGCCTCACACCTGCACATGCGGATGCATGCATAAATACACACACCTGCACAGGAGGACACCCACATAAATACACACACCTGCACATGCGGATGCATGCATAAATACACACACCTGCACATGCGGATGCATGCATAAATACACACACTTGCACAGGAGGACACCCACATAAATACACACACCTGCACATGTGGATGCATGCATAAATACACACACCTGCACATGCGGATGCATGCATAAATACACACACCTGCACATGCGGATGCATGCATACACACACCTGCACATGCGGATGCATGCATAAACACACACACCTGCACATGCGGATGCATGCATACACACACCTGCACATGCGGATGCATGCATAAATACACACACCTGCACATGTGGATGCATGCATACACACCTGCACATGCGGATGCATGCATAAATACACACACCTGCACATGCGGATGCATGCACACACACACCTGCACATGCGGATGCATGCATAAATACACACACCTGCACATGCGGATGCATGCACACACACACCTGCACATGCGGATGCATGCATAAATACACACACCTGCACATGCGGATGCATGCACACACACACCTGCACATGCAGATGCATGCATACACATACCTGCACATGCAGATGCATGCATAAATACACACACCTGCACATGCGGATGCATGCATAAATACACACACCTGCACATGCGGATGCATGCACACACACACCTGCACATGCAGATGCATGCATAAATACACACACCTGCACATGCGGATGCATGCATAAATACACACACCTGCACATGCGGATGCATGCATACACATACCTGCACATGCAGACACACGCATAAATACACACACAACCTTTTGAGCTCGGTGTGTCAAAATTCGCCAGAAAACTGAGCACGACTTGGGTGGTGTGTCACTTCGAGGGAAAAAAAAAACCACATAATTTCGCGATATTTATAGTTTAAATAGCAAAAATGTATAATTGTAATATGTCACTGTATTTAATAACCCAAAGACTAATTATTTAACTTACCTGCTTGGTGACTTCTTTGTTCATCTGTCAGTCGGTTTCTTTTGTTGGTCTTGATATCAGTTCACTTGTGTGGGGTGCCGTGAGCTAAGACAAGTGAGGGGGAGAGGGTATTCTTTAACTACCCTGCCTATCAGCGATTTTTTTGTCGCTGAATTTCATTGGCTAAACCCGTGATGGCGAACCTATGACATGCGTATGAGACTGCATGGGGCCGTGTGTCACTGAAAATGGCTACACATGTCAGTGTTGACACGTGTGTGTCATGGGTGTGCCATCACGGTGGTAGGACAATTCGGTGACGTCTTCTTGGGACGCGGAGGAAGGCAAGGAGGCGTCAGCTGTCCCGTGTCAGACCTTCATCGAAAACACGTTCCCACAGTTCCCACAGGTCATATGCCCCCCGCCCCCCCCGCCCCCCCCCCCCCGCCATGGTGCACAACCGGGCGGCCTTACATCACTGGCCTCCGTGTGAACTTACAAATACTTTTAATTTTGAGAGCGTTTAAACCAGTCACCCTCATAAATGAAGTCACGACATTTTGACAGAAGGGAGAAGTCCCCGCGCAGGACAAATATTTTCATAATGGTTTTGCTTTCTTTCTTTTTTTTTTTCTTTCTTTCTTTCCCATTCCTTTCAATATCAAGTCATAATCTTTTTAATGTTTTTGTAAACATGAGATGTTTTAATGCTTGAAAAATTGGATCTCATAAATAAGCTTTATTATCTGTCAGAGAGGATGAAAATATAACTTTACATTTCTGTTTTAGAGTAATTTTAGTGCCTATTAGCTATAAAGTAACGGTTATATATAATTTAGAGTGTACAGTCACTCGAAAGATCTTGACACATTCACACACACAGAGAGCCGTAATCATAGTCTGGGGATTTCAGCGGAGTATGCACCAGCACAGGATATTAAAATAACTTACGGTGCACTGTAATTCTTGTTTTGTATTTGTCCACGCAGTCGTGGAGCAGGCTGTAAAGTGGTAAAACAGGGAGCCGGGCGCCCACGGCCGCCGAGCCGCGCTCTTAAAGTTATAGTCATCCTTTCAAATTAAGTGTGATTAACCTCATCGGCATTTCGGGGTGTCATCGCTGACTTTTGATTTCTTCAGCGTGTCTCCGGTTTACGCGGCCGATCCGATTCATCTCAGCTTGTTACGGGAGCCGCGGCGATCGCTTCGGGGGGGCCTCCCCTCCTCCGGAAAGCCGCGGGGGGGGGGGGGGCGGGCGTGGCGGCGGGCGCTGCTCAGAGTTGACGGACAGCAGGTGACAGGGTGGCAGAAGGGGACGTGGGCAGGGGACACCTTCCTCGCTCTGGCTGAAACGAGAGAGGGCGGCGCCCTGGAGGCGGGTTTGGTCTGTGGCGTTCATGTCCATGGGGGAGCTCGGGTCCTGAGACGGCGGCCCGGGCCAGCCTGTGAATGTTTAGCTCCCTGAAATGCACACGTGTTCATACGTGACCTCACAGTTGGCGCGCGTGGAGGAGAGATCGCGCGGATGCGGCCTGACTTAGAGGTGAGCTTCAGGGACGCGGGCAGGGGAGGGTCCGTGCCCGTTGCGAACCAGCTGTGAGAGCAATATGGAGCCCACTTAAGAGAAAGGGAATAGCCATTTGCTGCGTCACGCAGGCAGCGGCACATAATTATTCTTGCCTCGTTAAAGCGTGCCCAGCTTCCTCCTCTGCCCGGCCGCGCGTCCCCGTCTGCCCTTGACCAGAACGAAAAGGCATTTCTTGAAAACAGTCCTTCATTGTGGCTTTTGCTTCTGTTTTGATTGGCCTTTTGCCCCCCGGTGGGGTCTTGGTGCCGTTCGGAACCGCAACGCGATGGAGGAAAATCCCGCCTCCCCCCCCACGCCAGCCCCCGGGATGGGCCCCGTGCTCCGACAGTCCCCCCGAGACGGAGGCCGCGGGAAGACTTCCTTGTGGTTAGACGCGGGCGCCGTGTACAATCTGCATATTGCAATTAAAGCCGCTCGAGGAGCCGGCTTGCGTGAATTTTAATTGAAGCGGTGCTCGGGCGGGGATGTGGCGAGTGAGCGCACAGATGCGCACGGAATTAAGAGGGACCTGGAAGGATGTCCTTCCTCCGTGTAAGCCCCGGCCAACTGTGCACAGATGGAATTCGCGAGGACCCTCCCGGAGCCAGCCGGCGGGGCTCCGGGCCGTTCTGAGAGTCACTCCGTTCGCTTTATGCTGGAAAGATCCGCCCCTCCTTTTCCTTGTCAGTCCCCCTCCTGCCGGAGGAGTTGGTGTCTTCCGTTTGCACCGGTGACCTCAGTGACAGCGGAAACGAACGAGACCTCTACACGGACTTCGTAGAAGCCGAATAAGGAGGGTGGCGATTCTCAGACAACAGACATCAGTGAGGACTATGCACCCCCAAAGCCTTTGGCATCCACGGAGATGTTGGGGAGTCGAGGTGAGATGGAAAAGAAAAGAAGAAGGATTTGTTTAGAACTTTGCAAATGTAAGACGGTATATAGCGTTTGGAACCGCGAGGCCAGAAAACTCTGGGAAAAAAAAATAATTAAAAAAAAAACAACAACAACCATGCATTTCTCTCTGGAATTTCTGAAAACCAGCCGGTGACAGTCTCCAAACAGGTGTGCAATAAAACAGGGGCATAAACAAAGAAAGATGAATTTATATATTACATTTTTAATTCTGCTATGGATTTTTCAATACCTCTAAATAAATTATAGGGCGGTGATATACAAGCTCAAAAGCACACTGCTTTAAATTTCAATCATAATTTATAATGTTCAGGCACCATAGCTCACGCTCTGCAGCACTCCGTATGCAGAACAGAGGCAAGGCCGGGAAATTAAAAAGGAAATCCCACCATGGCAAGGCGAAGGAAGTTTAGTTCTAAGCGGGCCTGGCAAAAACACGGGAAGAGAGGGGATGCCACATCAAATAGAAGCTTAATAAAGATGATGATTAAGAACCCTCTCCAGGGAGCGGGGCTTTGATATCTGCCCTTCGTTACTTTGCTGCGACTCATTCGTGAAGCGGAGAAACAGTGACTCCTGGCAGAGCCTTTGTCTGGAGAAATCCCAGGCCTGGCGCCAGGCAGGCCCCGGCTCTGGGTCGAGGCTTCGAGATCTGGCCTTTCCCTGCTACCGGGAGCCTCTTGCCTTTGTGACCACCAGCTCAGGAGCAGGTGGCCTCACCTGACTGAGGTAATGCCCCCGGTGCCTGTAATTCCTTTAAAAACACTTTTATTTATTTCAGAGAGACGCATGGAGAGAGAGGAGCGTCAGGGATAAGAATCATTGACCAGATGCCTCTTGCGTGCCTCCTACTGGGATCCACCCCGAAACCCAGACATGGGCCCTGACTGGGAATCGAACCGTGATCCTCCTGGTTCCTAGGTAGACGCTCAACCCCTGGGCCATGCTGACCGGGCTGTCCCTGTAATTCTTTTTTTGTTTTTTCTGAAAAAAGCTTTATTGTTTCATTTGGTCCAATGCAGGGCAGAGGGCTCCAGGGTGCTTAGAAGAATGGCTAGTAGTTTTGGGGAGAGGCTCAGGTGAAAAAGCCAGAGACACCAGGAGGGTGCAGGGGGGCCTCTGAAAGGTTTCTGGGCTCCAAAGGCAGCTCCTAGGCGTGCTTGAGGGGGAGCCTTTCGAAGAGATACTCGCCCAGCCCAGCCTGGGGGCCGGCCAGCCTGCGGAGGTGAGTCAGGTGGTCGCCCATCTTCTTGATGAGTTTCACCTCCTCACCCAGGAAGTGGTTCTCCAGGAAGTCGCAGACATGAGGGTCTGCACGGGCAGAAGCCAGGGCGCGCAGCTCCAAAAGGGCCCGGTTCAGGCTCTTCTCCAAGGCCAGGGCGGCTTCCATGGTGTCCAGAGTTTTGCCCCAGTCACTCTGGGAAGGTTTCTGCACGTCCTGGAAGAGGATGGGGCCACCTCGCTTATTCTGCAACTTTAAGAAATGCTCCGCGCCCTCGTGCTTCTTCTCCGCCAGCTCGCAGGAGAAGTGGCCCACGCCCCCCAGCGCCACATCTTCACGGTGGAAATAGTAGCCCAGAGAGGGGTAGGTGTGGGAGGCCCGCAGATCCAGGCTGACCAGGCGATTGACCGCAGCCTCCACCTGGGTGGGATAATTCTGACGAATTTGGGAGCTCATGGTTGTGCAGCAATGAGTTGTTCAGGTAGGAAAAAAACAAAAAAATCGCTGTGTTGGCTGGTCCAGGAGAGTGGCCAGAGGCTGGAAGAGTGGGCGTCCCTGGGTCTGTTCCGTCCAAACACTGTTAAAGCAAGAGACACATCCGGGACCTCCGAGTGTGCTGCTGCCTGTCCTGTAATTCTTTAAAGCTGTTTTCTTGAAGGCACTCATGGGTCACTGAGTCACTCTGGCCGGTCTGTGGTCACACGTCAGCCACTTAAGACTTTGGAAGGAACCATGGGCTAACCTTTCTGACTCCCTGGCCAACCCCAGGCTGGTGGGCTAATTAACTTATCCGTTAGCGATTACATGCTCTTCTCCCAAAATACAGGCAGTTCTGATCCTTCTCGATACACTTGGCATAATTATGAAAAATGTTGAATATCTCTTTTATGAATATCACAGTTCTCCCAAATTCTCCAGCTGAAATATCATTAACTTAGGCACAGGGGTCTGAGGGAGTCGATTTGACATTGGCAAAGATGATGAATTGAATTCCTAAGGGGTCGCGGAAGTCAGAAAATCCAAAAGTGGTTCATCATTCCTACCCATCTATTTTACTAATTGGATGAATGTTTTAATTTGATTTCCCTCCTGAAGGTCTGTCATGTGAAAGTGGTCCGAGGAGGGCTCTCTGGGCCACCCTGCCCTCTGCCAGGCCCCGTGGTCCCCGTCTCAGGGCTCCCGCCAGGATAAGAAGGGAACCCTGGTACCGTGCGGGGAGAGGGGGGGATCTGGGAGATTTCCAGTGAAACCAGGTCCCCAGGGTGCCCACACCATCCTTTCCTCAGAGCTGCGGGCCTGCAGGGTGGTACCTGCTCTGTGATATCATGTGGCATGTTCATAACCCTTGAGTTGCAACAACAGTTCAGCCTCAAGCCGGAGTAATAATAGAAGCCACTTTTGATATGCTATACTAGGGGCCTGGTACACAAAATTCATGCACTGGGGGTGGGTGGACCCTCAGCCCAACATGCCCCCTCTCACTGTCTGGGAGCCCTTAGGGGATGTCCTACTGACGGCTCATCCCTGGCCTGCCCAAGGCCAAAAGCCTCTGGCCAAGGCTTTCGTCCTTGGGCAGGGGACCCCGGCCAGGGGACCCCAGCCAGTGATCGCCCTGAGTGATGGGGCCAATTGCTGACTGGCTCTACCCCGGCCCTGGTCTGCCCAAGGGCTTCAGTACCCAGCGATCGCCCTGCCATGGGGCCTCTGGCTGAGGCTTTTTCCAGCCTTGGGCAGCAGCCATCTTGGTTGGGGTTAATTTGCATATCGCTCCTGATTGGCTGGTGGGCGTGGCTGGTAGGCATGGCTGTAGCGAATGTATGGTCAATTTGCGTATTACTTTTTTATTAGATAGGATAAATTATTAACTATTAGCGATTAGGATGATACATGAGACCATCTCTTTGTTAATTCATTGGTTCATTCCAGTCTCACCTCAGGGCACCTCTTCCTTCATTTCTGCAATTGCTAGCCCCCGATTTTTGTAGCATTTCCCTCGTTTTATCTGCTCAGGCTGTTCCGGTTTGATCTCGGTTTTCTGGTCTTGGTAAGCTGGAGGTCTCTGGTCACACAGCTCTGCCCAGGGGAACGAAGGGATCAATGCCCAGGGTGGGGGCGAAGCTGTGCTGGGAAGTGAGGAGGAGAGATGAAGGACAGACTGAAGATTAGGGCCCAGAAGGGTATGGAGGACCGGCCCTCGGGCCCTGACAGGGAAATGCATGCTTGACTGAAGCCATTTATAAGATTTGGAGCATCTGTTTATCCTTGCGAATCTCTTGCACCCAGCAATGTTCAGGATGGGTGGGAGCAGGACAAGTAGCAGGGGCTGCGGGCCAGCTAGAAGCCTTCTCTCTCTCTTTGTAGCATTCTTCCGACAAACACAGCACACTACTTGGCAATAACAAAGTCTATCCCAGAAACACAGCATTTTTCCTTTCTCCTTCATTTCCTTCCCCAAGTAGGTAGTAAGCATCTTCAGAGCAGAGGCTTCTCCTACCACTGTCCTGCCTCCCATTGGCTGCTGGGACTTGACCGTGCAGCAGACCCGAAGGGGTGACCTTGAGCTCCCATGAGGACTGGTGGTGGCACGCAGCTTCAGAGCATACCTAACATTTTCCTTTTCTTTTGTGGCTTTGTGTTTATGTTTCACTTTAAACATTCATGATGGCTTAATTTTAATGTTTTGTGAGAAAGGGGATTTGACTGAAAGTTAGTCCTGTTTGAACTAAGTCAAATTAATGGTTGAATTAGATTTTGTCCTGTGCTACCTTCAATGCAGTAAATTCTTACATGCGTGTAGGATGAGGTTTAATTTTGTTTTTTGACTGGTCTATTCTCTGTGGAGTGCTGTACTGTTTTAAATATTGTATCTTTATAGTTTGTTTTAACAAGTCCCTATCATTCTATCTCAAACATTTAATGATTCTTCTACTTTATTTATTTCCTAGATTCATTTTAGAACCATTTTATGAGGGACAAATATTCTATTTGGGGTTCAAATGTAATTAAATTTAATTTGTAAATTAGTTTGGTAAGATTACATATTGTGCTATTATTGATTTTTCTGTTAACAAACATGATAAGACTTTGATTTAAGTCTTCTTGTTTGTCCCTTAATAGATTTTGCAGTTGACCTTAACATTTTTATTAAAATCACTCTCTGGTATTTTATACTTTTTGTTTCTCTTGTGAATGAACTTTTAAAAACTCATATTTCTATCTTTGTATTGCTCCTATATAGAAAAATATGTTCATATTTATACTTATTTCTATTTCACCATCTCTGACTTATGATTTTATCATGAATCATGCTACAGTATATTTTATTATGTCAAGGAAATATATATTTTTCGACTTGTCTGTGCATTTTTAAAGCCATATATTGAAATAAAACCATTGTTTTCATTTTTGCTTTATTCTATATTTAATTATATTACCTATTAGAGGCTTGGTGCACGAGTTCATGCACAAGTGGGGTTCCTTGGCCTGGCCAGCAATAAGGGCTGATCAGGGCCATCTCACCCAGTCCAGATTGGGCCGATGGGGGCTAGTCTGCAGGGGGACAGGGGAGTGGGGGACGAAGGAGGGACCGCAGAAGATTGGCTGTCGGAGTGCACTGACCACAAGGGGGCAACTCCTGCATTGAGTGTCTGCCCCCTCCGGTGGTCAGTGCACATCATAGCTACCAGCTGGTTGTCTGGTTGTAAAGGTTGTTTAGGCTTTTATATATGTAGCTTTTCCTGGAATTAAACCATCCCTGCCTTCCTGGAATAACCACTACTTGATCATTTCTAAAATGTGTTTAGTTTTTATTTCATTCAATATTCAAAGCTATTATTACAGGTTTCTACACAGAGTGGTCTCTGACTGTTCTTACATATAGCCTTATTTGTTATTGTCTTCTCTCTCTTTCCCAAAGTCATGTGTTTGTGTGTTTTTTCTATTTTTTGGTACATTATGTTTTTAATTTTTGTTATTAAATTAGACTAAATAAGATTATCTAAAATTATGAGAAGGAAAAGGTAATTGTTTTCTCTATTCCCTCTCTATCCCACCCATTCCTCCCCTTAGGTAATCAGATCATCAATGTTATTTCAGGGTGGCATGGTTTGTGTTCCTATCTATCCCCATATATATATATCCACATATCCATAATATACATATGTATACATCTTGGTTTTAAATGATTTTGATCTTGTAAAAATGGGATCACACTGTAACTTGTTGTTTGCAAGCTAATGGTGCATCATAAATATCCTCTGGGCTAATAAATAATGCAAGACACAATCTTTAAAGGAATACTTAATATTCCATAATGTTTTGCAGTGGAATAGTTTATTTAAGAATGTCTTTACTGATGGGCACCAGGCTGTTTCCAGGTTTTTTTTTTTTTCATAGCTGCATGGTTGTGTAGTTGAATATGAATACCAGAGTGTTTATTTTATAGGGTAAATCTCCAGAAGTAAAAATGCCAGGTTACAAAGGAAATGTGAACTTAATATTTTACAGATCATACTAGCTTACATTCTGAGAGTTTGTGATTCATTCCCCATCAGCCTTGCAGGAGAACAGCTCTTCCCCTGTGTCTTTCTTGGCTCCAAATGTTACTGATATTCATGATGTGTCCGGTATGTGGGGAAGAGAATGGGATCACGTCATTGCTTCCAATCCCACCCCCTTACTAGTAGGTGAACTTTCTTGTCTGTTAAGTATTTATCCAGATGTTTGACCATTTCTCTACCAGCTCTTCTCTCCTGCATTTATAAATTTGTGGGTGATTTTAGTATCTGGGGGTATTGATAATTGTCTATCAGATGGATGACCAAATTGGTGAATTATCTGTGGCATTTTTAGTTTGCTGATAACATTTTTTAAAAAACATTACAAGGATTGATGGGGAGAATTAAAGGGGGACATCTGTAATACTTGCAAAAATAAAGATAAACTTTTTTTAAAAAAGCATTACAAGGAAAAAAATATGTTCCCCCTTTTTACTATATTGCTTTTGAATTTGTGGTCTTACTTGAGAAAGTGTTTTTCAACCTCACTCCCATAAAAATACTATGGTAAAATTCAGTGTAATCACTCATTCATTCATTACCAAATGAAACTGGATACACTGACCCACACACCTCATACTATTTTTAATTAAATTTTAGGTTACAATTGAAAAGAAATTGAACAAGAAACTAGAGTTTTGATTTGTCTTGCCAATTTTTGTATGTTTTGACTCATTGTTCTGGTACCTGATTTATGTCATGTAATAGGTATCAGCTTCTATTTCTTCTGGCTTTGTAGCAAAAGGCTTACTTCCTCAGTTTGTTTTTTCTCATTCTCATTCTTGTTTAATAATGAAATCGTGAGGCCAGGAGGTGTTCCTGAAATTGCTTTACAAAGGGGCGATCACGTGGGTGCGCCATCTATTCAGGTCACCGTGTCCCCCGCTCGGACACGGATCTGTGGGTGCCGTGCCCGGGCCGGCGGCTCAGGTTCCAAAGGCTGCGTCGGAGGCCGATGCCCGCCAGTCTCCGCGCAGAGAAACACGGGGTGGCACGGGCACGCGCTGTGCTTCCTTCCTCTCTGCCCACCTTTTCACCACTGGCTCCGAAGGTATACACACTGCCTCTCATCTCGGCTTGGCTGTGAAATGCTGTTTACCTTCTGAGTCTTCAGACCAGATTCTCCATGTGTTGTTTTTACTCGGGGGGGGGGGGGGGGGGGAGAGGGGGAGAGAGAGAGAGAGAGAGAGAGAGAGAGAGAGAGAGAGAGAGGGAGAGAGAGAACTGGATTTGAGAATGCCTCCTGTTCTTTGGGAGGTGGGGACAAGATCGCTTCGGGACAGCCAGTTTTCTTGTCTGTGTGTAGGCTCTCTGTTCTCATTCCTCATGTCCTTTATGTTTATTTTCACTTCCTGCCTTTTAATCTGTGGAGAGAACCTCGTGTGCCGTGTGGACGTTCTCGGTTGTTCGCTGGCTGTCCGTGGGCTCGGACCCTCTGGTTGCAGCATTAATCTTTTCTTCTCCCTTCCTAGGCGCCCTTTTAAGTCAGAAGAATAGAATAGTGGCATATTTAAAGCACCTAGATCAGTGGTGGGCAAACTGCGGCTCCCGAGCCACATGCGGCTCTTTGGCCCCTTGAGTGAGACTCTTCCACAAAATACCACGGCCTGGGCGAGTCTATTTGGAAGAAGTGGCGTTAGAAGAAGTTTAAGTTTAAAAAATGTGGTTCTCAAAAGAAATGTCAATCGTTGTCCTGTTGACATTTGGCTCCGTTGACTAGTGAGTTTGCCGACCACTGGCCTAGAACGATACCTGTTACATCACAGGTACAAAGTACTCTTGTCTCCTCTCCGCTACCCACTCCTTGGGCCTTGATGTGCATGAGGTCGGTGCACTCCTGAGTTCTCTCTGTCCCCCAGCCCTGGGGTGGGTGGTGGGAAGGTGGGGGGAGGCAGCAGGAATGGGATGCCCCCCTCCCCGGGGGACAGCACACTGGTGGGCTTGGAGGTGTCCTGGGAATGTAGTTGGATTCCAACTCCTGGCGAGTCCATCGAGCCCATGGTGTGGCCACAGTGCGCTGATGGACACATCGGAAGTGACCGTGACAAAGGACAGTCATCCCAGAACATGTTTAGTGTAAAGAGAGAGAATCCAGGAAACGATTCTAGGTTTCAACATCAGGAGGTTTCAGCACAACATCACGCCGAGTTCGTTTTGTCTAAATCTCACATGCGCGTGCCCGTCGTGGGTGAGTGTGGGGGTAGAAAGGCGAGCGGGCGGGGCCAGCTGCGGTAGATAAGGGAGCCGTGTTCCGGAAGATATGGTGGTGCTGTTTCCAGGGAGCAGCTAGATGAGGAAGTGGGCAGAAGTGAGACCTGGCCCCTGCGGGACTCCCGATGACAGCGTAACAGATGACTCCAGATGACAGGGGCGAGGGGACGGAGGGGAATTGCAGTAATAAACTGCTGTTGATGGTTCTAATAGGATTTGAGCAACCACGTACCCGAACTGGGGACCCCAGCATATTTCTCAAGTTGACTTAGAAGGTTGGAGGACGTCAAGGCTACCGTTCCGTCTGCACTCGTGCCGGGGACGGGGTCCTGGCATCAGAAGCACCCGAGTTGTCGCCCGTCGTGAAGGGGGGCATTTCAGTCCACAACCAACATTAGGCCAAACCCTTCAGGACGCATTCTTGTCTTTCCGATGGATTTCCTCCAGTGACTGTTACCAATTTAGTTTAGATCGGCATGTTTTTTACAATGGGGAGTAGCAGTGTTTAAAATCCTGGTATAGCTATTTTTATTAAGGAACTATTTTTGTTAGCTTTATTTTTTTAAGAAAATATTTATTGTTGAAAGTATTACAGATGTCCCCTTGTCTCCCTCACTTTCCCCCTCCACCTGGTTCCCAGCCTCTCCCCCCCCCCCAGCTCCCCCCACCCCCACAACCCAGCCTTCTGCACCCATAGTAAGATCTCTGGGTGCTCACTTCCTACCTCCCCACCCCCTTTCCTCTGAGTTGTGTCAGCCTTTGCCATGTTTCCACGCCTCTGATTCTATTTTATTCACCAGTTTATTTTGTTCATGAGATTTCTTGTTTATTCATTTCGATTTTTAGATTCAATTGTTGATAGATATGTATATATTGCCATTTTATTGTTCATGATTTTATCTTTTTTTTGTTTCTTTCTTCCTCTTCTGAAAGAATATCCTTCGACGTTTCCTGTAATGCTGGTTTGATGGCGATGCGCTCCTCATAATTGTCTATTGACTGGCTGTGTTTCCGTTACATCAAATAACACAAAGTAAAAAAGGACATTTAGAGAGCTTAGAATATATTAATCTTTGGTATTAAGATTCCAAGGCAAAAATGTTGAATCATACTTCTGGCTATTATTTCTTTTTCCGATGGTATAGGTATGTGTGTATGAAATCCATAAACATGGGGCAGGGGTATGTCTCTTTCACTCGTGTGGACCTCCCGTGATAAGCTGGGGAAATCCTGTTGTTCTTGAATAATGAGAAGTGTCCTCTTGCTTTTCCATTCATCTTTGTCATCACCAGCCTTGAAAGTGACACAAACCGAGTCTGTAATACATCCTGAGCTTCATTAAACTGTTTTAATCTATGAAATTAAATGTCTCTTAAATTCAATCTCCTCACCACGCAGTTGTTGGAAGTCAATTGTTTGCCTCAGGGGTGCTTGTCCCTGGCGGGGCCGACACGGGGCCACGTGGCTCTTTGCTGTGGGCCCTGTGCATCATGGGATGTTGAGCAGCATCCCAGCCCCACGGGGTGCCGGCAGCAGCTCCTCACCCCCCTCCCACCCAAGTGGAACACCACAAATGTCACCAGATGTTGCCAGATGACCCCTGTGTGAGCACCTCTGAGTTGATGCATTGAGTTACAGCATGGAACTCCCTGTCCCTGGGGTTGGCATGGCCGCGTGTGCTCCTGATAGAGGCATAAACAGTGCCCAGGGGTTCCTGGTCCGACTCAGAGTCTTTCCGATGCTCTTGGCTCCCTGAATGTTGACCTCACCACTAATCCCTCACTTTGGGATGCCTTTCTGTAACTTTTAGTTGATAGAATGTCTAATGTAGAGAGAATTTGCAGAAATTGTACCATGAACTCCCATATACCATTTACCCAGACTTACTGACCACTAACATTTTCCCCCGTTTAAATTCCTTTCTCTCTCTCTGTATCTACTTATACATAACATATATACGCATACACATACATAGGTATACACATATGTACATATGTATAGATACACACCTAATTTGTTTCCAAATGAAAGTAGCAGATAGCATGCTCTTTTACTCTTACATATTTTATAGTACATTTCCTAAGAATAAGAAGACTCTGTTACACAATCATAATATAATGAGAGGCCCGGTGCATGAATTTGTGCACAGGTAAGGTCCAGCCGACCCACCCTGATGGGGGTGTTGGGACCCAATTGGGGGCGGGGCCAGCTGGGGGTGGGACTGACTGAGGCCTGGATAAGGGTAGTTGATGCTGCAGTATGTGTCATAGCCACAGGTCATTCTGGTTGTTCTGGTTGATCCGCTGTTCTGGTCACTGGGCTTTTATATATAGAGAGTATTAAAGTAACTGTAACACTGCCTGCTCCATACTCTGTCTCTGAACTACATCAATGGTCCAGATATCATCTTCAGAGACATATTTCTGAGCAGCTGGTCCAGTGTCTTGACGGATCTCTCAGACTTCCTTGGAGTTGTTGACCTTGACATTTTTGACGAGTACAGACCAGTTATTTCATAGAATGTATCTCCACTCAAGCTTGTCTGCTGTTTTCGGAGGCTGAGCTTCCGAGTTTCACTTTGGGCAGGGGCCCTGCTGAAGTGACATCTTCTCTGTCAGTCATGCCCGGAGACACTCGAGGTCACTCTGTGTCACCACCGATGGGTGTCAGGTTGGACGGCTTTGTTAGGGCAGTGCTGGCCAGCTTTCTCTGTTGCACATGCACTGGTTTTCTGTTGGTAACAAATACTGGGGGGGGGAAGGTGCTTTGAGACAATGTCACTATTATGTCCCTCAACACTTTCCACCCATTCGTTTGTGCATCCATCAAGGAGCCAGGCCTGAACCAGTGATTCCAATGGTGGCTGCGGAGTGGGGGTTTCCTCACGCCAGCCCTTTCTCCCCTGGGCCTGGGACGAAGTAGAAGAGCTGTCCCCTCCCTGAGTATGCATTCACACGTTTATATCAGCACTGTTGTACACATTCTTGTTCAAAGGGATGGGCTTTAACTTGTTTCTATCACTATTTATTCTGTGGCTCAAAACATCCTGGGTTTGGCCAATGGGAGCCCAGCCAGGCTACCTCTGGGTTGTCTTGACAGGTCTGCCTCAATGTCTAAGCCCTTCCTGAGCTCATGGCACATTTGGTCTAAGCTCACCTGTCCCTGCTCCAGCCCTGGAACCAGCCATTTCTCCAAAGAACCTGGTTCCTTTTAGTGAAGAGAGCATTTTACTGTGCTGTATTGTATTAAATATACTAGAGGCCCAATGCATGAAATTCATGCAAGAGTAGGCCTTCCTTTCCCAGGCTGCCAACACTGGCTTCTCTCTGGCACCCGGGACCTGGGCTTCCCTTACAGCCCCGGCTTCATCTAGAAGGTTGTCCAGAAGGACAACCGGAAGGATGCCCAGTCTAATTAGCATATTATGCTTTTATTATTGTAGATTTTTATTGATTTTAGAGAGGAAAGGAGAGAGAGAGAGACAGGTAGACAGACATCAATGATAAACTCATTGATCAGCTGCCTCCTGCATACACCCGACTGGGGATGGAGCTCACAACCAGGGCATGTACCCTTGACCGGAATCGAACCTGGGACCCTTTAGTCCTCAGATAGATGCTCTATTCATTGTGCCAAACTAGCTGTGGGGAGGGGAGAGTATTTTAAAACCCCCTTCTGGGTGCTCGGGGTGGCGACTGATAATTTAAAACATACTCAGGGCAAAGTTGGTGAGGATCATCCGTAAGAACAGACAGGATTCAAGAAACGAGCCAGGCCGGGTGTTTGGGAAGCCAGGTGTCTCTGGGACTTGTCTGATGACTTGGAAACACCTTCACCTTCAGCGCCTCATTGGCAAACACACAATGGTTGTGCCCTGTTTCTCTCAGAGCTGACTTGGAAAGAACTTGACCGGGGACCCTCCCTCCTGTGCTGTTCGGACAGACATCACATGGGACCCATCTTCTGTGCTGCCAGAAAAAGGGGCTTGCCGAGGCAGCAGGAATGCCCAAGTGCAGGGGTAGCCCAGCCTCCATGGCCAGGTGCCAGGCCTTTGAACTTGGCGCTGTGATTGACTTCTTTGGGGGCTCAGTGTGATGTGAGGAGGCCCAGCAGAGCGCGCACCTCCCTAACTGCAGGAGGATGGCACGCAACATGGCAGGCGTTGCTTGAACTCTTGGCTTCACAGCACAGGCTGGCGCCCGGGAGCCATTGGCAGCGGGAGAGGAAGTTGACAGCCATCTGAAGAGGCCAGCCGGTGCTCACTTGGCCGGCTCACGCTCGGCTCGGAAATCGCACCGGGTAAAATGTGCGCTGGTTCCAGGGGGGACCCGCTCCTCCTTTTGTCCAATCTTGACTGCCATCCTTTGCGAAGCTGGCAAACGGCATGGTTTTGTTTGGAACCTCTTGGCCACCAGCCTGAGCCATGGCTTGCTTTCGAAGCGATTTGAACCTGGACCAACCCTCCAGTTCATCAGGATCCTCTGTCAAGCCACAACCGCACCGGCAGCATCGCGCTCAGAGCTGGCATGGACACTGCCGAAGAGGCCATCTTCCCAAGGGCTACACTCAGAGGTAGCTGTCTGGTTGGCGTTCCCCCGGTAACAACACCTGGCTACGATTTCAAACTGCATTCGCGGCATTCCTTTTAGCCAGCAGCCCCGGAGTTTCTAATAGAGATGGGCCTGCTTTGACTGATGGCCACGGGACTTGCGTCTAAGCTTGTCAACTTCCTCTCCTGTGGCATCTCTCTATCAGCATCTTTGGACAACGCTCTCGGGTGCACTGGGAAAAGGGGTGATGATGTCAGGGGTGCCTACAGCACCGCATCAGCCCTTCCCACAAGTCCACTCATTGCCTGGCTCTTGGCCATTCTCGGAGGAACATCCAGAATGGCTGATCACTTTGGACCTAACTGAACTGCTCATCACACTTGAACATACGCCTCAGGCCTGGAGGAGATACTTCAATGCCAACAAGTGTGCCCAGGGACCATGATCAATTTAATAATGGGTCCAAGTTAGCCTCATCGCCCAAATGTTAATTCTAAGATGAAAAGCCAATGTTGACCCCGCCCTGTGAGACAATGAAGACACGAGAGTGGGTCTGTGGGACCATGGTGGACAGACAACTGTAGGTCTTGCCAGTGACCAGGGGCACTCGTGTTGGCGTTTATGTGCATTTTGGGAAAGAGTAAAAATTCTGATTATTCTGAAAATGAGGAACAGCCATCAAGTTGGTAAACTCTCAGAGAAACATCCTTTTCATAGTTAATGTATTCATTTATTGAAAATATTTACAGGGAAAAAATAATTAACATCCCATGTCTCCACGGTGATAGCCTTGGGATAAAAAAAAAAAGGATCAAAATAGCAATACTCCAGGATCTAAAGTGTGATACAAATGTGATATTCACATAAAAGTTCTTACATGCGCAGAGTTGACGGTATCTCTGTTATAACTGGCTCCAATGGAATTAATGAGGTTTCTGGATAATCAATGCAGCAGCAGCTATGTCTCAAAAGAGACAAAAATGCCAGAAAAACAATTGCCTAATGGCACTTTATGTCAATTATTTCATTTGTATTTAATTAAAAGCAGTCAAAACAGTTGGCTGAGGTATACCAATTCCCTCAGCTCTATCATTTTAAAAATTGCCTTAAGAGTTTTTGTTGCTGGGTATATAGTTGGCCTTTTGAAATCATCTGGAATCTATTTTACAAGCAAACTCTTGCCAATCATGTTGACGGTGTTATTGCTTTGGGGAAATGGCTTCACAGATGAGTCAGTGATTCATTCGCGTAGGGATATGACTGGCTGTGGAGTCAGGTTCTTGGGCAGCCAATGGTTGGGGATGGGGGGGGGGAGTTCTGTGGCAGCATTTCAGGGTGATGGCTGGTGGTGGAACCCAGCTATTGTCTGTGTTTTTAAGAAGATTGAAGAGCAAACGAGGCCACTGAAAACTAGAGGAGGAGAAGGAAATGAGTTACCTGTACTATCCTGTTTTCCCCAAAATAAGACAGTGTCTTATATTAATTTTTGCTCCCAAAGATGTGCTAGATCTTATTTTCGGGGGGATGCCTTATATTACAGTGAGTAGGTCTTATTTTCGGGGGGTGTCTTACTTTCGGGGGAATAGGGGAACAGGCTACCTGCACTGACCACAGGACAGATGCAAAGGCAGGGATGCCAGTCATTTGAATAATGCGTACAATGTGGGAGATGAACATTTTTTCCACTTATTAAAAGTGGTCCATGCCCCAGCTGGTTTGAGCATCCACCTACAGACTGAAGGGCCCCAAATTTAATTCTGGTCAAGGGCACATACCCGGGTGGTGGTCTCGATCCCTGATATGGGGTGTGGAGGAGGCAGCTGATCAATGATTCTCTCTCATCACTGATGTTTCTATCTCTCTCTCCCTCTTCCATCCTCTCTGAAATCAATAGAATATATATTAAAATAATTTTAATTAAAAAAATAGAAATGGTCCATTATTGAAGCACCAAAGACTTTAGGTCATTCCTATCAACCTTTGTTTCTTTTCTCCCTGTGCTCCTCTCAGATAAGAGAGAAGATGTCAGCCCTAACCGGATTGGCTCAGTGGATGGAGTGTCAGCCTATGGACTCAAGGGTCCCAGGTTCGATTCTGGTCCAGGGCATTTTCACCCCACTGTGAACACCTTGGTTGCAGGCACATACCCAGTAGGGAGTGTGCAGGAGGCAGCTGATTGATGTTTTTCTCTCATCGATGTTTCTAACTCTCTATCTCTCTTTGTAAAAAATCAGTAAAATATAGTTTTTTGTTTTTTTCTTTTAAAGAGAAGATTTCATGCCCAGCTCAGGAATGTCACCTGCTGCTTGGACAGCCCCACGTTTCCGTGGCTTCATGCAATAACAGTCTTTTTTTCGGAGGTCTGGCTGCTGCCTTTAGCCAACTCTTCCAACAGCTTTCCTCCTGGGGGTGACTCCGGGATCCCGGGGGCCATCAGCTCTGGGGGCACCTCTCTCTTGTCCTCCCCGCAGGCTGCTTTCAGGAAGCGGTGGTTGACTGTGTGAGAAAGGGTGAGTCACAGATCCTGCCGATCGGGTCTGGTCATGAAGGAACCTCACCCCTGACACAAAGATTCCAACTTGACCCCAGACCGCCCTTCCTGTGTGTCCGCCCCTACCCCACCCCGCCCCTCACTGCAGAAATCCGCCCCCCTTAAAGGAGAGAGGGTGGGATGTGATGGGTGTCTGAGGAGGTGCGCCCCGGGGTCGGTGTTGGGAGCTGGTTCTATGCGTTCCTGGCTCTCTAGCAATGATGTCATTCCACAGGAGGCCTCCGGGGCCAGCCTTCGCCATCCCGGCGGGGTCTCAAGGAGAATGCGCGCCATGTGAGGAGCCGCCATCCCTGCGTGCAATTTCAGTTCAACACCCCACATGTATCTGCGTCCCTTTCCACCCTTTCCCAGGCCGGGGCTTAGAGTTCATTTCCAGTTTCTCTGTGGGGCTCAGTGCCCTATCCTTCGATAGTCACTCGTGAGCTACTATTTTCACCCCACTGTGAACACCCAGCACCTCCTGGTTACGAGAACACTAACTCTGGCCCTCATTCTAGTGTGTCCAGCTGGAGGAATTTAATTGTCATCCCCTCCTCCCCCAATGTTTTGAATGTCCCAGCGTTTGACTGTCATGTAAAGTGTGCGTGGGCAGAGCACACGGGACCTTAACAGCGGCCACAGCTGGACGGCACTGGGCGGCCCGCGCCAGCCGTGCCGGGGGGTGATGGCTCCCAGCCGCCTTTCCCTGCCCACCCGGCGCCTGGCCACTCAGTGTCCCTGCCTGCTCATTCCGAAGGCAGCGACTTGCAACCGCCCTCATTTCTGCAAGCCGTTTGCAGTGTATTTATGGGGAGCCATCGCCGCCTGGCCTCCTGAATTTCCTGCTTGGGATGCGATGGCAGAAGTCATTAAACATTAGCAGTAATAGTATTTGCACTGTAATAAAGTGTTAATTACTTTCACATGTTAATCGAGTGGGGGGAGGGAGATTTTGCTATTGTTACCCGGCCTAAAATCATTTCTATGTGATCATTTTCCAGGATATCAAAAACGGAATAATTATGCACTAATTAAGAAAGTCGGGCCTGCTCTGGAGTTAAGACTGCATTAATTTTAATGCCTTTACGGAGCTTTAATTGGGGGAGAGGGCTGTAAACGGGGAGCCGCCGAGCCGTTCCTCTGTAAGTGGGCCTGCCCCCGCAATCTGCCTCCTGTACCCGGCAACCCAAGGTCAGCACAAGTTTGCAAAATCCCTCCGCTCTTCATGGGAAACGCATTGGCGGTGAAGCGTGCATCCATCACTCTGACAAGCATTTAACTCTCCGAGAGCACACGCTCTCGCTTCTTCAATTATTAATTGCATTAAATATATTTTCATATTGTAGATGGTTTGCTACAAACGGTGGGGAGGTGCTGTGCCCCACGGTGGGGACTACATATCCCCTGTTGCTAAAGACGACTCAAGTGTGAGTTGGTTTAGCCGCCAAGGAGCATGTCTGTCCAGCAAGGGTTGGCCAAGAGCGTGACCTTGGACTTGAGGGTACTCTTTCCATGGCTGCTTGCCCAATGGCTTCCTCATCTGGTCTATTTTCTCCTCCTTGGCTGGCCTTCACCCTGGAGGCCAGTCTGCAGGAGAGGACAATCCCTCCATGGGACTTCACTTCCGGTTGCAGCAGTAATAGCTTCTGCCTCATTGACCTTGGGTCACCAGGGGGCCAGAGCACTGGGCATTCCAAAGGGGCCCCCATTTGTGAAGGAAAGCGGGGTGCAGGGAGTCCTACTGAGCACTGAGGAGCCCCGATGTGTCCTCATGCCGTTGCTCATGGACTGAGTAGCTCTGTGGTGCCAGACTCTCTGGCAGGAAGAAGAAATCCTGCTCTGTCCTTGCCTCCCAGGCTGGTCAGCAGTGAGCGCAGCCGCGGCTGCAAAGGGAGCTGCGGGAGGTGGACCGGCAGGGTGTGTGCGGCTTTGTGAGACGGGCCACCGGCTGGCTTGCAGTGGGAGACAAGCTAGTGTGGGGTGCAGCGGGGGTGAACTGCAGGGAGCTCAGGGTACTGCTGGGGACACTGGGGACTGGGGCATGGGCATTTCTGAGAGGAGGGTCAGTGACCATGACCCTCAATGGCAAACCCCCTGACTTCCTAAGGTGCTGGGTGCTGTCTGTTAAGAGCATCTTTGTTTCTGGCTGCTAGCTGACAGTTCAAGGAAGTGGCAATGACACGTCTAGGGTTGCACTTCCCTCTCATCATGGGCCTGGAGCAGGCATGTAGTGCGTGTGCTTCCTCTGTTCTCTGTGGGATTTGAGACGGGGCATCACTGACAGATGAGGGGGTCCCTGAAATCCTAGAATGCAGTCTTTACAAAGAGCCGATGGCCTTGGGCGAGAGGCGTGCTCAGCAGGAGCTCTGGACCTGGAACTGGGGTGGGTTTGGGTAGGCATGCCAGGGAGGAGAGAGAGGTCAGTGCCAAGGCTGACATGCCCAGGACATTCTCCCTCAGTGCTGCCCCATGGCCACTCTGGGAGGCAGATGCTGGCGCTGGAGACAGAGACCTGCACAGCTCTGGGGGCATGCTCACAGGTGGCACAGAATGATGCCCCGCTGCAGACCTGTGGGCGCGACTGTGAGGCCTCAGGCCCTGCATCCTGGAAAGGACACAGGCGCACGACACGGGGCCCGAGCTGGCTTCCTGGCGTGGCGTCCTCCTGCCTCCAGAACCCCAGCTCAGGGCCTCCCCACCCCGTGACCTCCAAACACCCGCCCCACGGAGGCGGATCTGTCCCGTGCCAGACACACATGTGGCGTGTTGGCCCACGTGTCTGCCCTGACTGCCTCCAGCCCTGGAAACAGATGGGTCATGGGTCCCTGGGAAGATGGGCCGCGCCTTCCCGCGAGGATCCTGGGCCCCCTGGGCTCCCGGGGGGCGCCGCAGACCCCGCCTGGGCGTCAGGAAATGGTCAGTGACTCTGACTCACTGCACAGACCGGCCGCCGTGGCGGAAGGCCAGTGGGATCCTCAGGCTGTGGCGGACTTGAAGGTGCCAGCGGGGCCCGCGCAGAGGACGCCCTGGCTCGGTGCCCGCCCTGGCGAGTGCAGAGCGGCCCCCAGCACCTGAGGCCCGCTGGCAGGGCGCGCGAGTGCCTTTTTAAGGAAAGGCAGGCTGCCAGCCGCGGTGAAATATGCCATTGTCCATCTGTTGCTCAAATTTAAAAAATGTCCCTCCTTCCGCTGCCAAGAATCTCTCTAAGTACTGTCCGGTGGTCTCACCTCCCGCTCGGAGGGGGCGGGCACTGAAGAGGTGGGTAGGGGTACCTTTTAAGGGAGCGCTCGGGTGTGGGGACAGGGACTCTCCTTGAGGAATGCCACAGAGTCGCCATCGCCCTTGAAGAACAATGGGAGGGCTTCAGAATTCCCCGGCCGTTTCTCATCAAAATAAACCCCAGTCTTACCGAAACCAGGTTGGCTCAGTGGATAGAGCGTCGGCCTGCGGAGTGAAAGGTCCCAGGTTTGATTCCGGTCAAGGGTATGTACCTTGGTGGCAGTCACATCCCCAATGTGGGGTGTGCAGGAGGCAGCTGATCGATGTTTCTCTCTCATCGATGTTTCTGACTTTCTATCCTTCTCCCTTCCTCTCTGTAAAAAAAAAAATCAATAAAATATATTTTAAAAAATTAATAAAGAAGCCCCAGTCCTACGAGGCCAGTTCCATGCTTTGGTCCAGGGGAGTCCCTGTGGTTTCTATGGACTTTTGGAGGCACGGAGACTAGGGGTTGCCCCCTCCCCCCGGACTCATTCCATTAGTAAGAGTGTTTATACATATGTGTATATCTCTGTAACCTAGATCTACATGTCCATCCACATATATGTACATATGCACATATATGCTTACTTTTATATAAGCGTGGCTCTTTCCCACACCTAAAGCGAGAGGAATGCCATATTCTTGACTCAGATCTTACTTTGTTTGTCTTTCTATTTCCCCCATTTTTATAGCAGATTTCACCCTTTGAATCAAACCTTTCCTCCCTTTCCCATAGGCAGATATTTATGGAATTGGAGTAATCTTGAACATAGCAGGAGGAAGTCAGAAATGACAAGCAGAAGGTCAGGTATCCGCCATTCATGACAGACAGAAAGACATGGGTGGTTAAGACCGGGGGTTGGGGGGGAGGAAGCCGGGAGCGAGCTTCCCAGGGCCATCTGGGCCCCCTCACAGGCAGGGCACTGGGCGCAGGGAGGAGCAGAAGGGGCGGCAGGGAGAGTTTCACAGAAGACTTTCCAAGGACAGGAGGGACTCAAGACCGGGAATAGGAGCCGAGGCACAGAATGTGCTTCCTGCCTGAGCTGGTTCGCCATCTCTGCAGCAGATTTGGTCTGGAGGCGCTGCCTCGGCCCTGGGCAGGGAGCAGGACGTCCAGAGACACAGCTGGGCTCACACAGATCCTGGGGACACAGATGCAGAGTCCAACAACAGTGTCTCTCGCTGCCTTCCCCTGCCTTCCACAGGCACACCAGTTATTGACCTCTGTTTGCAGTCAAGGCAAACACATGGGCCACAGACTTAACCCATAAACATCATGCTCTTTGTTCTAGTTTTTCTATGTGCCTCCGTCTCTCTGAGATGATAGGAAAGTCCAAATCTCTCTCCCATTAACATTTTCTCTCCTTGGGCTACTCTCCATGCATGGGGTAAAAACTTTCCTACTCTCCTTTTGGAGATGTATATTTTTATTTACTGGCTCTACTTCTTTACTTTTCATTCCCCAAATCCATCATAATTTACTGCACTTAATTTGCATTGTCTAACCAAAATTCTAATCTGAGGGACACCCTTGAGGTATTTTCCTGACCTCTGTCAAGAATTTAACATTTACTTGATCCCGCCCCCCACGAATAAAACAGCTACATTCTTCAACATGAAAGTAATACATGCTTATTTTTAAAAATTTTGACATTATGAAAAAAAGAAAATATAATTCCGACCATATGAAACAGCAATAGGTATATTTTTATTTATTTATTTCAGAATTTTTTCATGTAGTCTATAAAAGTTACCTGTAGATATTCATTATGTATAAATAAATATCACATGTATATATATATGTACACATACATACTTATTTTGAACTATGTATTATATTTTGTTATTTATTTTATGTTTAGAGAGATATTGAGAGAATACTATTGATACATTTTATGTTTTATCAGCTCCATTTGCCATTTACTAGTCTCAGAAACAAAGTGGGAAGCATTTTCTTTATTTCTCTTCTCTAAGGAAGTTTGTGTGAAATTAATATTATTTCTTTCCTAAATGCTTGGAAGAACTCAGCAGGAAAGTCATCCGGGTCCTGACTTACTTCTGTGGGAAGGATTTTATCCAGAACTCAGTGTTGGTTGCTGATCCAGGGCTATTCCGGTTTCTATTTCCTCTTGTGTCAGTTTGGTAGGTTGTATTTTGAAGCAACTTTTTTTCTGTAATTTATTTATATTTTCTAATTCACTTCGTCACTCTTTAGTCTGTGAATTTTTCTTCATATACCTGACCCTAAATGTTGACAATTTCTCAAAAGCCTTTCTTGGGTCTCTTCTTACTTCTTTCCAAGTGACTTGATATATCCCCATTAACCTGCTCTCCCATTAGCGCCTTTTCAACTGATGTAAGTGCTATGCACGTGTTTCCGATGGCCTCGTGCATTTCTTTGTGTAGGTGCCCCGGGCAAGCAAAGTCAGTGTTACCAAAACTCAATGTACATTCTTCTCCCTCCACTTTGAAACCTGGCCTCCTCCCTGTGACCTCGTGCCTGGTGAATGACGTCACTCTTAACCTCTTCCCAAACTGTGGTCTCTTCCTCACTCCACATAGATTCTTGGCCAAACTACTAATCAACCTGATTGCTTCATTTCACCGCTTCCTTCAGGTTCCCCCCCCCCTATGACTAACGCTAGCTTTCTGCTTAATCCATGGTGTCCTCTCCCCAGAGGAGAGGTGGAGCCTCTTTCTCCTGGCCTGGCCCTGCCCCCTGAGGCCTCCCTTTATGGCTCTCACATGGGCCCTCCTGCAGGTGGGTATGCCGGGAGCCCTCCCAGCCCTGCCCTTTCACACCCAGTCCACCTGGAATGCCTTTCTCCACATCCAAGAATTAATTCCTACTATTTGTGTCCAAGTCTCAACTCAAGCTTTGCCTCTTGACCTCAGCAGACCTGGGTAGATAGATGCCTTTTCATTTATGGGATCCCCACACAGCTTCTCTACTTCTCTCTCATGGCACACACAATGGGGAAAAATATCGCCTATCTTCTGCACTAAACCCCAAGTCCAAGCTCTGTCTTCTCAGCCAGCACTCTCCTGCCCTCAATATACAGATTCAGGTCAGATACTTGACTTTCATTTGAACGTTGAAAGAATAAAAAAATATGTTTGAAAGTGCTACAAATAGAGTTATTTCACTTTTTTATTGGCAAACATGTTGGGAAACATTTTTTTAAAATATGTTTTTATTGATTTGAGAGAGGGAAGGAGAGGGAGAAAGAGACAGAAACATCCATGAAGAGAGAGAATCATCGATAAATTGCCTCTTGTACATCACCCACTGGGGGTGGAGCCCACAGGCTGGGCCTGTGCTCCGACTGGGAACCAAACTGTGACCTCCTGGTTCAGAGGTCAACCACGGAGCTGTGCTGGCTGGGCAGGAAACATTTTTGATAACACATTGAAGACAAGTACTTTCGTGTCTCCGTTGAATTTTCATGATTTCAACACCCATAGCATTGCACACGCATTATATGCTATAGCTGTTTTCCATCGGCTGACAGCGTGTCCTGGTGTTTTCTCAGTTGTAATTTAGAGCCATAGTGTAACTAATGTCTCCATGTCATGGACCGGAAATAGAAACCCAACACTTGGCATTTACCCCAAGTCCTCAATCAGGAAGCAGCAGGTACCAAAATAGATCACCAGCTATCTCTGCTTTCTCTTACCATTGTTTTCCTCTCACTGATTCTGCTCAGAAGTCTCAGTACTTCAGCTGATGAACTAAAACAACGGTGAAGCCTGGTCCAGCCCCATAAACTCCGTTCGGCTTGGCTTCCAGTCGATAGTGGGACCCCGCCTTTCACCCTGGTTGCCCCGTCACAGACACTTGCACCTACATCTGGATGTTCTCTCAGTGAATGCTTTCAGTCCCCGGAGACTAGACATTTTTATTCCCGTTTAACAGTGAGGATGCTGAGACTCCAAGGTGAGTGGCCCGAGGCTGCCTGGACCCCTCTATCCGCTGGGCCCAAAGCCACAAGCTCTCCTGGGCGGTGCCCTCCTGCTCTGCCACTCACTCCGAGGGCACAGGCAGCCCTGTCCTCCGCCCAGCAGTGGCCGCCTCGCTCCCTGATCTGAAGGAGCTGCTCCTGCGAATCCAGGGCAGCTCGCCATGGGGCCGCCGGGGCGGGTTAGTTTGGGTGACATTGGAGCGAGCGAGTGAACGGAGTCTCGGCGCTGGTTCTGACCTGAGACTTCTCGGGGCTGGGGACATGGGGGTTCACCCTGCAGCACCTCCGGCTGGGCCGCCTGGAGCCAATGAGTAAGGAGGCATCTGGTTTCCACTCCAAGGTGTCCCTGGCTGATGTCCCTCTTCAATGGGTACAGTGGTCTCTCCCCAGCAGGGACGGTTTTTTACTTCTGTTTCATTGTTGACGAGCAGTAGCTCTTTCTTCCTCACTGTGGAGTGAACCAGGCTGCCGTCTGTTCCAGACGGACTAGAGCAGGGTGGGGAACGTCCGGCCCGGGGGCCGTGTGAGGCCCACGAAATCGTTTGGTCTGGCCCTGCCAAGGCCCCCACCGGCGGGACTCAGAATCAATCAATCAATCAATCAATCAATCAATCAATCCAGGAGCTCTGTTCGTAGCAGCATGACTTTATACGAAGTGAATTATACTGAGCAAACGATGTTATGAATAACCAAATGGCCCTTGGTGAAAAAAGGTTCCCCACCCTCAGCATAGATCCTTCGGATCCCCGGCCACCCATGGGCCGGGCGCCTTGCAGTGACCGCCCGTGGCCGGCGGGGACCTCTGGCGTGTCCCATCCTCTGGCCGCATCGGGAGCTGTGAGAGGAGCAGGAGGTATCGATTGCAGGAGGGGCCTTGACGGTGGTTCTCAGATACGTGCTCGTATCGGCCTGCCTGTATCAGCATCCTGGGGCGGCCATCGCAACAGAACTTTGTGATCTCACAGCTGTAGAGGCCGTAACCCCAAAATGAGTGCTCCAGCGGCACGAGCTTTGGCTGGGATCCCGGGAGGAGTTCGCTTCCTCCGAGGTGAGGCATTCTCCCTTCTTCCCTCGCTGGCCAGGCCTGTGGTAGGCCTCCCGCCCCTGCAGCCTCCCCCGAGGTGTGTCACGGCTCTTCATCCGATGACCGGGTCAGCACTGGGCGGATCGCTTCCCAACAGGCAAGGACCCCGGAGCAGGTGAGGCCCCGCAGATCTTTGTTCTGCAAGATGTGACTTTTTTCATGTGAAAACGAGGATGGTGAGCTCAGATGCATTTGGCACGTGATGGGTTAAAGGGCAGGAGAGAAAGATTTTACTGCAGAATCCCTGGCACCTGCTGGGGGTGTGCCCGCAACCATGGTACATGCCCTTGATCAGAATCGAACCTGGGACCCTTCAGTCCGGAGGCCGACACTCTGTCTACTGAGCCGGACCAGCAGAATGGGGACTGTTTTGCATGATCAGGGCTTTGACAGTGTCGGGCCTCCTTGTCTCTCCCTCCCCGGAGCGCTCGTGTTGGCAGGGGAATTCCTTGGCACAGCAAAGGAGACATCAGGATCCAGCAGACGGGAGGTCGAGGCTCATTGCCCACAAAGTCACCCTGCAGCTGCGCACGTGTCCAGGAATTTCCAAACACTTGGGGTTCTTCCTATACCCCAGGCTCCCTGTTCCTCACCAAGCTGCAGGTAGGCATTGAGTAGGCGAGGGCCAACTCCCTTCTAGCAGCGATGTCGAGAAGTCGAAGTTCATCAGGAAATGCCTTCCTGATGGAACTCCCCTTCCTTCCAATGGGCTTGTTTTGTTGGTTGTTGGGAAAGCAGCGCCCCGTTTCTCCAGGGTTTGGGCCAATAACCCCCGTGTCCCTTCCTCCCGGGGGGGCCCAGCAGCATCTGGTGAAGCTCATCGAACCTTCCTGCTGGTGGGCAGCGCCAGAGCGAGGTGAACGCAACAGAGGACGCACAGGCCAACAGGCAATTTTCAACTTTTCCTTCCTTTTTTTTTCCTGCTCCCATATCTCGTTGCCATTGCTTTCATTAGACATTGAGGTAAACGACAGAAGCGCCCCAATTTTTTATATCTGCCAGGAGAACAATTAGGCCATTCGAAGTAACAAATGGGCCGGACGCACGTTGCCTGTTGAGAATGTTCAAGCTACATTATTTCTGACACGAAAACAAACACACCAACGCTGGTTGTTTCGGCCGATGGTGAGCAGAGCAGAGTCAGCGTTCGCAGAGGCAGCCAGGCAGGCGCTCCCCCCCTACACCCCCTGTCACGCCTCATTACCGTGTGCTGACGCGGGTGGGTTCCGGGGCCTTTAGGTAAAGTTATTTACATGAACTGCGACATTTTTCTTTGGTGACACTTTCTAATTGTTCAGGCAACCACGGCTGATATATGGAACACTCGGAGGAAGGCTTCACCTGTGAAACAAATTACCTGAAATTAACTATCCTTTCAGAAGAGAGGCAGAATCTCAAGATGGACAAATGAGGCCCTTCCGCGGCACATATGGTGAGTGTTTCCAACACGTCCCCGCTGGTCCCCACTCCAGAGAACAATTCTTCATGATGGAGTGGGCGACTCGCTGGCTCATCGGGGGCTCCTTCTGATGCCAGCATTCGCCCGCAGTGCGCTCGGAAAGGAGCCTTGCAAGGGCTGAACGCCACGCGTGCGTTTCCCCCTGGCAGCTGCCTTCTCACTCCGTAGCCGTTGCTTTAGGGTTTAACTCTTTCTGACATCCACACAAGGCTCTGCCTGCAAAAATCGCCCGTTCTCCGCTGGGCTGGATGCATGAGTTCTGGCCACTTCAGTGCTCACGGAGTATCTGGGCAAGCCCATCCATGAACCACGTGTACCAGGTGTCTGTCTTCCATGTGGGGCAGATGGACATCCCCGCCCTGGGTGGGGACAATACAGGGTCGGGTGAGATGAATCACGAGCACCTTATTCTGGGATGGCCACTCAGCTCAGGGTCCTGGGCCACGTGAATTGTGAGTGGCATATTCAAAATCCAGGTCAAATTCCTACTGGACTGGGCTGGATCGTGTAGCTCCAACTTTCATGTCCTACTTGGAACTTGGGAATGTGACTCTTACTCGGGAATAGGGCCATTTCTGCGGTGATTAGTTAAGAGAGGTCGTAATAGAGAGGGGTGAGCTCTTAATCCATCATGACAGGTCTCAGGCACCCAGATAAACAGGGAAAATGCCATGAGAAGATGAACGCAGAGGTTGGAGAGATGTGGCCACAAACTAAGGGACGGCGGACAGCCAGCGGCCACCAGGAGCCGGAGAGAGACACTACCAGTGCACACTAGATGCAGAGACGATACAATATGTCTGGATGGCTTTGGTAAGCTTCATTTCACAACGGGTTTCTAGCAACAGCCATGATGGAAATGGGCCCAGAGTAGAAGGGAGAGAAGAGTGGAAAGGGCTATTTCTCCCACATGGAGCTAGAAACAAATCAAAACTATCTGCTCTCTGCCACCCAAAACGGGACAATCACCAATGGATTCAGACTTCTTCCCACGTCTTTCCTCCTCTTAAGCTACAGTACATGACTTTTTCCATAGGCAATGTTATTGAGCATAGACAAGAAGGAAATCGTTTCAATCCACTTCATGACGTTAGAAGACTCTAGACATCAAAAGGTGTTAAAGGTATATAAAGAAACCTATATGTCAATGTTACCTACAAAAAAAAAAAAGATGTGACAACACGGAGGGACCTGGAGCGCATCATGCTAAGTGAAATAAGTCAGTCAGAGAAAGACAGGGATCATCTGATCTCACTCATGTGTGGAATTGAATGAGCAAAATAAACTGATAAACAAAACAGACCCAGATTCATGGAAGCACCAACAGACTGAGACTCCTCAGAGGGAGGCGGGTGGGATAGGAAGAGACCAACTGAAGACCTTGTATGTACATAGGCATAGCCCACGGACACAGACAATAGTGGGTGAAGGCCTTGGGAGGGGATGAGAGTAGGGGTGATGGGAACAAAAATAGGACATCTGTAATACATTTTACAATATTTTTTTTAAAAAAAAGATGTGCAAGTCTTAAATAAAATATTACAAAATGGAAAGGCACAGCACATCCTATATGATAAAAGGCTAATATGCAAATTGACTGAAGGGCGGAATGACCAGTCGCTATGATGCACACTGACCCCCAGGGGGCAGATGCTCAATGCAGGACCCGCCCCCTGGGGGTCAGTGCACTCCCACAGGCGGAGCGCCACTCTGCCAGAAGCCGGGCTCACGGCTGGAGAGCACGGTGGCACTGGCGGAAGCCTCTCCTGCCTCCAGGGCTGTGCTAAGGACGTCTGACATGGGGAGTGGGCCTAAGCTGTCAGTTGGATATCCCCTGAGGGCTCTCAGACTGTGAGAGGGCGCAGGTCAGGCTGAAGGACCCCCTGAGTGCATGAATGTTGTGGGCCAGGCCTCTAGTTCAAGAATAATGATCAACTCCAGCCTCTGCAGGCATGCGCACGGGGATACTTGTACACAAACCTCGTCTCATCCTCGGTGACCGCCTTTGAAGACGATGAGGGTGCCAGGGCTTAAGAGGTGAAGATACTCATTACCACGTAACCGAGAAGTAGAGATGAGATGTGACCTTGGGTTTGGGAGCCCTACCTTTTGCATTGTGACTTCACGGTACTCCCTGCAGACAAGAGTGAGTCGTGGTGGGGAACGTGGGAGGACGCGGGAACAAATGCGTGGCTGTCTTGTTTGCTGCAGACCAGCGGTTTGGTACAACATAGCGTTCATCCTTGACGGTAACCTAAGGCAGGAAGGGAGAGTCTTCTTTAACAGGGAAGCCATATTTGCGTGAGATCATCAGATCTCTGCCTTCCAGGTCTCCTATCAGCGTCTTCTACCTTAGGAATGACCAAGGCTGGTCACTGCGGTGCCTCTTGTGAAAGGCTAGTTTGTAAGTTTTATGAAAAAGAACGATAAGACACGGAACACATTCAATAGAATGGAGTGGGTAAAACTAGCGTTGTTTTCAGTTGATATAACTATGGGTGAGACTTAAAAGAATCGATGGAAAACACAACTACGAAGACAATTTTAGCTCATAATGAAAATTGAAACTAAAGTTTAATCTTTAATGGGCATACATGAGTAGATTCTTATTTCCTACAACGCAACCAAAAACGTAAGACATATATTCCAGGCAAAATGATAGTATTGACAATAATGACAGGAATATAAAATGTCTGGATAAAATTACAGGATGCCCTGGAAAAGTATTAAAAATTATAAAACTTTGCCAAGGCACAAAAAAAAAAAGAGAGATGACAAATGAATATAAAGAAGAATGTTCCTGCATGAGGAGGGTTAGTAGTGCAGATGTCAACGTTCGCCTAATTCATCTACAAATTCAATGAATATCCAATTCCTGTCCCAGCGGGATCCGGGTGGAACGTAACAAAATGTTGGTAAAGTTCATCTGGAGAAATAAATGGCTGAGAAGAGCCAAGGAAGTTTTGAAACATAAGAATAATGAGAGCGGACTTGACCTACTAGATATTAAAATACTGGAGTGATTAGAACAATGTGCTCTGGGTGCTGGATACATGAATCAATATAACCGAAAAGAAAGTTCACGAAGAGACATAAATAATGTAGATATAACCAAGATGACATTTTAGGGCGGAAGAAAGGATGGATGATTCAGTAAATAATTTGGGGCAACTAGTTAAGCACTTGGGATAAAAAAGTTAGCTTCCTACTTTATAATTAGACTAAAAATAGCTACCAGGAAGATGACTATTTTCGGTGTTGGGAGGGATCTATAATTAGTTCTAGGAAAAAACCTACGGAAAAGTCTACCCAATGTTTCTGTGCCAAAGGCTCTTGTAAGTGTGGAATCCCATGTAGAAACCAAGAAAGGAAAGTGGATGGATTGGGATTGATGAAGATGTATTTTCATATTATAAAATTACAATGCCAACAAGTTATATTACAGTCCAAGTGTTAATATCTTTAATACATAATAATTCTTCAAATCACGAAGGGAAAAGTAAACCAGCAATACCCAGGCTTAGAAATCTATCATTATACTCACAAAATGCATTCTCTCTCCCTCTCTAACTCTATCTTTCTGTTTCTCTCTGTCTCTGTCTCTCTCTTTCTCTACACACACACACACACACACACACACACACACACACACACACACACACACCTTGTGGTTTTATTCCGGTGCAGTTAAAATAAAACCTAAATGATGATAATCAGTGTGTGAGCATTGAGGGACTGGTTAGATATATGGGGTACGATGTGTTCAGGAAAAGGATATGATTTGCGATGATATGGGGAAATCTTGAATCTATCTATTAACTACGAGTCCAAAATAAGAAGTGTGTGTTGTGCGGCTATATGGGTAGGATGTTTGAGGTAGGAATCAAAACCCAGGGTTTTCATTTGAGGCGAGCACCTGGGCTGGGCGGGGGGGTGGGTGGGGAGGGAGGCAGGCTGTTGAGTTTTCCAATCTTACCCACGCATTAAAAAATTCAATAGAAATTACTGGAGAGAGATTAGAAGCAAGTTCAGTTTTCTTCTTTATGTTTCCCTGTTATTAAAACAACTAACAAAAAAAGCTAATAAATATTAAGTTAAAAATACAATTATAGAAAAAATATGCAGGAGATTTAAAAGGGTCATGAAATAAAAGAGAAGAAATATAAGTGGCCAACAAGCATAAAGTCTCTCGACTTGACTTGTAATGAAACGCAAATAAAAATGAAATAGCATTTGACGTATAAAATTACATATAAAACCTTTCACTTATAAAAATGTTTTAATGGCCATATCTGATGTTGGGAGGGCATAGGCCAAGGGGAGCAGCCAAAGGTAAGGCATGTGATAGAGCTGTCGGGTTACAGAATTCACAGTGTTTTAGGTCCCCCTTTAAGCGTCACCCCATGGAAATAATTAGAGATGTTAACACCAATGGGGCCCGAGGATTTTTAGCTCAGTGTCTTTGGGGCCACAAAAGAATGCTGTGGATTGTCCAGTTCTGATCAACCCTATTGTGACATATTGGGTGGCCCATCACATGCTGAGAAGTGGGGGGACCTGATTTAGCATGCAATAGTATGGGATGCCGTCATCCGACTGTCAGCCTGGCCGGTTGCAGGGTCTCCTTTCAAAAGTAAAGCATTCATTCCCTCTCTCATAAACCTAGACCCAATATAACGGTAAAGGCTATCATGCGTATGATCCCACTCTTTGTACTTATTTGCAATAGAGAATTTTAAAAATCTACCTTGAACATTTGTAAACATTAGGATTCTGTGGATTCTGACCTTATGTGATGGCTTTTAATCTTAGATTTTCTATTTGTATCTTATGATCGCTTAGCTGATCATATACTCCTTTTCCGTATCAGTCTTTCATTCTCTCTTCCAGCCTTTTTTTAATTTTACATTTTTTTTTCTCTGAGCTTCTTCTTTACCCCATCTACTCACTATCTTCACCAAATCACAGCCTTTCACATTACCTTTTTATTCATTTGAGTGTAAATATAAGGGATTATGAAGGCTTAGTTGTCATACATGTAGTGGTATAGGAATGTCTGAGTATTTTGAACATCAATTGGACCCTTTAGGGTACAGCTGTGTGTGTATGAAAATGACTCAGAGTAGTAATGCTGATTCTAAAGCCACCAGGAGAATAGTTAACACATTGCGGATGGATCACGAGAATTCTCGTGTTTTCTGTTCTAAGGCTTGTGACCAATCACAATATTAAAAGGTATTAGTTTGTAAGAACATATAATTAATAACTTCAAAATGCAATGGGTATTTAATTTTAAAGCATGCCTTTAACATTTATGTAAAACATTTTTTGTACTCGTTCAATAGAAACTTATCCTGGCCACTGGGTAAACCTAGAAATGAAACTACTGGCCCAAAATGTGTTAATAGTGAGACATTTAAGGAGAGAGAGTGTCCCTGCCGAGTATGTGGACTTTGGAGTATGACTGGCTTTAGACAAGAAAGTATGTAGAGTATCCGTGGTAAAGAAAGCAGAGTTTCAACATAAAACTATATTTTTCAAAATAAATAAATAAATAAAATAAATAAATAAATAAAAAGTGTGAGGGGGGTCAATGGATGGAAAAGGGGGACGTATGTAACACTTTTAACAATAGAGATTTAAAATAATCCTGTCTAATGAAAGGGTAATATGCAGATTGACCATCACTCCAACACAAAATGGCTGCCCCCAGGTGGTCAATGATGACTGCCCCCATGTGGACACATGATGGCCACCACAAGATGGCCAGCAGGGCAAGGCAGTTGGGAGGGATCAGTTCTGCAAGGGAGGGCAGTTGGGGGCGATCAAGCCTGCAGGGGAGGGCAGTTAGGGGTGACCAGGATGGCAGAGGAGGGAAGTGGGGGTCCCAGATTGGAGAGGGTGCAGGCTGGGCTGAGGGACACACACACCCTCATGCACCAATTTCATGCACTGGGCCTCTAGTAAAAATAATAATTATAATCTATAGAAAAATCACTGGGAAAATTGTCCTGTAGCAAAAGGTGCCCCTGACCAATCACAGATACAGAGAGGAATAGAAAACTTTAAAGAGTGTGAACTCAGGCAGGAGACGGGAAGGAGACACGCTAATGCTGGGATGGTGTCCCTGGGTGGGGCAGGAGGCTGGGACTTGTCTTCCGTCTGCTCGTTCTCTGTCCTCAGCGGCCTGAGGCTTTATCCTCCTTCAGGCAGCTGCGTCCACTCACCTCTGTGTCTATGCCGAATTGCAGAGATGGTGCGTCCTGAGGTGATAGCCAGTGCCCATCACACACAGACAAGTACACACACACACACACACACACACACACAGATAGTGTGTCCTGAGGTGACAGCCAGTGCCCATCACACACAGACAAGTACACACACACACACACACACACACACACACAGATGGTGCGTCCTGAGGTGACAGCCAGTGCCCATCACAGATAAGTACACACACACACACACAAATAGTGTGTCCTGAGGTGATAGCCAGTGCCCATCACACACAGACAAGTACACACACACACACACACACACACACACACAGATGGTGCATCCTGAGGTGACAGCCAGTGCCCATCACACACAGACAAATACACACACACACACACACACACACACACACACACACACACAGATGGTGCGTCCTGAGGTGACAGCCAGTGCCCATCACAGATAAGTACACACACACACACACACACACACACACACATACACACACAGATGGTGCGTCCTGAGGTGACAGCCAGTGCCCATCACACACAGACAAGTACACACACACACACACTCCCTCACACAACCCACATACAAATATGCACACACACAGATGCTAACGGGTGTGCATCCACACAGACCTGCGCACATTCCAACACACACACTCAGACACACAGTGACACGCTTAAACACACACATAGCCATCCATACAGGTGGAGACACACTGACACACAGATACACACACAGTCACCTATGCACAGGCGTGCACACTCACAGACTCGTACAGATGCACACACCGTGCTCAGAGGGGCCCTTTCGGGCCACACCAAGGGGCCGTCTCTGAACCTCGAGGTCCTGGGAGGCCCGTGCATCTCACCGTCTCCCTCCCGGGACGCGCGGACTTGCCCGCCTTTGAGCCCGCGGAGCTGCTCCGAGCAGGGCACCCGGAGGCGAGGGTCTCACTTCTCACAGCCCGTCACCTCGCCACCCCGTCTGCTCCTGCCGAGTCGCTGCGACCGGCCTGACCAGCACTTTTCATTGTGTCCGTCGCATGCCTCACACTGAGTCCCACAGAGTCCTTCACCTCGTCCGGAAACACCCACAAAATGTTTCCTCCTGGTCAACTTATTTCATAGGTCGTTTACGAAAACCCTCTCATTGTACGCCTTCTTGTGAAATACTTACACACATCACTTTCGTCTTGATCTTTCGGGGAGGAAAACGATATTTAACCACGCGGCGCGCTTTTTTTAAAAAATTTTTTTATTCTTGTTCTTCGGTGGCGGCGCGGGTGCGTGGTTTTTATCTCCTCTCTGGACTTGCAATAACCTATTATTTGACCATGAATCACTGTAATGGATGGAACCATAAGCTTGCGAATTGAGAAATAGACACATTAGTCAAATCAATAAATAAATATGAAAATATATTTCCACCGTGAAAAACCGTCGCGGCCACCGCGTCCTCCACCTCGGCCGGAGCGCGCTGAAATATGCGGCCGTAAAAAATAGCTCCTCCCGTCCGTCCGCTAGCCAGTGCCTGCAGCCTGGCAGGGCCCGGGCGCCCCGGGTAAGGAGTATTTCATCAGCCAAATCATAAAATAAAGACATTACGATGAAGGGATGATGGAGTGTCGCCGGGCGTTTGTGAAATCACCCTTCAGTCTGAGGCCGGGCCGCTCAGGCTGGATGGGAGGCTGGATGGGAGGCTGGATGGGAGGATGGATGGGAGGAGGCCTGTTTCCTGATGCATTTGCTTACGAATAGCGGGCCTCCACCAGCCAGGGTGCAGGCTGGCCCCCTAGCAAATCGGCTTCTGCTGCTGCTGCTGAACAAACTCGGCGTGCTCTCTGCAGGACCGCCGGCGCGGAAATAAACAACCCGGCTCCTCTCCGGCAAAGCGCAACTCCCTCCGTCCTCACCCGGCGGCGTGTTTGTCTTCGTTCGTTCATGACCCAGCGCCGCGGCTCCTGGGAGCGACTCCAGAGCGGCTCCTGGGTCTTTAGGTACTTCTCCTCCCACGCTGCCTGTACCGGGTGAAACCCCCTCTTAGTCATAATCAGTGTCCAGTCGCTAATTTCATAAGATTGCAAGGGAGATGAGTAGTCATGGTGTGACTTGTCGGTTATTTGTCGGAAGAATGTCCGGATATAATTCACACGGGTGATTTTCCTGCCTGCAGCTGGGGAAGAAGGGCCGGAAGGGCCTTGTCTTTCTTGGAAACGGCACAAAAGGCAGCCAGGCGAGCTCCATTTGTATTTGTTTACCTATTGGTGTATATATATATATTTTTTTTACTGTTGCACACGGTATTTGTTAATAGTTGCAAATCACTACAATTTGCTTGATTTAGGTTTACACATTAGTAAGATCCAGCAGCGTTCGTTTAAATGGGCAGGTGTTAGCCCAGCCGGTGTGGGTCAGTGGTTGAGCATCAACCTATGAACCAGGAGGTCATGGTTTGATTCCCCATCAGGGCATAGGCTCGACCCCCAGGGCGGGGCCGGCAAGAGATAGCCGATGGATGATTCTCTCGTCATTGATGTTTCTCTCTCTCTCTCTCTCTCTCTCTCTGAAATCAATAAAATTAAATGAAAAAATAAACTATCAGCTTCTCTTGGCTGGAGGGACTTGACAGGACAGGTGTGACATTGGGGAGGAGCCGAAACGGGTGTGGCTCAGTGGATAGAGCGTCGGCCTGTGGGCTGAAAGGTACCAGGTTCGATTCCAGGCAAGGGCACATACCTTGGTTGCAGGCACATGCCCAGTAGAGGGTGTGCAGGAGGCAGCTGATGGATGTTTCTCTCTCATCCATGTTTCTGACTTTCTATCCCTCTCCCTTCCTCTCTGTAAAAAAAGAAAAAAAATCAATAAAAATATATTTAAAAAAATAAAAAGAAACTGGGTAGGAGAGCTTGAGATTGAGGGTGGGCGCTGCTCCAGAGGTCTTGCCACCCAACCCCATTGCCAGTCCTCTCTCCGTAAACCATCACCACGTGCCTGGCTCCTGGGACACCCAAGGAGAAAGTGTAGGAGTGTTTCCTTAGCTTCCTCCCAACCACCGCTTTGGACCCCACTGGCGTGATGAACGCAGGGGCTGACGCCTCCTCACTGTCCCTGTCTCTTCGGCTTCCAGCAGTGTTCCTTTGCGGCTTCTGGCCCATCCAAACTGCCCCTTCCAGCCAGCAAACCCAGCAAGATGCTCCACTCTGACTTTTAAAAATAATTTATTTCCCTCCTCTCCCAAGGACTGTCCTTTGACCTGCCCCGGGACCGAGACTCAGGGAAGCAAAAATTGAGAGTCAGGTCTCCGGGCATGCCAGGTGCCCAGCCTGCTCCCTCCCTCCGCCCCCCGGACTCTTGGGGGAGGCGAGGATGCCCTTCAGGGAGGACCTGGGCACAGGTCTTGAGCCTCAGTTCCCGTCTTCACGGAGCCCCTGGGTGATGGCTCTGCGGACCCATCAGAGAACTGTGAGCGTGTCTCTGTCCCCCGCACACATTTCAGTGATTGGAGTGAGGACAGGACCCTTCACAAGCGCCAGCCCGGCCCTGCCCTCCTGCCTGTGCCTAGAGCCAGCCCTTGCCCCAAGAGGGGGAACCCGTGGCTCGCTCACCCACCATCTGGCCACCAGCCCAGGAAAGCTATGCTTTGGGGGGGGGGGTTCATCTGCCCGCCCCAGGTTCCACGGTGCCAAAGGCAATGTGTGCTTTTTATGAAACATTGTCGTCGGGCCAGCACGTGTGGCACCGAGTCTATGCCCCCCCACCTCCCCTCCGCCTCCCCTCTGTTCTCTGGTTTCTTCTCTCCATCGCGACCAGCCGCTTTTGCTCACAAGGCGGCCCACCCACGCGCGGGTCGCAGGGACGGGCGGCTCCAGTCACAGACGATTCGGGGAGATGGCGGTGAAAGCTTTGTGCAGCAGCTGCCAGGGCCCGGACACATGTGCGGCACATCCTCGCCGAGGACTCGGGACGGGGCGGTTTCCAGTCCTTTTTCTTTTTCAATTGATGTTTGCGTGCCAGGGAGGGGGGCAGGGGAGGAGGGAGGGGAGGGAGTAGACAGGCATGGCTCCGAATACATGTTGTTTCTGAATCACAGATACGTTAGCGCCGTTTACGTGCCAAAGGGGGGATGATGTATGCACATAAACATTTAAAATAATGCCAGTAAAAATTACAGGGGCTCACGGCGGGACCACCGGGCCGGCGCGCGGCGGCGCAGCGGTTCCTGGGTGCACAGGCGGCTCCGTTTAAGACGCCGACCCCCACATGCTGTTGCCATTACGGGCACTCATAAACGGGGTTGCGTTTTTAAAGCGGCCGATCGTTGATGGGGGGGGTGGGGGGCGGGGGCTGGCTCCACGTGCAGGGAACCGGAGGGCCGTTTCCACACAAAGCTCCTTCCGTCCACGGAGGACCCCGCGCCCCGCCTTCAAGCTGTATTTCCTGCGTCCCCGTCGTCCTCGCTCCCCGAGTGTGAAAACTTGACGGCTCGTTCTTACCGGGCCGAGATGAAGCGACGGGTGATGGACGGGGAGCCCCAAACCGCGTTTGGACGACGCACATGTTTACCCCTTCGTGTCGTGGCCGCCTCCGACGGCAGAGGGGACAGACGGGGAGCGCTGGCCGCTGGCGGGACCGCCTCGCCCTCGTGAAGGCCCGCCGCTCGGATCGCCGGCCTCTGCTCCCCGTGTGATTCAATCCCCCTTTGTTGCTTAAAAATCCAATTTGTTTAATTGAGCGGTTGGACAGTAAACTCCGGATGCCGTGCGTTTTAACCGGTCATATGAAACGTCCCTGCGCACAGGGCTTTTATTAGGGCGCTTTACGGGCGGGGGGTGGGGGGGGTAATTTACATCGGGTGACCTCACAGGCTTATAAAAGCCCTGAATTCTCGTTTTCTCCCCCCCACCCCCGCCCCGTCAAACCTAAATTAAAATGCATCCATGCAACGGTACCGTTGTGACTTCTGCACCGGGTTTCATAAGCCAAGGCGAGGAAAACGCCTTCTGCGGGGGTGCGGGGCCTGCAGGTGTGTGCATGCACGCGTGCCTGTTTGAAACGTGTATTTTCCTATTTTAATCGGGGACGGGGCCTCCCGGCAGAAAGGCAAGCCTGGATGACCGGGCCTCAGGCACTTCAGAAAGTACACTTCTGGCCCTAACCGGTGTGGCTCAGTGGACAGAGCGTCGGCCTGCGGACTGAAGGGTCCCAGGTTCGATTCCGGTCAAGGGCGTGTACCTTGATTGAGGCACATCCCCAGTAGGAGGTGTGCAGGAGGCAGCTGATCCATGTTTCTCTCTCATCGATGTTTCTAACTTCCTATTCCTCTCCCTTCCTCTCTGTAAAAAATCATTAAAATATATCAAAGAAAAAAGAAAAGAAAAGAAAAGAAAAGAAAAGAAAAGAAAAGAAAGTTCGCCTCTGTCCCATTACAATGGTGGCAGAGGCATCCTGGGTGCGACAGAGCACCCTGCCCCGCGTGGGACGGGGTGACGCATTTATTGACGGCTAAATAGCTGAGCCTCTCGACTCACAGGCTTCCTAAGCTGCCCAGGAACCGATGTACGTTTTTTTCTTTGGAAGGTTTGCTAAACTTTAATCTGCAAATGTTTATGGCGATGGACGAGTCATTATTATGTGTATGCAGAGTGCCGGCTGGCTTCCCCGACACCTTGGAGCCATGAATTATGCCGCGGGAAGGGGCCGGCTGTGCATCATTGTGTCCAGGTAAATGCCAGAGTGATGACATAATTGCTAGTTGGGAGTAAAATACAACCCCTGTAAAATGTTACCAAGGTGAGGCGCCGGCGCTGTAATTCATTCTACATAAACAGGGCTCGCAGGCATTCATCACGCGTGAAATACGGACTGCCTCCGCCCCGCAGGCATTGTTTCTCTCGCCTTTGTTACCCTCCTGCCTCCAGACTCCCCTGATCCCCACCCTTCCTCCGGGGGTCCCCCGCACGGTCTCCCTTCATGCTCCGGAGGCCAGGGGTCCCCTGAACGAGGACCCCCCCCGCCCCCGCCCCGGCGTTTGTGAGGAGGGCGCCCCCGTCCCGGCGATGATGGATGGGCGGCTGCGGATGGAAGGTCAGATGGCTATTGCAGACATTAGCGCGGCCCGCTCCCCGCAGCCCGCACCTGCAGCCGAGACGTGTGTGCGCCCCCGTGCCCGCCCGCTCCGGCGGAAGACGTAGTGTAATAGTTTGGGACCCGGGAAGCCCATTTCGTACCTGGGTGTCTTGGCCGGAGGCCGCTGTTTAACTTTTAACCCGCCCGCTCGCAGCGCGCACGCGGGGGGCGCAGGGCGACCTGTGTTTTATGCCGTTTCCGGCAACACACATTCCTCCTGGGATGGACGGGCTGCCGTCCCCAAGTAAGAAGTAATTTTCTCGCAGTGGCCCCCGAGGCTGTAAATTCAGGGCTTGTCAGGGCATCGTGGCCCCTCTGGCCACCAGCCACAGAGTCCCGTGTCCGATGGCTTTGTCAGGGACTTTGTTCAGCCGGGCGGGTGTGCTCAGTGGTGGGGTGCCCACCGAGGAGCCGGGGGTCACAGTTGGATGCCTGGTTGGGGCACGTGCCTGGGGTGTGGGCTCGATCCCTGATGTGGGGTGTGCAGGGGCAGCTGATCGATGATTCTCTCTCGTCACTGATGTTTCTATCTCTCTTTCTCTCTCCCTTCCTCTCTGTAAAAAATCAATAACATATAGATATATATATATATATATATATATATATTAAAAAAGACGTTTTAGTGCCAGAGAGCGCAGCCCGTAGCTCCCCAGAACACTCGCTAACTGAGGCTGTGTGTGGTGCAGGGGGCGCGCCCGCCGGAGGGGGGGCTTATTGGGGCCGCACGAGTGGCCACTCAGGGAAGCGCCTGGGGACAGGGGAGTGTGTTCGGGTGTGCGCTGGCCCGGTGTCAGTCTGGACCAAGGCCGGGGCGCAGGGTCTCCCCTCGGCCTCAGTACAAATGGTTTCACAGCTCCCTCTTTCTCTCCTATTCCTTCTTTCTCTCTTCTCTCGCCCTCACACACTAAGGCCGTGTTGCCTTTGCTGATTGCAAGCACACAAATCGGTGTGGCTCCTGCTTGGTGCCCTGAGTGAGCAACTAGCTTTCTTGTGTCAGCTCAGGGGCCAGGAGGGCATCCCAGGGTGAGGGGTTAGGCCTCAGGTGTTTGCTCCCCCAGTGCTGCCGTGGCGGGGGTCTGAGATCGGGGTGCCGTCCTGGCAGGGTGAAGACCCTCTTCCTGTTTGCAGACACTGTCTTCTCCCTGTGTCCTCACATTGTGGCCTGGGGGGTAGGGAGGTGGTAAGCAAACTCCTTGGTATCTCTTCTTACAAGGGCACTAATCTGCTCCTGAGTACCTCACCCTTGTGCTCTCTGTATGCCCTAATTACCTCCCAAAGGCTGCACCTCCTGAGACCATCGCATTGGAAGTTTGCATTTGAACATATGAATTGGGGGGTCAGTCCTTAAAGGTCATGTTTTAAAGAGTGTGTCCCCCCAATACTGATTTAGGAAAACCAAAAGCGAGAGCCACTCATCCCAATGGCACATGCCCTCTGTTCTGGGCCTTGGAGCGGGGAGGGGTTTAGAGGCTGCCAGAGGGAGCCCTGGGCTGTGCCCTCCTGCTTTCTGAGCATCAGGGGAGACCACGTCAGGCTGTGCTGACGTGCCGTGCCGATGCTGCCAGAGGGGTGGCCATAGCCAGAAGGGGGTCCTTGTTTGGTGACAAAGATCAAGGTGGACTCCCCAAAAGGCCTCCTTGGTGCCCCCTCTCTGCTGTCTCCCACTGTCCTGTGTGGCCACAGTTTCCGTGTCTGTAGGCATCTCCTCGTGGACCGATGTTGGTGGACCCCACTCCACAATTAGGCATACGTGGGACCCTTCTGGAGACTAACCAGAGACCTCACATCTGTGTCCCCATGGAATTTTTCAGGCTGGGGTGTAGAGGGCCCCCAGGGGAGGCCCCTGAGCAGTCCTTAAACCATTGTCAGCTGAATCCGAGGAGCCAGGTAGTGCCTCTGTGTGTGTCTCTTTGTGTATGTGTGTGTGTTTGTGTTGTGTATGTGTGTGTTTCTGTGTGTGTCTCTCTGTGTATGTGTGTGTATGTGTGTATGTGTGTGCATGTGTGTATGTGTACATGTATGTGTCTGTGTATCTCTGTGTATGTGTATGTGTGTGTATATGTGTGTGTCTCTCATTGTATATGTGTGCATGTGTGTGTGTGTCTCTCTGTGTGTGTGTGTCTGTGTGTGTGTCTGTGTGTCTCTGTGTGTGTATGTGTGTGTTATGTGTGTGTGTCTGTGCGTGTGTGTGTGAGCAGCAGCCTCCGTACGCCGGGTGGCAGGCAGCCAGAGGAAGGAGGTGTTAATGAGACGCCGCGGAAGTGGCAGGGCCGCAGGACGGACGGTCTGCCATGCACTTGGCATTGGACCGGGGAGACAGGTGGTGGCTGGCAGCTGACCGCTCACCTTGGATAACGGTGAAAGCCTGGTGACAGGGGAGAGAGTCAGGAGTCGCACCAGGCCCGGGGACCGGGGCCACCTGCGAGAATGGGGACAGATGGCCGACGCCTCGTCGCCCCAGGTTCTCAGGTGTGATAGGACGCTGATAGGCAGCCCCGTGACATGACGCTGGACTTGGGGGCGAGGGTGGTGGAGGGAACAGACTCGGGAAGGGCGCTAAGAGGCAGTGTCTGTTGACAAGAGGGCTGGGAAGAGCAGCTCGGATTCCCGCGAGCTTCTGCTTCTTTTGAAAAAAATCTTTATTGTTGAAAGTATAACACATGGTCCCCCTTCCTCCCTCATTGACCCCTTCTAGCCGCCCCCGACGCTGGCCTCCACCACCCTATTGTCTGTGCCCATGGGCTAGGCCAGTGGTCAACAAACTATGGCTCAAGAGCCACATGTGGCCCTTTGGCCCCGTGAGTTTTTAGCAAAGGCCAGCTTAGGAGCACCCTAATTAAGTTAATAACAACGTACCTACCTCTAGAGTTTAAGCCTAAACAGTGTGGCTCTCAAAAGAGACTTCCAACCCTCGTACTGGTGACATTTGGGTCTGTTGACTAATGAGTTTGCCGACCACTGCGTATGCATACGTGCCTACAAGTTCACTGGTTATCTCTCCCCTCCCACCCTCCCCTGCCTCCTTTCTGGGGTTCGCTGAACAAGATAGACTGATGGACAAAAATAGATCCAGAGACACAGGGGCTCTTGCGCCTTGAAGGACTCCGCACGAGTGGCTGGATGGCTGTCGCTGCGTTTCCGGAGGTCCCCCGTTTAGGCCTTCGAGTCCAGGTGGAGAGGTGGCCTCTGAGTGTTTAGGTGCTGGCTTCCCGCCGAGAGCCATCCAGGTCCCTTTCTGGTGTTCTTCTCTTTGTCGCCTGCTTCTCTGCTCAGTTGGGCATTTTTCAAAAACAGCCAAAAAAAAAAAAAAAAAAAGACAATGCCTATCCCATCACTTTGGGGGGTAGGTATAGAAACTGGATATGGGGGGGGGGGGGGATGGCACATTTGGAGATCACCTTTTGTATGCATTCCACAGCCCCCAGCACTCAGGTAGCTGTGGAATAGATTTTATCTTCCCCATCAGGCTAGACAGCTGCACCCCTGCAGGTCCCATTGACACCCCAGAAGTGGGGGAGGCAGAGGAACTAGAATCATTGACACCCCCTATGGCTGCCAAAATAGGAGGTTATTTCCTAACACCTCGGGGCAGTGGTCGGCAAACTCATTAGTCCACAGAGCCAAATAGCAACAGGACAGCGATTGAAATTCCTTTGGAGAGCCACATGTTTTGAACTTAAACTTCTTCTAACGCCACTTCTTCAACATAGACTCCCCTAGGCGAGTACCTGGTATTTTGTGGAAGAGCCACACTCAAGGGGCCAAAGAGACGCATGTGGCTTGAGAGCCGCCGTTTGCCGACCACTGCCTTGGGGTACACCAGCGTCAAGAGACAACTGGAGATTTCTGCGCAGTCAATGCAAGTGCGAGACCTCGTCCCAGGGAGACACAGGAGGACAGGCAGGGGCGGTGGGCAGCCACGCTTCCGCAGCAGAGACGGCAGGGAAATGGCTGTGGCCGTGTTACAGGGAGGTTTTCACATCCGGGGCATGGGAGCGAAAGGGGAAGAAGAATCTATTCCCCGTACCAGGTGACAGGAAGTCGGCCTTCAGATTCTCCCCCCCCCCCCCCTGCACAACACTGGCAACACGGGGGCGTGGCCGGTGGGGGCGGGGCAGGGCAGCGCCCAGGCCTCCTCCCAGCTCACCTGGGAAGCCTGGGATCCCCCTGATATGCCTCCTGGTCCTTGTCTCAGCCCGCAGATCCCGGTGAGCTCATGGAAGATCGATCAGTTTCAGTTAATGTTAAAAATTAGTTCAAGACCATTTTGGAGAAAAATAGTCTTTTCTGCCAGTTCCCAGGAACGATCTGACACGGGAGCCGCAATCCCTCTCCCTGGCCCTGGCCTCCTCGCGGGGGAGGCGTCCCCCTAATGGCTGAGCTCCAGCATTGTCACCCTGGCAATGGAAGGCTGGGGTCTCCAACTCCATTTTTTTGTCAGGAGGACGCGACATCCATAATTCTTATGCCTTTGATTCAATAACTAAAAATACATTCTGATTGGGTTACTAATTACCCCAGATATGTTCGAGGTTTTGCCCATTTCGCTGCATTATGATGGCAGGGAAGCAAAATTCCACTCATCTATTTGACTTAAATGGCAGTCTGCAGGGATTTGAATCAGAAATTATAAGTCCTGCTGCAATTTACATGTTAAGTTCTATAACCCCGTGATAGTTCAGCCATTTGTTAAAAAGAGAGAGAAAGAGAGAGAGAAAAAAACAGCAGGTGGCCTGTGGTGTGATTTTTCAATGAATAATTTTATTTTAACATCCAGCGCAAGGTCCGGCTGAATGTTTTATTACATTAAAATTTCACCCAGCGACACCCACCTGGTAATTAAAAACGCGTTCACGTTTTTTGCAGAGCGCCGGGTAATATCTGAACACATCGATCTATTCCTCCAAGACGTGGCTGGGCTAGAACTACAGACGTTTAGTCTCAGCACATCCTTAGACATGTTTTCATCTAAATGGCTCAGGCTAAGCTTCCCCCGCCCCCAGCCCCCTGCCAAGGAGGCATCTTAAGGAATTCGGCGGAAATGAGGAATTCTGTGATTACTGAGCACCCGACTTTGGGAACGAGCTCGGACTCATTTCCACCCGGCTCTGCGTTTCTGTGTGGGGACACTTTTCCTCCGGATGCGGGATCTTGTTTTAAAATAGCACGATTGATGCGTGTTGCTGCGTTGCACCCGCGTCCCGGTAATGAGCACGCTTCTCCGGCGTGTCTTTAAGAGAAGGTGGAACGTGGCCTTCTCAGAGCAGGGACCTGTCTCCTGCCAGAAGCCCCAGAATTACCCATGCCATCCGAGATCCCAAAATACCCATCTTGCCCACGGGCACCCGTAGGGTCTGCAATGTACTGACATTATTCTTAGACACACTGCCGGGGACTTCGAGGAACGGTGTCCCAGCAACGACCAATCGCCAGCCACCTATGATCGGGCCGGCGGAGACATCGGGATGGGGACGGGGACTTCTGGGAAACATTGAAAAAAAAAAAAAGAAAAGAAGATGCATGATGGTCTGTGTTCAAAGCACAAGGGCAATGAAAGAGGCGGCGGCAACGGCCACCTGGCCGAGCACGGTGCGAGGGCCGGGACCTACAGGGCTCGGTGCCGGCCGGACACTGCCTGTCAGAGGGAATGGCCCTCCTTCCTGGGCCTGAGACAGCTGTCCCCATCCGTGGGGAGCAGACAGAGGGCATTTCCGGGCGCGGAGAACTCCAGCCCCTCTGTGTTCTTGCAGCATCCGTGGCTGCTGCTGACTTTCTTGCTGTATGTGAGTGTGTATGTGTGTGTGTGTGTTTGTGTGTCTGTGTGTGTGTGCACATACATGTGCTTCTGGAAGGATGTTTTTCTCCCTTAACACATTCTGAATTGTTGGTGCACGTTGCCTGGGGCTTTTAAAGGAAAAATATACACGTGTCCACATTTAACCGGCAGACTGATGCCCAGAGAAAGCCGTGCGTGACCCTGGGTGGTACCACCCACCTCTCCCGCCCGCGGTGAGACCTGGGCGTGTCCCCGCCCGCTGCTCTGTGTCTCTCCCCCCGTGCCTCCCTCCTGGCTGGGCGGGGAGGTCACGGGGAAGGTGGGACGCAGGAGAACATCTCGGGTTGGAGCCCGCGGCGGCACCCGCCGGGGAGGATGGATGGGAAGGTCTGAGGCGCTCCCTGCGCCCAAACGGACAGGAACAAGAGCGGCGGGACCAGCGGGGAGGGGAAAGGTCGGATCCGGTGTGCAGACAGGGCCTCTCCCTCCAGCTCGCCTGCCCATTTCCTCCAGGTGTTTGGGATGGAGCCATGTGACCTTGGGAAGGGCATGTTTCTGGTCGGGCCCTGCCCTGCTGGCAGGTCCCGTGGCTCTTTGAAAAGCCAGTCTCGAGAGGGCACGGCTTGGGGCAATAACTCAAAACTCCAATGTCGTTTGCTTCTTAAACAGTGGGATGGAGAGAGGGACACCTCTGGGGGTGGTTCGCATCTAAAAGTACAACAGCCGGCCCTGACCGGTGTGGCTCAGTGGATAGAGCAGTCGGCCTGCGGACTGAAGGGTCCTGGGTTCGATTCCGGTCAAGGGCATGTACCTTGGTTGTGGGCACATCTCCAGTAGGGGGTGTGCAAGAGGCAGCTGATCGATGTTTCTCTCTCATCGATGTTTCTGACTTTCTATCCCTCTCCCTTCCTCTCTGTGAAAAATCAATAAAATATATTTAAAAATAAAAATAAATAAAAGCATGACAGCCAAGGGTCAAAGCTCAGGGAGCAAAAAGTAGTCCCCAAGCAGTGATGGGGGGCATCCCTGGCCCAGCCCCAGAGGTGGCAGACACTCAGGCAAGGGTGACACAGGAAGAGGGTCTGCCGTAGCTCCTCCTGCCGGGACAAAGGCCCCCCACGACACGTGACCTCACAGGACGCATCTTGAGTAAACAGTGACCCCGACATCCTGCACCTGCCATCCCCGTGTGGCCCGGCCTCGTGCTCTGTCACAGCTGAGACAGGAGACGGTGTTCGGAATCCGTGCACCCTGCCCACCGGGAGCGTTCCCAACGCACTGACCGTGCTCACAACCACAGGTCTCCCTCCTCCCTTCGAAGACCGCTTTCCTCCTTTTCCTGCTTTGTTTCGTTCTCTCCGTGTCTTTGGGGGGATTTCTAGGGAAACACTGGATGTGAATCCCAGGAAGGGAAAGGCCCAGTTGGTGATGTTCCCTAAACCCCCCCACCCAGTAGGTTGCCGGCACCACACCCCCTGTCAGGAATGTGCCAATCACGCCTTCAGGTTTCTAAGTCTGCCAGGGCAACCATGTCTGTGCCTTCAGGGGTCTTTGTGAACCTAAAACACTGGATCCTTTTGACAAATGCAGGCCTTGGTAGAATTCCCCCAACCCATCTGGAGAGAAAGTCCTGTCTTTGGCACAAATCCGCTCAGACAGGTCAGTGCCCACCACTGACCTGATGGTTAACCCGCTTCTGTCGAAGCGTTCCGTCGGCACTTCCGGGCACAGTGGGCATTTCTTACCCAGCCTCGTCCTGCTCACCAGAGTGAGGACCGGTTCCTGCCACAGAGGGGTGGGGGGATGGGGGGGGTGAGAGGCGACACATTCACTTTTCCACTTTAGTATTCGCTGAGTTGGGAATGTTTTGTAAAATGGTTCTTGACCATTTTTTTTTTTTAATATTTGTTGGCCAACAAGAATCAATGCAGGACATTTCATGCTCTAGAATTCAATGTTGATGTTAAAAGCACACTCAGTTTGGAGTTTGGGGTGTTTCTGGTGAGAGTGTTCCTTTAGCCCTAAAAATGACTCTCTCCCCCATTTTTCTATTTTCCTTCTCTGACACCTTTTCCCCACAGAAAGGTCCACAGAGCCGACAGCCGGCCCACACAAAGAAGCATCCTTACCAAGGCATCTCAATGGGCTCTTTCATTTAAAAAAAAAAAAAAACCTCTCAAAAGATATTTTGATTTTTTGCTCTATTGTCCTGATCTGGGATATCAGAATATGCAGCTGGCATGGGGAAAAGACCCCAAATGAGCACCACCCAGCTGCCGGCCGCATCGCAGAGAAGGAAAAAGCAAATTAATGGGAAAACTCACCGGCGAGCGTTGGAGACGGTTCTCCGCCTCGCCTCCGTTTACGTCGAGCGCGGGGCGCCTCCCGAAGGCTCGTGCGGGTGATGTGAACGGTGCCTTCCCGGGGAAATGACCCCTAAGCGATGACTACATGGCGAGATGCGCCCCCACCCCGCCCCAGCGTAAGCAGCGTGCGCCTCTGCACAGCGACGTCCCAGTTCAACTTGGCTGCCTCGTTCTTTCTAAAAACGTGTCTTGAGTTTCATTGTACGCCTCTACTAGGAAAGAACAACAACAACAAAAATCCCTCTAGAGCCAAAGAGGCTTACCTGCCTGTGTGAGGTTTACCTGCCTGTGTGAGGTTTACCTGCCTGTGTGAGGCTTACCTGCCTGTGTTTGGAAACAGTTTGGGCTCTGCCGTGGCCTCTAAGATGGTTGTTCCTGCCCAACCCCCATCCGTGTTTCCCCGAGGCCGACCATTGTGTGGCCAGAGGAAACGCAGCCACATAAAGGGGGGACAGGGCCCACAGCGGCTCTTACTGTGGCCCACGGATCTTCCCGGGATCTGAGTCAAAAGCCCTGCATCTCCGGCTGCACCTTTGCATTAACGTAATAACCTTTTCCTTCTTCCTCTCTTTTCTCTTCTCTTCTCTTCCTTTCTTTCTTCCTTCCTTCCTTCCTTCCTTCCTTCCTTCCTTCCTTCCTTTCTTTCTTTTTCTTCTTCTTCTTTTTTTTTTTTTTTTGCCAAATACCTCGCAGAAGGGGGGCAGGGAGAGGAAGAGGAGGAGGCCTGGATGGGTGGCGGGACGGCGGCGGACGCGTGTGGACCCTGGTGGGGAAAATGAGGCGCGGAGGTAATCCATGTGCTGAAATATTTTTGCTTCTCTTTCTAGAAAATGTGCAATTTGGTCAGGCAGAAAAAATTGAACAGAGCCTTCCAAGCAATAAATCACTGGATTGCCGGTGACATTCATACAATGCGGATATAGTGTTAACTGTACGCGTCAGGCGGCCCCCCTGCGCCCCGCCTGTCCCTAGGAGGTGACCTTGTGACGGCGCGGTAATCAATCATCCGGGCACAGGACACACTGTTTTTGTTTAATATTACTCTGTTGGAATATACCGTAAACAACGTGTGCAGGAAATTCGGAGGGCGCGCCCCGGGGAAGGGATGCCTCGAGGTGGGCGAGCGCTGCCCGAGGAAGCTCACCCTGCACCCCATACCCTACACCTCGCACTCCGCACCCATTAAGTGTGGACCTAGGCCCCCAAGTCTGTGGCCCTAGACGCCCGCTCACCTGCACCTCCAAACTGCTACTTCCGGCCCAGAGCCGGAGCACGTAGACAGAAGTTAAAATTTTAAGGGCGCCCTAGCTGGTGTGGCTCAGTGGATAGAGCGTCGGCCCGCCAAGGGAAGGGTCCGGGTTCAACTCCAGTCAAGGGCGCATGCCTCGGTTTCAGGCTTCGTCTCCGGCAGGAGGCAGCTGATCCGCGATTCGCTGTCACCGTGGTGTCTCTCTCTCTTTCCCTCTGCCTTCTTCTCTGAAGTCAATAAAAATGTATTTTAGAAAAATGAAGGGAAATGAAAGCAGAAGCTTATAGTGATGGGACACGGCATGCACAGCCCTCCACGGCGTTGTCTGGAGGCTCATGCCTTTTTTTTTTTTTTTTTTTTTGCTTACTTTATTTTTTTATCATTGTTTTTTTTTAATTGTTTAAAGTATTACAAATAGTAGTACATATGTCTCCTGTTTTTCCCCTATTGATCTCCCCCCCGGCCTCCCCTAACCCCAACACAGGCCCTCACCTGCCCCCCACCCCCCAGTGTCTTGTATCCGTTGGTTATGCTTATATTTATGCGCACAAGTCCTTCGGTGGATCTCCCACAGCCCCCGCCCCCACCCTCCCCTGCCTTCCCGCTGTAGTTTGACAGTCTGTTCACCGCTTCTTTGCCTCTGTATCTATTTCCCCCCCCTGTTTCTTTTCTTTAAAACATCTTGCCTCTGCATACTAGAGATAAACACATAAGAACAAAACATGTCTGAGTCTCCATTTCAATGTCCAACAGTCTGGAGTCCCAGTTTCAATGTCTAGAAGAGGCCGACGTCTTTGTTTCCCTTCACACCTGCCTTCTCACCACAATGCTGGGGAAGAGCAGGATTGGGTTTCACCAGTGCAAACCCAGGCACACGCCTGGCGACGCACCGACGTGCCCTGGAATATTCCGCCGGGGAAACGCACCGGGAAGTATGTTGGTGTTTTGCCGGTTCACGCAGGCTGCCTCTTCCCAGGCCCGTGAGCCCATTGTCTGTAAAGGGAGCTCCTCGCTCAGACAGTGGACACAGACGTGGGAGCCGGGGCCTGATTAACTGGCGGCCGCCGTTTTCCATCTGGGCCAGGCGGGCCAGGCGGATCCCGGCACCCATCGCTCCCCAGGAGCCGCGATTTGTGGAGGAGATTTTCTTCTTTTTTTAAAAAAAAAATATTTTTTATTGATTTTTTACAAACAGGAAGGGAGAGGGATACAGTCAGAAACACCGACGAGAGAGAAACATCGATCAGCTGCCTCCTGCCCACCTCCTCCTGGGGCTGTGCCCGCAACCAAGGTACACGCCCTCGACCGCAATCGAACCCGGGACCTTTCAGTCCGCAGGCCATCGCTCTAACCACGGAGCCACACCGGTTAGGGCTGAAGGAGATTTTCAAAGAGAAAGAGGTTTAAGTCAGTTACTAAAAGCCCAAGGACCCCCTTTTCTTCTCCGCTGCTCGGCGAGCCCGCCTGGGGTGGACCCTGCAGAAAGGATGCTGGGCAGGGTCCTCTGACTCTGTCCTGGGGCACCCACACGGTCCCTGGCCCCTGAGGTCCTGGGATGGGACGTGTTGGTGAAGGAAGGTCGGTGGGGATTGTGAGCCCACGGCGGGACGATTGGACCGGAGTGCCGGTCAGCCGGGGCTTTCCCGGCCCGTGGACGTGGCCCGTTTCGGGTCACGTCCCGTCCCCGCGTCTTCTCCCTGACCCACGGGCGCCGTCCCTGTTTCTCGTGGAGAATCAGCAAGCCCGCAGCCGCCGGCGGGTTGTGACGGCGTGAGTTCTGGGCCTCTCCGGGAGCGTGATAACCGTGCAGCCGCAGGGAAACAGTGGCGGGGTGCAGTCCGCAGCGGGGAGCACTCAGCAGCAACGGCCACGCATTCCCCACGCGGGCGCCCAGCTCGTGGCCGTCACTGGGCGTGAGGCTCCGGAGGCCACGTCCACGTGTCTGCATGAGACTCGGGGGGACGAGACGGTGCTCAGAGGCTGGTCCTGATGGGGACTCGAGGTGACTGGGCGCTGCTGAGGAAAGTCTGGGGGGAGGGGAACGCAGAGGCCACGCCCTCCTGGAAGAGTCCCCGCCCACTGGACATGGCAGACAGGCTGGGGAGGTCAGCATAGGGCCACACTGCCTGGCGCACACTGCAGTGATCCCGTCAGCTTTCGACAGCAAATCACTATGGTTGTGTGTGTGTGTGCCTGTGTGTGTGCGTGTGCTGTGTGTGTGCATGTGTGTGTGTGCATGTGCTGTGTGTGTGCGTGCAAAAAGCTTCTATCCAGCCAGGAGGAAGCCTGGCTTCCTTTTTGTATCAAGCACCTGTAGACGAGGCAGGACACAGCTTTGCCAGCGGGAGCGGGGTGGGGAGAGGGAGGCACGCAGCAACAGGGATCAATGATGCCTTGTCTCCGACCAAGACCATCTCTGGGGAGCGAGGACAGACACTGGAGCAGGAGGAAATGTGCCAACACACGCACACACTCACACACGCAACACCCACACCCCACATTCACACCCTCACACGCACCCACACGCGCCCAGGGGCACACACACACACACACACACACACACACACACACACAGGGGCTGCCTCAGGCCCCGGGCTGCAGGCAGCTCCCAGGGACGGGGGGCAGCAGCGCCTGCCTCGCCAGGGCCTGGAGAAGTCCCTGGAGACACACACGATCCTCCTCCTTCTTCTTCTGAGATAACCCGGAGCCCCAGCACCGGGGCTGCGTGGCCCCGTCCGTTCAGAACGTTTTAAAAATCCGTGGTCAGCACACGGGCGACGCGCCAAGCTGCCTTTGGGGGAAGACACTGGGCCCAGGGAGCAGCGTGTTTACCTCCGTTTCCGGGGAAATGGGAGGCGCGCTCTGAGGGCACAGCAGCCAGACCCCATCGCCTCTCTCCCGCTAATTCAGCTTTGTGGGTGATGAGCCAGGGTTACGTCAAGTACGTTCTCCTTCCTGCCCTCGGCACTTCTTTCTTGTTGTTGCCAAACCTTCCCGGGCAGGAGTTGTGGGTCTCCCGGCTCAGTGCACAATCCCATTCTTCCAGAAACGCTGCTGTTTCTTTCACCAGGTAGGGAACGTTTTCTGTCATTATTTCTTCTAATAGGTTTTCGATATTTTGCTCTCTCTTCTTCTTCCGGCACCCTTATCATTCGGATGTTGGTGCGCTTAAAGTTGTCCCAGAGGCTCCTTAAACGCTCTTCATATTTTTGGATTCTTTTTTCTTCCTGTTTTTCTGGTTGGGTGTTTTTTGCTTTTTGATTTTCTCCTAAAAATCAAGTGAATGAAAAATCTGATGAGCAGAATGGACTGATGAATAGAATCGAATCAGGGAGATAGAAAGGGAGTGGACTGACAATCCTCAGGGGGAAGAGGGTGTGAGGGGTGTGGGAAGAGATTGGACAAAAATCTTACACCTATGGATGAAGACAGTGGCAAGGGGTAAGGGCAAGGGGGGGGGGAAGGGGGTTCAGGTGGAGGGGAGCTATGGGGGAACAAAAAGAGGAACACCTGTAATAATCTGAACAATAAAGATTTAGTTTTAAAAAAAGGAAAGAGAAAGAATCGCTACTGCTCCCTGGCAGGGAGCAAGGGTCTTACTGTGTAGCCGAAATCTACAGGCAACGGAATGAAATTTGCATGGCTTTCTTGGTGCTAACATTCCAGCTTCGAAAGGCTAAATGCAAAAAAAAAAAAAAAAAAAAAAATAAATAAATAAATGAGAAAGCGGTCTGTTTTTGTGTGTGTAATTATCTGATTTTTCTTTTTCACCAGCGACGTTGTAATTGCTGCCATGAGCATTCAAAATATTTTTGGCAGAAGCAGGGAGCGTTTTTTTCAAATTACTGATAAGCAAACTATTGGAGCAAATTAAAACAACAACACGACCACAGAAAAATAGGACCGTAGAAATCCACGCCCTGGCAAGCTTCGAATGAGAGGTGACATACATGATGTCATACACGAGCGGCTGGCGATACTGTTTAATCCACCCACACTCCCTGCGCTCCGCCCCCTTCTTAATATAAATGCGTCCGCATCGTTTTTTAGAAACAGAAAGTTCAAGTGCAAGGCAGAAGATCGTCGCCTCTCATTACAGACGATGCTCATCTGTTTTCCAGCTCAGACTGGGCGATAGTCATCTGAAAGGCTCACCTCCTCGTTCCAAAGAAGCATCCAAACATAAGATTCATTGTTGAGGCCGGACACTCCTCGCCAGCCGTAAAAACGGAGTGTCTATAAAAAATGTATTGTTTGCAACCTTCGGGGGAGAAACGAATGTGATTTTTCAAACGTGCATTTCCTTTCAGAGTGCCGGTGGCCTGTGCGTGGGCACCCTGCCACTCCAGCAGCAATTGATTGATTTAAAATAATGGTAATGTGCAGCTTCGCATCTTACCTCGGAGGACCCTGCCCGCCCATGAAATCTTCCCAACAAAATAGCAGGAGGAGAAATGTTACTTGAAGCAATTGGAATCGGGGATTTACTTCCAGATTCAATTTGTGTGTGTGTGTGTGTGTGTGTGTGTGTGTGTGTGTGTGTATGAGCTCTGAATCTCTCTCTCCAATGTTAGTTCAGGAAAAAAGAATTCAGACTTTGGTCAATGATGTTTCAGAGAGAGCACGCCGATGGAGGGCCGGGCACAGCCAGGCCATCTCGGCTCTGCTCAGCTCGGGTACCTGGCCCTGGAGCCAGAGCCGAGCGCCCGGCACTGCTTACCTTTTGTTTCATCAACAGCTCCTGCCAAGCCCGCTGTGTGGCACCTTTAGCGAGAGAAGGGAGCCGGTGGGGGGGGGCCTGCAGGGTTTATTTAGATTTTGTTTTAGGAAAGACAAGGATAAGCTTTACCAAGTATCCATGTTTTCAGTCATTCTTTTTTTATTTATTTATCCTTTTCTTTTCTTAATATATTTATTTTTTATTTTTTTGCAGTATACCTTAGATTTAATAGTAGTACATATGTTTCTCTTTTTCCCCCATTGACCTCCCCCCAGCCTCCCCTACTCCCCAGCAGATGTCCCCACCTGCCACCACCACCCCTCCCCCGCCCCAGTGTCTTGCATCCACTGGTTATGCTCACATGCATGCATACAAGTCCTTCGGTTGATCTCCGCCAGCACCCGCCCCCCACCCTCCCCAAATGTCGGAGCAGTTCCCTTTGCATTCGAGGAGACTGGGGGAGAGCAAGGTCTGCTGACAGGTAGCCCAGAATCCCCCCACACACACACACACAAACACATGCACACACACACACGTTCCAGCCCTGGGGGACCCTTGCAGAATCGCATTGCATGCCTACTGCGAGGCTTCGGATCTGGGGGGGGGGGGGGTGTTCATTTTCACTCCAGTCCCGTCCCCGGTCCCACCTCCCGTGACAATAACGGGTGTGGGGAGCGATCGGACGAGGCAGGAAGAAGCTACCGCCCTCGCCTGCTGTGTGTTAATTTATGGCTGCAGACATTTTCGTATCTGCCTCATTTTCACCCGCGAGGCTGCCGCGC